>CM050206.1:9380000-9525000 GCA_027475355.1 Coilia nasus | reverse complement strand
ACTTCAGTCATTTTACTGCGCAGCTCAAAAAATATATTTAGGGTCCAGTTTCATTAAAAAACAGCATTAGTACGCCTTTACTTTATGGTTTTATGGTAACCTTAACTCCTCAAATGTATGTTAAGGCTCAAATGTGTGTGGTCATTAAATGTATAGCTCGAGGTAACCTGCTCAGGTGAGCGGTAGTGACGTTGCCCTTCTAAGCACCTCCTTCACAACGCTATTGTAACTAAGTGAAAAGAACAACGCCGACTGAATTCCTTAAGCATTAGGTGTATAGTCAGTAAAAGTAGTAGATTACATGTAGGCCTACAGCCTGGTTTTATATTCGACAAAATATTAACACACGCGCGCCATTAAAATATGGCGAATATTGAATGTTTGACCATCGACCCCCTTAAATAAAACCCATACGTGTATGGGACAGGTAATAAAAAGCCAGTCCAGTATGTATTTTAAAAATCCCTTTGTCCAACAGAACCACCTTGACATCTGTGCACATTGCCTTAGGTTCCGTATCTTTGCCACTTCCCAGGTAAAACAGAGAGGGAAAAGTTAAATACCCCCGGCTACAACGCGATCGCAGGTCGATCTAAGGAACCCATTCTGTTTACAACAATGTTATACCTCTGCGAACTACAAAGTGAACACCACCGTCCTGAGTCACCCAAATCCCCAAATGTATCAGGAAATTTGAGCAGACTTACCGTACGATTGGAGCGTCGCTTTTTGGATCCGCGGTTGAACATTTCCAATGGGCAAGAACAAGCTGCTTATTTGTCCAAACCCACTGGAAGGCTTGTAGTGAATATTTACATCAGGCAGATCCTGTCCCAGACCGATGTCACTTATCTTAATACCATGCCTACTCGTAATTCCCAACTTCTCATAGTTCCAGTGAAGTTTGTCTTTGTTTCCAGCGGAGCAACGAGGACAGGATGGGATACTTGAGGAGATCTCATAAAATGCTTTCAGTGCGTGACGCGCAGAGGCGGGCTACACCTAGAGGACTTTCGTGTTGAAACGTAATGGTTACAAAGTAGCACCGTCTGCCGTTGACACCCACATCCTGAATAAAGCTGTGCTGTATGAAATTATGCAAGAACGCAGAAGAAACCATCGCCCGGTTTTACAGACAAGTAATCTGCCGCTTGGAGAACGAGTAATTTGTTTCTGGAAGCTGTTCGCAGTATCCTAGACTAGCCTGCGAAATCCTCGCAGCACCAGCGTGATAGTCAAAGGTTGTAACCGTACATGCCCTTACGTGGGCACCTTGCATTCGGAAATCGTGTTATTTGGAACCGCTCTTCTTTCCTGGTGTATAACCTAAACAACAGCCAACGGCAGTTCTAAAAAGGAACTATCAACTGGCCACCAACAATGGATTATAATTGGCATTTTAGAAATCGTGAATCGACAGTGAAAACTTATAGTCGCCACAAGATCTATGCAAAAGGTAGTTATAAAGGAACATTTACAGCTGTGGAAGATAGGTGTAAACAGGGCAGATACAATAGCCTACCCTCGGCAAATATAGGTCATAGTTTTTTTCATGAATTGTCACAATGTGTCAATGTGGAACATTTTTACCTACCCTGAAGTATTGATTCATGAGTGCAACTGAAATTTGAGAGGTCCTTTTAAAGGACCCCGTTAGTAAAGTTTAGAGTAAATATTTGAAAGGTCAGTGGGCCACAAAGAGTTCACAGCCACAATCTGAGGTGAGACTGAGTTCACCAACCATTGTTCCGCATGTAGAACAACAAACGAGATGAGAAAAAGGATGTTAACAGGAACAAAGTCTTTATAATCTTCTTTGCCATTTGTCATGCTCAGGCCTTAAAGCATAAAGCTTTATGTGAGACCACAGATGAGTTCACCTGCTAGGCTTTGACCAAATGCCTGAGGGTATCAGTTTATACAAACTTGCAAATTGATGGGAAATGATAAGATCAGCCCAGGCTTAAAACCTCAGACCCACATTCCAGCTAAAACGCAGCTGGGGGGCGAAAGGCTACCAGAAGAAGGAGGGAACTAGGAGAGAATTAGTGACACTACTCCAGAATCACTGCTTTTACAGCCCAAAACAAGAGAAAACTATTCTAGACATCCACCACACAAACTTTCTGTTTGAGTACTGAGCACAGATAGATAGATAGATAGATAGATAGATAGATAGATAGATAGATAGATAGATAGATAGATAGATAGATAGATAGATAGATAGATAGATAGATAGATAGATAGATAGATAGACAGAAAGACAGACAGACAGAAAGACAGACAGACAGACAGACAGGTAGTTTTTTGCTTTCCCATCAGCCCTGGTGAGCATTTTTAGTTCTTGTTTTGGCAAGGTTCCAAGCGGGTAAAGCTAGAAATATGACGTGACAGACTGCCAGCCAATGATTGGAGAAAAAACACTATTCAAGCCAATGCAACCGAAATTCCAGGGGCACAAGTGTGGGGTGTTGTCTGTCTCTGAACAGGCATTAGGTGTGCAATGACTCCATCTGCTGGCGTTGCAGTGCACAACAAGACAAGGGAAGTTCATTTTGGCTGGGGTTCTCATAAAGGGATTAAATTTACTCCTGGATTTAAGGCTTTTTATGAGGATTTCCACTGAAACCCTTTTTTAATGAAGAACTAGCTCAATTAATTCAATTACAGTTTACAAAGAACACAAAGTACTTGTGCATGTAGGAAGAGCACCTTAGGGAGAAACTATAGCTATTACACCTACCCCTACACTATCTATAATCAGGTAAATAGTTCAGGCTGTTAGTCCCTACTCCCAGGTGTAACACGCACAACTGGCCGCTGACTACAGCTATTCACGCAACCTCATGTGAGCTGTACAGGACAGAGCAGCTGAGGGGATGTCCACCTGGAGCCGTACAGACAGATGCTCACCAAGGGTTAACCTGAACCAGCCAGCTACCGTTACAGTGACTGGGGCTGCTGGGGCCGTTTACATGATCCACTCAGCAGCACCTACCTATCGCTTTCCCCCATGGCTTTCACCATGCCAACAACATGCATCTCATCCAGGACCACTGGCAAGCCTTTGCAGTTTCCTTAAAAATGAAAATAACTAAATAAATAAATAAAAATACAAGACACTTGCACATGTGGGGAGATCACCCATTGTACCACACTTCAGGCTTTCCTAACTACAGCCATTACAATTATCCATACACTATATGGGACACATCCTCAGCAGTGTACCTCAGGATCAACGGGTGTTTCGGGCCTTTGTTCACTGTACACCCTCCCCTGAGGCGGCCCCACTAAAGGTGATCAATCCTTTAGCGTGTGTCCACAGTTTAGCTACCTGCTACCCAAATTTCCAAAATGTACTTCCACAATTCACTTACAACCACCGTTTACTTCCAAAATTTACTACTTACTGCTCATTACCAACTGTTTGCACCAACGCATAAAAAAAAAAAAAAATTAGGGAAAGAGGAGGGGAAGGAGAAGGGGGGGAGAGGGAGCCTGTCTGGGCTTCGCTCACCCCAAGGGCCTGTCTGGGCCTCATCTCCTCCTCCTCCTCCTCCTCCTCCCCCATCTCATCTCCTACACCGCCCCCGCCCGACTTCCAAAGTTTTACTTACAAAATTAACAACAACCACAATTTACTTCCAAAATGACCTGCTTACTTACTAATTAGGACTTGTTATCGAATATTTGCACTTTACCACCATTTTACCACAGATACTGTCACTTTGCAGTCATTAACGCATACGCCATTACACAAACGACCCTGCCAATGCTAGTTCTAAAGACGATTCTATCCACTGATTTAACATTAAATGTATACACCTCTTGAATCTAATGGTGACTAATGCTCAGTTATAGTAATACAGTAATAATCACATATTGATCCTTTTATGGGTAACTGTTATATAATAATAATAAACTGGCTGTTGCCACTTACCAGTAGGAGAGAACCTCAGACAACTGACCCGTATCTCTGGCTTAAAGTGGCGAGAGCTCACGATTCTACCCACTGACTTAACATTAAATGTATACACCTCTTGAATCTAATGGTGTCTAATGCTCACTTATCCCGTGTTCCATACACTGCCACCAATACACCGCACGATCCCAGAGAGCCTGATTCTAAGCTGCCCATGTGTGTAATGGCTGCCATTTATAAGCCTCTTCTTCTATGTTTCTATTGACCCACTAAACGCACTACTGCCATCTGCTGGTCTGGGGTGCCCATCCTTATCTGCACTAATCTCCACCACCTTACTAATGTCCTGTGCTGAACAAGTACCCACGCTAAGCCCACCCAGCCTCCACTGCTACATTAATAAAATAATACTACTACTACTACTACTACTACTACTACTACTAATAATAATAATAATAATAATAATAATAATAATAATAATAATGACGTAATGACGCAATGCCCCGTCATGCGGGCAACCCTACTGCTTACCCCAGGCAGAGACCGCCCTTCTCACCCAGATCCAATTACTAGTCCTAGCTGCTTCCTCTGACATCTCCCTAACAGTTTTACGTAGATTCTTACCACCAACCCCAAGCTCCCCTAGCAATGAAATGACTGACCTCCCTACAAACCCTCTACAACCCACTTCTACTGGAAATACTCTTGCCCTCCATCCTTTCTGCTCTGCTTCCAATCTCAACTCTTCATACTTAAGCTTTTTCCTTTCATATGTTTTCTCTAGGGAGCTTTCCCATGGGACAGTGAGTTCAATAAAATACACTACCTGTTGGCTGGTCGACCAATAGACTATGTGTAGCTGGCGCTGGCAGGCCTGTAAGAGAGCACGTGACCACTCTGCATAACTTTGACCTTTGGGAATGTGAAGTTTTATGTATTATGTATTTAAGTATTATGGTTTTGTTTTTGTTGTTTGTATTATTAATTGGGTTTGTTTAGGACTGAATATATTTTCTTTTGGGTTGCTTTGTCGTTTAATTTTGTATTGGTTGAACCGTGTATGTCATGTGACCTGAACCTGTACTCATTTAACCTGGAAGTGCTAAGGCCAGGAAAAGGACTTCAACAATGAGTTGTGCATAGCGGTGGCCAGTTGCCACGCTTTATGGACACTTTACCAATTTCTACCGCTGGTACAAGGCGTACACGGTAATTTATCTTGCTTTATATTGTGTTTTCCTTTACTTATGTTTCTGTGTGTTTGAGTTGAATATTAATATGTGGTGTCTGTTTGTTGGTTGCCAGTTTTCACGGTGCTCATGACGAGCAAAGAAAATAAAGAGTCATGACATCAGTTTGAAGCGTGGACCCGGGTTTATTAATACCAGCAGTAGTTACACTATGTCTGGCCTCAAGTTAGTGGTAACTATTTCTTGCGGGACCACCAACTTTCCACCCACATCTACAAGCATCTGCCAATCCTTTGCTTCCTGTGTAGTAGTCCTTGACTTTGCGGCTCTCTTACTTTTCTCACCCTCCCGCACAAACTGGATACCTTTTTTATGAATACCTTCTGCATTTACCTGCTGCCTCCTACTCTCAATTCCTGCTGCTAAGCATTTTAATACTTGGTTGTGACGCCACATATAGCGACCCTGTGCCAAGCTAACTTTACAGCCAGATAGTATATGTCTCAATGTGGCTACACCTGAACAGAGTGTGCACGACGGATCCCCATCTGTCCATATTCTCAGGTTAT
The DNA here is from genome assembly GCA_027475355.1 of Coilia nasus. Lineage (NCBI taxonomy): Eukaryota > Metazoa > Chordata > Actinopteri > Clupeiformes > Engraulidae > Coilia > Coilia nasus. The sequence continues at coordinate 9,519,319 of CM050206.1, read as the reverse complement.
CTGGCAATGGGAGCACGTCGTACGTCGCGCCCAATAAAAACTTTAGCCTGTTAGACTCCATACTCCACAAATCACTCCAAGTAACCTGTTTTCTCTCTACTCCCTCCCAATTCAACCACTGGCCCTGCTTTGCTAGTGACACAGCTTTTACCTGTCTACTAGCTTCTTCTTGCCTGCGTATCTGCTCTACAACCAATCTCCTTTTCTCCTTCTGATCTGCCTTTCTCCACATTGGCTTCCCTGATGTACGCCCCAAGCCTCCCCGCCCAATCTGGACATTCCCCACTATCTCTCCATGCCTAAGAGCTGCTTCTGCCTCCTGCACTGCTACCTTTGGTTTCCACTTTCTCCCTTTGCTCGGGTTAGGAGCCAGTCCACTGACTATCCTGTCCTTGCTCCCTGTTAGCAACAGCTCTGTCCTAACCTTAGCACACTTAAATTCCTCTACCAGACTATTTATTGGCAGCTGCAGTATGCCCTTCCCATACAGAGCTACACTGCTTAGGCACCGTGGAACCCCTAACCACTTTTTAACGTATGAATTAACCACCCTTTCTAGCTTCTCTACTTTTGATAATGGTACTTCATACACTGACATGGGCCACATTACTCTAGGGAACAGTCCAAATTGCATGCACCACAGTTTCAGCTTTCCTGGTAGCCCTGACCTGTCAATTTTTTCCAATCCCTCCACCACGTCTTTTCTAAGCTGCTCTACCTGCTCTCGATCACTCAGGTCTGCATTATACCACCTCCCCAGGCTTTTCACTGGTCTCACCCTGATGGATGGGATTTCCTCACCTTCCACTGTGAACTTCTGCTCTACCACTTTTCCCTTGGTGACTGAGATACTCCTTGACTTACTAGGCTTTATCTTCATCCTCGCCCACCTGAGATTTGTATTTATCCTTTCCAACAACCTTTTTGTACATGGCACCGTTGTTGTTAACAGAGTCATGTCATCCATGAAAGCTCTAATTGGCGGGAGACGCAGTCCCTCCCGACGCCTTTCCCCTCCCACCACCCACTTAGAAGCTCTTATTACCATTTCCATTGCCATTGTAAAAGCAAGTGGTGAGATCGTACACCCCGCCATAATGCCTACCTCTAGCTTCTGCCAGTCTGATACAAACTCCCCTGTACCTACACACAATCTAATATCTTTAAAGTATTCCTTCATTATATTCACAATCTCAACTGGCACACTAAAGTATTCACAAGCACTCCAAATCAGACGATGCGGCACCGAGCCAAAGGCATTAGCTAGGTCCAAAAAAACTACATGAAGCTCCCTACCCTCTTGCTTTGCTGTCTGAATTTGGTGCCAAATTACACTAGTGTGCTCAATGCATCCAGCAAAACCTGGGATTCCTGTCTTCTGCACTGTTGTCAATTAACCCATTTTTTCCCAAATACTGCACAAGTCTCTTAGCCACTATACTGAAGAAGAGTTTCCCCTCCACATTAAGCAAAGAGATCATTCTAAACTGGTCTATTCTAACAGACTCTTTTTTCTTTTGGAATCAACACACCCCCTGCCCTGCACCATGCTGTTGGAATGCTCTGCTTATGCCACACAACCTTAAACAACTTCCACAGAAACCTAAGAACCCCTGGAACATTCTTATATACCCGATATGGCACCCCATTAGGCCCTGGAGCTGATGAAGCCTTAGCTTTTCTCACCACAGCCTCTACCTCTTTCCACCTAGGTGGCACAACATCCATCTGACTTTCTATCTCCCCCAAAGGTGGCATGTCAGGCGGAAAACCTAATCCTCCCTCCCTCCCTGGATCTGAATGAGTTTTCCTCAAGTACTCCTCTACTTCCTCTTTTGAGGTTCTCAATATCCCTCCCTTTTCCTGGTTAAACAACCCTTTCACAAATTTAAAGGGGTCCTTATATAACAGTGTTCTTACCCGCTCCTTCTCTTTTCTCTTCCTTCTAAGATTCTCAGCTCTCCTAAGAGTTGCTAACCTACATCGTAACTCTTCCTGCAGGGCATCTATACCTTCTTTCTCCTCAATTGTGGCCCTTTTCCAATGTTTTCTTAGCTGCCTCCTTCTTAACACCAATTCACGAATGTCTTTCTGTCGTCTTGACTGACAATGTTGTGCTGGCTCCCTTTTCCTTCTATCACTACTTCCAAACCTATCTAAGCCATAACTATAGATCACTTCCCCCATCCTTTCCAACTTTGCCGTGGCTGTCCCTTTTAATCCTTCCAACACCATTGCCAAGTCTCTGTCTACGGACTCCCAAGTCATCTTATCTTTCGCCTGTGGCCAACTAACCCTAGCTTTCTCCCCTTTTGACTGGCTAGGCTCTTCTCTTCCCTCAGTCCCTCTGACCTCCTCCCTCTCTTCCAAGACTGGGTTTCTGATATCCTGCGAACTGTGGTTTTCTACCTGCCGCTGGACTTCAGCCGACTTACTCCGCAGACTTCTTAGAAAGTACTGCTCAATGCGGTTCCCCTGTCCCACTTTTCCTCCACACCCCTTCTTCCCCTGATGGATTTTAAGGCCTCTCACTGTTGTAATCTTCTGCCAGCCACAGGAACAAACCTGTACTTTCTTTTCCAATTGTTCTCTCATTACTCTTTCACTACTTTCTTCTTCCCTTTCAAATTTAGGACTGACAGCAACTTGGAATGATGTGAATAAGTGAAGATGTAGCTGCATTTAACAATAATGTAGTTCAACACGAGCATAGTGATACAAGTATTTTAATTTTTCACATAGCACAGAAAAAAATGCAACAGCTTTGTGTATTAGACAAATACAGAAAAAACAGAACATTTATTGCATCCATGACACATTTTCCTGCTAAAATAAACACAATAACAATGACATCACAACCTGCCTCCTCTTTGTATTAGTCTTCAATAGTACAGAAATGAGAAGAACATTCTGTATCCTGAGTTGACATTATTGAAAAAATCTAAAATAGCCTCAGGGTCTGAGAGCTGTTGTAAATCCACACAACACCCCCTGTTGTTAGAAAAAAGGAATGACAGAATAAAGGTGTCATTACAAACCGCAGACTGCAGGTTTTAAAATAAAATAAAACAAAATAAAACAAAACATACAAAAAGTTTATCCTTTTTTAACAACAATGGTATCTTAAAATAATGGACACAAATGCTGTAGTCACGGTCAAATATCAAAATGTTATTAGGAGCGAAAGAGAACCAAAACGAAAGCAAAAAGGAAACAAAGAAATCGAACTACAGTAAATACAGAGAAATAATTGGCAACAGAATCGCAGGTCAGTTGTACATAACTGACTGTATGTTTAGTCATCTGTGGAGAAGGAAGGAAGTCATTTCACTACTTTCTGATCAAATAAGCAAACATACACTTTGAAAAAAATATTCAAATTAGCATGTCCCTTCCTTCCAATACGGAAATCATTCAACTATATTCAACTCCCACAAAATTCAAGTTTAAGAAACAAATCAAGTGTACAATCTGGGCTGGGGGGCTGGGGGGGTCTGAATGTTACAGAACACTACAGTCTTCCTGACTGCCTGCCCGCCATGTTATAAACAAAAATGTGTTTGTGTTGAGGAAAACAGCTGTCAGAGCTACATGTTGTAGGGCTACTCTGTGGCCGGATAAGTGGAAAGTCAGTGACTGGGAGAGGGGAAAGTGATACATTAACTGTGCCCGATATTTTGTTTTTAACTGACGATGAAATGAACAGACACTAAATGCTGAAGTAGCCCTACAACAGTCATGCCACTGCCATAGCCTGTACTGTTTACAACTAAAATAGCACCAAACTGAAAATAACAAGGTCATTGTTTACATTTTTCCCTATATGATTTTTACAACTGTCCCTTTCAGAGGAGCATAGCGGGTGTGAATGTGACTTCAGGGAGGCCGAGGGCCATTATACGGGGAAAGTGGGCGACTTTGAACTGAATGAATCCTTTCTCTGACCAACTGCTGCTGTGTCATGTTTTGTGTTCGCTTTCTCTTGCTCTCTCTTTCTTGTTTTGCATCACATGTGCCACTGGTCATAAATTAGGCTCCATGTTATGGTTCTGTCTTTCTCTCTTTCTAGTTTGACATATGGTTTTCCATCTCTGGTTTATGGTTCTTTTGAGTGTTTCTTTTCTCATCTTTTGATGGGATGAATGTTGCAGATCCTATACCACCAGCTTTGATTTCTCTTTCTCTTCTGTACTTCTCTTCTGTAGTTTTTTTTACTCCTTCCTCTGTGGTGTAGTATTGGCTCCGCAGCTGTGTTTACACTCCATCATCTGTAGTAAAATTGTTACAGATAAAAGCATTGAGACATGGGGATAGCAAAAAGAAACATTAATGATGTGAATGTCAACACAGTTATACAAGGAGATGATTTTGCTTCCAACTCTGTGACGACGACACAGATAAATGTTGATGTTTTAACATGACTTCTTTTAAAATTCTATTCTATAAACAAACAAATAACATTTATATTTAACAAGGCTGGTCCTTGTTAGGGCCCATTCACACCAAACACTCTGCGTATACAGTGCGTGCCCATTTTCTGTTCGTATTCGTTTCGAATGCATGTTAACAAATTTGATTATTCAGACTGCACGCGTGATCTGCGCGTATTCTGTCTCTATACAAACATATTGTACACTGTTTCGTGCTGTACACGCTCAAGTCGGTGTGAATGAGCCCTTATCGGTGAACATGTTCGTGTACCAACACGAGCAAGCAGATATACACTCCCTCACACACACACACACCCACATACCTGTGGCAGCGGCAGTGTGCTGCCTGCCGCTCTTGATCTGCATGTAGATGGTGTATGCGTCATAGCCAAACAGGATGGCAGCCAGCAGACCAAACACCTGCAGAAGGACAGAAGCACGATCCAGATTGCAGTTAGGTGGATAAGGGATCACCTTATCAGTGCACATTTATTGCATCGGTGCAGCTGTGGCCGACTGGTAGGGTTGCCGGTTTGATCCCTGACCGGTGGAGCATGGCTGAAGCACCATTGATCTGCCCCCCGGGCGCTGCTGCAGTCAGGCAGCCCACTGCTCTGGGTTAGTGTGTGCAATCTCACGGTGTGTTCACTGTGTGCTGTGTAATTCACAGATTGGGATAAATGCGAAGACAAATTTCCCTCAAGGGACCAAAAAAGTATATAAGTCGTCACCATCATGGCACTCAGTCACTCGGGCATCTCCAACTGTCAGATCACCTAAACACTACATAAATAATGTCGGCAGGATATACACCATACTGTTGGACCATATACACAAAACAAGCCTAAAGATTGGGCCTGCCATCGGTTAAAATAAATTAATAAATAAATGTCATGCTTTTTAAAAAGTATATAGTAAAAGTATTTAAAGGAAATTACCGACTGGTTAAAAACTTCAGTGACAACATTACTTGAGTGACAACATTCTGCATTTTAATAAATGTGAGCATGTGAGTTCTGAGTTTCATCAAAGCAACAACCCACTGCCTTAAGCAGAACAGCCCAGTTCTGGGGCATGCTCCCTAACTTTCTTTGGAATGCATGCAAACAGCTCACATGTTCATTCTGAACTTGTCCATCAAGTTCTGGCATTAATAAGCAGAATTCCTACACACAGTGAAAGTCAGTGCACTTAAGACAGAACCGTACGTCTTCTTCAAAACGAACATTTGGAGTGTTGTATGGCTAATATGTCACCACAGGCTAAAACACTGAATTATTATAACATGTATTTCTAAAGAAAATGTGAGCCCAAACTTTTGGCCTGTATTGTATATATTGCTAAGGTGATGTGGCATGACTTGAGATGCACATAGGATAGTCATGATGATATAGGGGTGGACCAGCAGTTGATACTTGAACTTGACAAAATATTAAGCAAATTCTTTTATGGAACGCTACAGAGACTTGTCTGCGAAACACTCACATCATCACTCACAACATCAGGTATCATTACATTACATTACATTGTATATAGCCAACGCTCTAATCCAAAACAACTTGTGAATTAGGTGCACGGGCAGTCGCCCTGGAGCAATGTGGGGTCGCATGCCTTGCTCAAGGGCACTGTAGCGGGTTAATGTGGGTGCAGGAGAGCACTGGTCATTCACTCTCCCACCCACATGTTTTTCCTACTGGAACAAAAATTGAACCTGCAATCCTGTGATCCTAAGACCAACTTCCTAGCTATTAGGCCACAGCTTCCCCAAGAACCAGAACAGAATCAAACACAGGCTAACTGCTAATTAGGCAACAACACTCCCACTGCTCCTCTATATCCCCAACTACATAGTGAACATCTGGTAAATTGTGATGGGCCATGACATGAGGCTGGGTCAGGCACAGCTGGAGGCTTGTAAGCTGGCATTTTCACTATCTAACCTGGTGGTGGCGCCACTGATACACCAGGAGCACTTCCAGCATGAACACACTACTATACAGTTGTGCTCATAAGTTTACATACCCTTGCAGAATTGATGATTTTTTTTACAAATTTTCACAGAGAATCATTTGGGTAATTTCTGTTGTCACTGTGATTTAAATAAAGTAAACACTGGTGTTTGGCAATAAATGGCTTCAGCCAACCACTAACCATGAGTGGAAAAAAACGTTTGAGTTATCATTCATATCCTCTGAAAAATGGTTAAAACATCATCAATCCTGCCAGGGTATGTAAACCTATGAGCACAACCGTACTGTGAGCAGGCTTGGTTGAGAGGGCATGTGAGCAGGCTTGGTTGAGATGGCATGTGTAAGTTCATGTACTGTACTGTGAGCAGGCTTGGTTGAGAGGGCATGTGTAAGTTCATGTACTGTACTGTGAGCAGGCTTGGTTGAGAGGGCATGTGTAAGTTCATGTACTGTACTGTGAGCAGGCTTGGTTGAGAGGGCATGTGTAAGTTTGTGTACTGTACTGTGAGCAGGCTTGGTTGAGAGGGCATGTGTAAGTTCATGTACTGTACTGTGAGCAGGCTTGGTTGAGAGGGCATGTGTAAGTTCATGTACTGTACTGTGAGCAGGCTTGGTTGAGAGGGCATGTGTAAGTTCATGTACTGTACTGTGCGCAAGCTTGGTTGAGATGGCATGTGCAAGTTTGTGTACTGTACTGTGAGCAGGCTTGGTTGAGAGGGCATGTGTAAGTTCATGTACTGTACTGTGAGCAGGCTTGGTTGAGAGGGCATGTATAACTTCATGTACTGTACTGTGAGCAGGCTTGGTTGAGAGGGCATGGGTAAGTTCATGTACTGTACTGTGAGCAGGCTTGGTTGAGAGGGCATGTGTAAGTTCATGTACTGTACTGCGATGGCTGCCGGAGTTGAACTCACCCCACCGGCGATGCGTGCCCCGTCTCCTCCTCCACCAATGATGCAGATGAAAGAGGTGATAAGGTAGAGGGCTGCACCAATCGCAGCGCGGATCATGTCCTGGGCACCAAACAAAGGTTTAAAAAAAATGACACGAACTAACATAAACATTTACACATGTGGGCCATGTAAACAGAAACAACATTACTGCTAGACACGTTTCTACAGGTGTTTTTCTCTGAATAAAGTATACATTTACCCATTCAATGTGCAAAATCAATGAATGAATGAATACTTTTGGAGAAAGGAAAAACAAGCACATCCTAAAAAATGGAGGTTTTCACACATTTTCATTGACTTGAATAATGTTTCTACATGAATAATGTAATATAGGTGGGGGGTCAATAAGCAGCACTCTCCATGCACCCTCAAGTGGCCTTGAAGAAGCAAGGCATCTAGCCCCATGTTGCTTGAGGGACTCTCTCTGTAGCCAATTTAAGTTGCTCTGGATAAGCGTGTCAGCTACATGAAATGATGCAATGTAATTTAATATAACTGCTAGCAACCTGTTCCAACCTGGCATGCCTGTGTGTGTGTGTGTGTGTGTGTGTGTGTGTGTGTGTGTGTGTGTGTGTGTGTGTGTGTGTGTGTGTGTGTGTGTGAGGGGGTGTTGCTGTGCGTCATACTTACAGACCAGGGCCAGCTGACGACCTGGAATTGCTTGTCCAGCTCCAACATGAAGACGACCATGAAGATGATGGCAAACACCATCTCACAGATGGCCACCGCGGAGTAACCGCCATGGTATGACGCCGCATAGCAGATGAGGATGATGAAGCTGATCAGCTATATGCAGAGCGGGAGGACAGGATGAAAATTCAGTTACTGTTTTTCATATTTTCATTTATCTCCATGTATGTTTGCTGAAACGCAGGTGTGTTTGCTGTCATGCAAACTGACCAAGAGAACCATGCAGATATGAATACAGTTCAATGCTACTGTAAATAAAATGCTAATGTTTTATCATGTTCACCTTTTTATTTAGGAGATGTTTCCATCTAAACTGACATACAATGCCATAGACTGAAAAACCTGCTTACCTAAATTATACTACTGAGATTTTATCCTATACCCTTGAAGATGTTAAAGCCTTGCTCAAGGTCAGATACAACTGCATTGATACAGAACTACTAACAGTTCACATTCACATACACAGAGGAGAGATGAGAGGATGAGAGACAGACTATCCAGGCTTTCAAAGAGGAGTTTAGTGGGTTTTCATTCAAAGCATCCTTACTGCACAGCACATGAAGAAAACATATCAGTACACGTTGGGTAATCAGTGCAGTCCTAATTGTGGTGTCCTGCTAAACCAGTTAAGTAAGTGTAGAACCACAACGTATATGGGCTGGGGTGGCAAAACTTCCTCCTGGTAAACACAGATACCAATTACTTCTGAAAACCCTATCCCTTAGTGTAGTCTACCTAGTACATACTTCTGAAAGCCCCATCCTATACTGTAGTCTACCTATACTTCTGAAAACCCAATCCTATACTGTAGTCTACCTATACTTCTGAAAATTCTGCTCTTGGTTTTAGTCTAATTAGTGTGCATCTGCATGTACATATCTGTAGTCTTCAGAACCCCTATAGCTCATCTTTCATTGACAATCACAGTTTTTTACAAGTTGTGGCAGACACATTGGCACAAGATGTGGTGAATTAATATATCTGACCTATCATCGCAATGTGTGTGTGTGTGTGTGTGTGTGTGTGTGAGTGTATGTGTGTGTGTGTGTGTATGTCTGCATGTGTGTTTACGGCACAACTTGCGACACCTGCTGCATTTATTGCGGTCAGTTGTGTCATGTCAGGTCGGCCAGTTGTGTGCTACCAACATCGTCATCTTGTACTGTCGAATAAGGCCTTGAGGCTGAGGCAGTTGTGTGATGATGATGATGATGATGATGTTGATTATTATTGTTGTTGTTATTATTATTTTTGTTGTTTTTGTATTTTGTTGTTAGATAATTGTTGTTGTAATTATTATTGTTTATTGTTATGTATTATTGTTGTTTACTGTCATTTTATGATTTATAGAGCACTTTGGGCCAAACATGTTGTGTTAAATGTGCTATATAAATAAACTGACTTAAGTTTTAAAAAATAAAATTGACCCAATGACAGAAAAGGAATTTTGGCCCCTCATGGCCCCTCAACTCGTATGCTGTATAAGGGTCTCCTGCAGGCGACAGCAAATTTACTATTTACACTCTACATACCATCATTTGGTTTGTACTGTTTTGGCCCAATAACAGAGTTTCAGCTCCCCCCCATAACTCTAATGTTGGTCATTATGCTGTGTGGGGTCTCCCCTGTGAGAGCAGGGGCCTTTGGAGCTGTCCTAACTCCACCCTGCCTCACGGCGCCAAGGGCTGCTGCTGGAGCCCTCTGAAGTGGGTCAGGTGTCGTCATGACGGCTGGTCAGGCCAGTGCCCTGGCAGCCACAGCCTCACAGCTGTCAGGCCGAGTCTGTCACCTCGCATTCGGGTCCCAAATTCCTCGGCTCCCTCGGTAGTTTACGAGCTCCCCGGACCTTGTTTCAGTCACTAAAGCATGTGGTGAAGAGTGGATGTGTGTGTTGGGGGGAGAGAGAGTGTGTGTGTGTATGTGTGTGTGTGTGTGTGTAAGAGAGAGAGAGAGACAGTCTGAGTGTTTACGTTTGAGAGAGGAAGTGTGTGTGAGGCTGTGTGTTTATGAGCGTGTGTGTGAGTGGGGGGAGGTGGATGGGGTGGTGGTCACAACTGTGTGTTTTAACTAGGAAGTATGTGTGTGTGTGTGTGTGTGTGGGTGTGAAAAAGAAAATAAGTGACTGCGCGTGGTGGTGTGTGTGTGTGTGTGCGCTTGTGGCCCTGACCTGTTTTCATCAGCACACATTCCTCACTGGTAGACTAGACTTTTGCTAATTAGAGCGAGGCCTCGTGCTGAAGCCCACCAGCAGAGTGTCAGCGATGCCGTAGTCTAACAGCATTAGCAGAAGGGCGGTAATATCCATTTATTTTTAACTGAAATCACGATTTGAACTCATGCTGATTGCAACAATTGGGTGGCCTGCAACTCCAGTTGTCAGTGCCAGTTGTTGATCTTGGTACAAGAAAGATAGTTGTCCGCACACTGACTAACAGCTGCCAATGATTTTATTATTGTCTTAGCAATTTTTTGGAGTCCCAAAGAGCGTTGAAGGAGAGTGTAGAATCTTTGTGTATATGCAGTATTTTAATTTTAACTATGTGAGTGACTGTCCACCCGACTGTAGTTCCTGTCACTAGTGTGCAATCAGCCATATCTCTTGCTTTTTTCATCTGGGTTTTTTAAACACATTCACTCGTTTAGTTTATTTGGTTTCTGTGTTACAGATGACCTAGCCTGGGCTCTGACAGGGCTACCATCTTAGTTTCCCCTGCTATTAGATGTTAGTGTGTCTGGCTCCAGCAGGCTGTGTTACAGACAGACACCTCAAAGGAGTTCACGGTCAGACTTGAACCATTGATCTGTTAGCAAGCAAGTCATCATAAATCAGTGAACAAAACAGAACGACTCTCTGCAGTGGCCACAGTCCCTCCTTTGTCAAGGGCTTGTTTTGACTGCTGGCTTAAAAACAATAACAACAAAAACGCTGTAATTGACCCAGAGAGAAAGCCCTTCTTGTCCGTCCCACAATGCAGTGCTTTCAGGCGGAGTCATTCGAGCAGTTCTGTGCAAACCAAAGCTTTGAACCAATGCTCACTCTCCATTAGAGGCCATGAAACTGCTGATGTTAAAAGAATGCTCCTACCAGCGTCCAAAATAAACTAAAACGTAATTTCTGTTACCTCTTGCGCCTTACTCATGTCATTCTATGCTTGGCTCAAATAACATTTAGTTCATCAATTAACATTAACAGATTAGTAGTTAAATTCTGAACATACTATACATCTACATACAAGAATACACTACTGATACTGAGTATCACACTTTATCAAAGCAAGAAAAAGCAAAATAATATTTAAAATTAGTATTTGAAATCATTTTTAGCTCAGATGTTTCTTTAAGAAACTGCTTCCTCTTGTATGGGTGGAGTTTCTCAAACATAGATGGTCAGTATGAGTCTTCCCCTGAGTCATGCAAAGGCTAATCTACATCTTGGTGACCAAAGTCACTTCTTTCACTTTCACAGTTGCTAATCCTGCCGCAGTAAAAAGCAACAATCAGAACAGTCATTTTGTAATTATGGTAAAGTGAAACACACCTATGTTATCTGCTCCTGAGTCTTACATGACTGGAATGGTGTGTGACTAACTGAAGTATGTCTGTCGGAGGGAGGGTGACCAAAAGGAGCAGTTAAATAGCTTTAACAGTAGGCGCTAAGTAAACGAGCAATTTCTCAGCAGTGTGTGAGGACACCTGTGAAAGCTAAAGTGACAGGCGCCTGACATGCTGGTGTCAGCTGTGTGTGTGTGTGTGTGTGTGTGTGTGTGTGTGTGTGTGTGTGTGTGTGTGTGTGTGTGTGTGTGTGTGTGAATGACAGCTGGACCTCAGTGGAGAAAAGGCCCAGTTGTGTTGTGGCAAGAGGCGTTTTTACCATGGAAAAGGGGCTGGACCACAGACAGCTGCTAACATTGACATTTGTAGGCAGCTCTTCTCACCAGAAAACACTATAAGCTTACAAATTGCAGGCTAGGTCTGCATAATTTGGGGAAAATGTTTTATTCAGATAAAGTATGACTTCAGACCAATGTTTCACTTCTGATTGGTCAGCAGGCCTAGGGCATGAGAGGCACAGCCCTCCTGATAGATCAGCTCTTCTGTCTGTCACAGAAGGCAATATAATGCTCTAATACATGTGACAGTATAAATAGTTTCTGTACTCTACTAGATTAACCATTGGGCCAGAGGAGCAAGATGCTCGATTCATTTAAACCTTTGCAATTAGTTAGCTGCATTTGATTTGCAGTTGCAGTTTGGGCTGCTGTGGCCAAATAAATAAGGTATAACATTGATGATTAAGGAGTTCGTCTTTAGATTGGAAGACTGCAGATTCGATTCCTGTGAGTGAAAGCCAATGCTCGTCTGCATCCTCAGTCATGGCTGCGGTGTTCTTGGACAAGGCATCTGACCCCACATTGCTTGGAGGGGATTTTCCCTGTACCCAATCGATTGTTGTTTAGCATTGGCTAAAGGACATGTAACGTTATGGACACAAATCCATTAATTGTGCTATTCTAGTTCTCCCTGAACCTGTACAAACACATATCCTAGAGAGCAGATGAGATCCCCTTGACGGTGAGGGAGAAGGGAAAAGAGGAAGGGGAACATGCAGACAGACTGCATTACACAATTTTAACCACAGAACACGCGCTTCCTACCAACAACAATCACCAGCCTGAGCCCCCACTCTGTGCAGCAAAACATGCTTTATGGAGCAGACCTGGCATACACTATAGGCCCTTTACACTTCTATGGAACACGCCTAGTGCACTGGAAGGCCTCTTATAAGTCCTCTGAGGATATGCAGTACTTTTAGTTTTGTGGTAGTACATACTGCCTGCATAGTTAAGCTTTTCAAAGTGAGGCCTGACACACCATAAAAGGAATTCTTCCTTTTAGAGAGAGAGGCAGGGAAGAAAGAAAATGGAGAGCAAACATTCTTATCAAACTTGTGCCCTGAACTCTTGCCAGTGTTTTGCTTGTGTTAGCTACTGTTAGCGCTTTCTTGCTGCAACGCTATAGCATGGACTCAGTGTCTGCACTTGGTGCACATATTAGCCCTGCAGAACTATTTCAGGCAAATATGGCTGCCCATTTATAGATATACAGGGCATGGTTTTTTAGTACCCATGGCAATTATATTTAGCGTTTTATGTGTGGGTGTGTGTGTGTGCACGCGCACGCGCACACGCACGTGTATGTGTGTGTCTGTGTGGCATAAGTCCAATTTTACTCCATGTGTCCCATAATGTTTTCCACATAGCGGGGAATTCTGGGTTAAAATAGGCGCATGACTCATGTGGGCTGATGGAAATGGCAGATCTTGGACTCTCACTCTTTGAGCCCTGAGCTAACTACGCTGCCTGCTGCTCTCACTCTCTCTCTCTCTCTCTCTCTCTTACACACACACAGACACACCCACACAGGTTGGAGCCTCAGGGCTCATTCACACCAAACACTCTCCGTATACAGCGCATGCCCGTTTTCTGTCTGTATTCGTTTAGAAGGCACGTTAACAAATTAGACTATTCACACCGCACGCGTGATCTGAGCATATTCTGTCACTATACAAACATATTGTACACAGTTACGTGCTGTACACGCTCAAGTTGGTGTGAACGAGCCCTCAGGCTGCTTACTGCACCTCCAGTGCCCCAGGAGTAGCGGTGTAACTCGAGGGAGCAGCCCAGGCGACAATACCTCAGTCGACAGAGCATGGTCACTCCGACTCTAGGATGGGTGTGTTACATAATCTCACTTAGCCCTCAGAACACAGAGCACTCACTGTTGTACAATCACCCTGGGCCCCACACGTATAATACCACGTTTTCTATTATTGACGGTGCATTTGTATTAATTACATTAAGTTTGTATTTAACACCCTTCACTAAGTATGTTGTGGTTCTGTGGCCAGCTATCTGGGAGGATGAAAAGAGAGTTATAGAGAAAGACAGAGATAGAGAATTGTGGTAGGTGAGAGAGAAAGAGAAAGAGAAAACAGAGAAAGAGAGAGAGAGCGAGAGAGAGAGAGAGAGAGAGAGAGAGAGAGAAAATGAAAGAGAGAGAAAAGACTGACGTGCAATATCATTTCAATACACTCATACTTTAGAACGTGTTACCATCTTACAGAATCTTCCTTTGTGCATATTATAATGATGAATGATTCAGTGTGAAGTATTGCATAAAGACTGTGCTTCACCTCTGTGTGGGCGACAGCCACTTGTGCAGCTGCTGCTGCCATTGCAGGCGACAAATGGGCATGAACTACGCTTGCACTAGTGGGTGGGGAGGCCTGGGGGGTGGGGTGGGGTGGGGTGCAGCTCCGTAGGCTGCTAAGGAACGAATGATGCAAGCTACCCCTCCCACATCCACCCTCCACCCCTGCCCCCACCCCTGCCCTCCTCTCACACCCATCCCTACCCTTCTCCTGCTCGCTCCTCTCATCTCAAAAACCTTCCACCCCCACTCCTCCCCCTCCCCCTCCCCCTGCCCCTCCCCCTCCCTGCCTCTGCCACACATGCATCAAGGCCTTCTGTGTTCCAGAGACTGGCACAAGCTGCCTCTGTGCGCGTGGCTGTGCATGGCCGGAGAGGAGGGCTCGCACAATGGGGACCTATTCAGGCAGAGCCTCTCCTCTCCTCTCCGCTCTCCTCTCTGCTCTGCTCCGAACGCCCACGGACAGGCAGGCAGGCAGGCCAGCATGGGGTTCAAGCCTGACGGGCGCTGGCCTGGAGAGCAGCATACAACCCAGCGGGGGTTCAAGGGCGCGTGTGAGCGCGTGCATGCACACTCACACTGACAAATGCACTGACACAAACACACACACAAACACACCTGTGAGGTGTGTCTACAACTATGAGGGCACTGACAAATATGCACCCATATACACACACACACACAATATCAGATGCACTGAGAAATGCTACTTCACTGAGAAATACAAACACATGCGTGCGCGTACGCACACACACACACACACACGCACACGAGGGCACGAAAATTATGCACCCATAAACACACACTAACAAAAGCACTGAAAAATACGTACACACACATGCAAATTGCAGATGTATTGAAAACAAAGCAAACAGATGACACAGTCAAATATTTACACCTGATACATACACAGAAAGAAGTCTGTGAGGGCATTGTAGTGCACAGCACACACACACAAACAAGATGATGATACTAAACTGCAAATGTACTGGGAATGCTTATTGTAAAAAAAGACATGGAATACACATTTGTTGACACAGAAGAGTCAACAAATGGCGTCACCTACAACAGCACATGGTATGGGCTACAACAGAGCATGTAACACAACATTCTTAACAACACAAGTCATGCACCTCACCCCCCACCCCCAATCCACACACACACACACACACGCTCACCTGCTAAATTCAATTCTGAAATATTTCTTATTGTTCTGGAAATGTATGGAAATGTATATTCCATCACTGCATGAGCAGCTATTAAATATCACAGCAATCTGATGGGGTGTGTCAGTGTGTTTTCGTACTGATAAAAAGGTAGGTGTGTCAGTGGCCAACAAGCATAAGTCATTTAGGTTTTTAGCTGACACACTCACAAAAGCAATTCGTAAATGGTACAAGAAACTTCATGTCGCCCTTGAATAGTTTCCAGAGCACAAAACGCTTTAAATAAACAGGGTATGTTACTGCCTAGAGTAGAGTTATGTTGGCTCTGCTTGCCAACGCTTGCCAGTGTTTGCTCTATTTTGGCTCAACCCAATCTGACTATAGGGTACAATAAGAGAGCTGTACTGATTAAAAAAAAACATACAAATGACAGCTGTGCCACATAGCCATTCCAGTATTCACAGCATTTTTGTGCTTAACATCTGTGTGCTTCAATCTCTGGACCGTTTTTCATGAACTATGCATGTAATATAACTGATAGTGTCAAACAGCCCGATCCATAACGCATGAATGCATTCAAAATACTCAGACTCAGACTGCATCAAGGTGTTCTACACTGGACAAGTTACTATCTGACAATGATGCCGCCACTGAGGTAGTATCACCTTCCACAGACGTGAGCCGAGTAGGCAGGACCTGTGTTTACAGTTCACACATGTAAATAAACAGAGTGAGGGGCTTCTACCAGCTGGCATGTATGATGTCACCTTCTGTGGTAGGAATCTTACAGTATCTTGTTGCTTAATGGAAAGTTTTTGAATTGAAGGAACTAAGGTTTCATGCAACAGCATTTAAACTCAAACCAGATGCATATTTTGTCAAAATGGAAAAAGCTCGCAAGTTTATGGGATTCTTTTCACATCAATCTGCAAGATTCCCAAAAAAGCTCACTTCCTACTCCACTTCAGCATATCAGCATTGCCTGATATGGATAATTACTGGTTCCCCCTGTTGCTTGTTGAAAGAATTTTTATATGCTGATTACTGCCAAGAAGATCAAATGAATATTACACAAGAACAGTCTGATAGTTTTAAAAACCTACTATGGAATGCCTACGCAATTAATTAGTCTTTCATCTGTGTGGCCTGCGTTTTTGTCTGCTTAGTGTGAATTGACAGAGTGCAATACACAGTAGTACTCAAAAAGGTTTAAAAAAGGCCGGTGAAAGTTCCTGACCTCTCTGTTTGACCCTTGCCAGCTCTGTAGCTCAGCTGGCTATCTGCGCCACATGGTTCACATTCCATGCCCACACCCTATACTCCTCAAGACCTCCTCAAGATCTACAACACTGTATAACACTGAACAAAATGAAACTCGCAAACGATCTGAAGTCGCCAATCTCTGCACTTTGGACACGGTGTCAAACAACTGCACAGCCAGTGGTACTTTAGAGTATGAATGAGGACCGAAAGAACAACCCCTTCTGTCTGAACTATTATTTGGGGTCGGTTACTGTAAAATGTGTACAAGCGAAATATTTCAAAATACAGTTAAACATCACACAAAGTTTGCATTTCAGTTGCAGTCCAGCCTGCTTTGTTGATGGTTTACGTATTTGAAACTTTTCTAAGAACGGATGGCATAGGTCAGATGGACTTTGCAAGGTTTTAGGCTATTCACATAGAGTGGACAGGCACTGAAGCTACCAGGAAGACGCGTAATGATTGTGATAATTGGTTAGAAATAGCTAAAACTGGAATACCAACTCGTCTGGCAACCACCTGCTTCGATAATCTGTCAACATGGTCGGTAATACTCAGATTGGACAGCAAGTAAAAGTTTGGTCACTAAACAAATGGTTTGTACAGTAAACTTAAACGACTCAGGCCATATCATAATGTATGGCTAATCTTTAAGTGTTAGACATTTTGCTCTCAAAACCAACCGTAGCAAAGAATAATTACCATATTAGACAATATACCTTGTTCGACAAGAAGAAGAAGAAGAAGAAGAAGAAGAAAATGTGGAATGTATTCATGCCCATAAACTTACAATTTCTCCGGTCAGAATAGTTCCTTTTCGCGTTCGAATGTAAGCCTTCAGCTTCTCCAAAACGTTCGAAGCTGAGCTTCCCCCGGTGTCAGCCATGACTGAAAAAAATCTTGATACCACAAAATGCTTATATCGCAACTTTGTTTCCTCTTTGGAAACGTTTGCAAAATTAGGCTACCTTTCTGACAATTAATAATTAGTCCCGAGTGGAACTAATGTATTGTAAAAACAAAAAGCCTCTTTCTGAAGAAAAAATGTGTACTGGGACCTACAAAGCGAAGTTTCCTGTCTAACTAAACTTTAAGGCTCGGCTTCAAATACAAGTGCCACACTTCAGGACCGACTACTCCCCCCTCAGTGAGTGTAAGCAGTCAAAAGGAAACTTGAAGAAGAACGGGGCGTATACTTTCATGTTTTCCTCCAGAGGCACAACCTAAAGCGAGAGAGAGAGAGAGAGAGAGAGGCGGAGACGATTTTAGCTCCAGATAGATCCTCTCCTGAGGGTGACGATGATCAACCTGAGTTTGACTGTCTAGTATGATATGATATAAAATTATATTAAAGTACAATTATTATAATAAATAGTAATTACTAACCCTATACGTGTCCCTAATAAATGTATGAATGGGTTTAAAAGGGGTTATGTCAGATTTGAACTAATCCAAAAATTAAATTGAAAAAGAGTTTTACTATGGGTGTCATGTTGAGTGAGACTTAAGACGTGAAAGGAAGAACACCTTATGACGTCCATTGAATAAAAAACTTTCACATTGACTAGACTTTTTCAATGTTTTGTCAACAGCATTTGGCAACCTTGATAACTAGGGCGGAAAGCAGAACCTTCACTGTAGATGGCAAGATAAGGTTAAATTGCCGTTGAAGTTGCATTATAAGTGAGGTATCAGATGCCTTTGTGTGGTCAAAAAATAAAATTAATAAAAACAAAACAAATCAACATTCAAATTCACAATCCCCTAATTATGTACATGCCTTTCATAACTATACCCTTTAAACTGTAACTTCCCAATAACACCAATAACAGAGATACAATTAAATATACAAGAAATAAACAAAACTGAAGATCAGCCTCAATAATGTAAAGTTTATTTAATTTTGCTTCACATGAATTCCATCATGTAAGAATACAATCGGAGAATCTTGGATAATCTTACCTCCGGATAATGGTTATTAATTAAACTAATAAGAGAATACCTTATACACAATAACACAACACTACCCGAATGTGTTGAGAGTATCACAAGACATCATCCACCACTAATAACTGTTTTTCATTTGTTTGCGAGATACAAATAGAGAAAGAGTGAGAGGAAAGAGAACATGTAGGGAGTTGCATTTGTGCTGCCTGATTGAGTTAGCGCTGGTACTGAGTGAACAGCAGGCAGGGAGGTTGCTGTGTGTGTGTGTGTGTGTGTGTGTGTGTGTGTGTGTGTGTGTGTGTGTGTGTGTGTGTGTGTCTTACAGCAGACCATATAGGGTAGTTCAGTAGCCTAAAATGGTAGATAGTCTGAAAGTTTGAAGACAGGGAATGAGAGGCCAACTTTAAGATATTGACTCTCCAGCCGAAGCGCCTGGTTGCCATGGCGAGCCTTGTTTGTTGATGCTCTGATGCTCTGTGCAGTGCCCTGATGGGAGGATGCATCGGTTGCCCTGACTACCCTTCTGTTTGCTGCCAAGCTGATGTTCCTTTACATCCCATAATCATGCATGCGAAATTAATACTAACTTGCCTGCAGGAACAGCAACCTTTCTTGTCTCTTTTTTTAAGGGCCACACCCTGCTGAAAAACATGCACGACTGTCCTGTTGAAGTACAAATACTGAGCAGTTACTCTACAGGGGGAGGTAGAAACAGACATAAAAGTGTGCCAAGTGATTATCAATGGTGCTGTGACAACCAATGAGGTGGGTTTATTGAGCGCGCTGTCCAATGTGCCTGAGGCGCATGACATAGATGAGGCAGCCAGTGAGCCAATGGTGTCGACAGAGCCACGGGAAACCACTGGACCTGCACACGCCACTCACTGCATAAAGGGATTGTACAATGCAGCTAGTTAGCGCTGTCAGGATGCCCCTCAGGAAGCATTTTTTTGTTTGTTTGTGTTTTATTTTTTGCTGGTTCTACTGTCATGCAGTGACTGCTTTTGGGTATTGAGAGCAGAAGAGTACACATGCAGTCCACTCCTGAGGAGAAAAGGACTGAGTAAAGGACACAGCAGTCAACATCTAGAGAGCAAAAAACACACCCCCATACAGTATATATGTATATATGTATATAGATATATATCAAGAATAAAAACTTTGTAAGCCATAAAAATACTAAAGGATTTCATGTCTGCCTTGTCTGAAAATGACAAGTTCTCTCCCAGTAACACCTTCAACGGCAATCGCATAGCAGGTTTGTTAAGCATACCATACATACGACCATGCTAAGCACTTCTGCTGCTGACATCCAGTTTGTTTGCTTGTTACATTGCAGCTTTTGTGGAGGTATTCTGTCACTCAATGTACAACATCTGCAGAGTAATAGTTCAAGGATCAAATATAAAAGACAAAAAAAAATGATTTCCAGATGACACCTGCGTGTCACACAGCACACATTGAACAGTGAGTTGTTCATCCGATTCAACAGTAAACTTTGAAAGGCAGTCTTCCTTGCGCAACAGCTGTCAATCACCCGTGCCCTTTCTGAGTGTCTCTCTAACTTGAGTCTCTTCTCTTTTCTCTTCTCTTCTCTTCTCTTCTCTTCTCTTCTCTTCTCTTCTCTTCTCTTCTCTTCTCTTCTCTTCTCGTCTCTTCTCTAAGTTCAGCTATATCGCTATGATGCTATTCTGCCATGTAACTCTCTTTTGCCATCTAGTTGTGCCCCTTGCAATGCACAGTCACAACAATAAAAAAAGAAGATTGAAAAAGATGCTTTCACTGAAATGAATACACCATATCTTTGTGAAAAAGATACAATGAAAACAAAAAGAAAAGAAACAAAAAAAAAAACACACAAACGAAACAAAAATATATTTTTAGGAAACAAAAACAGAAGGTGGACTGTACGACAAACGACTACAAACATAACTCAGATAATGATGAGCTGAATAATTGTGAGCTCAATATAGTTTTCACAAGTGCTGATATTGAGTACAAAAGTATTCAACCATACAAATCATTTGAATTTATATTCATATTTATATGTTGATATTTACACAGCATGAATACATTCTCCCAAGTATAAGATTACTATAGTTCATATCATTCATTTAAATTATCCTCATACAAGATATGGACCTATAAATAAACGTATTTAAGTAGTTTATCCAGGTTTGGTAGAGTATTCAAGTTTTTTTCATTGGCAGGCCATGTAAGTGCTAGCTTGCGGCCTCCTGTGGTTCAGTATGTGCCAGTTAGCATCTGACTCAGATCCACTCAAGCTGCAAAGTCAGCGACTAACGGACAGAGTTATAAATCATATCAAAACCAGGGCCTCTTCACATTTCCAACAGGCCACATCTTTCAAAAAAAAAAAAAACACAAAAAAAATAATAAAATAAAATAACTAAATAAACAAAACCAAAATAGGAATCGCAGATTCCCAAATCCATCAACCTTACCAGTCAGCTCACAAACAGACAGATAGATGGACAAACAAAGGAGTGTGGAATTTTGGGAAGCTGTCAGGTCCCAAATACTGTAATTACAATTCCAGAGAGAGAAACACCGACAGAGAGAGACATGGAGAGAGAGAGAGAGACAGAGAGAGTTGTTATTTAGCATGTTATTGTAAATCTAAAAAGTATAATTAAGGTGTCAGTAAGGTGTAAAGTATCAAAGGTGACTATACAAAAACATTGCTGTCAGAGATTATCCTTATTAGTTGAACATTCTTAACTTATTTCAATAACAAGCACTATTGTTGAGTAAAATAATTAATTTTTTTCATGTTTTTTACTTGTACAGTTTCTTTGCTGTGTTTTGCTTTTCCTCGCACAAATCCACCAACACACATGTGTCAGTGTGTTTTTACATGTGCAGATCCTCTCACCTCCAAACAGCCATCAATCTTCTCTCGGTCTCACATCTGATTGGAGAAGGAGGTAGGCCCGCCCTCCTGGTTGTAACCGCCCTGGTTGTAGCCACCCTCATTGTAGCCGCCCTCCTGCCCGTACTCTGGCTGGTAGCCACCCTGGGAGCCGGCGTAGGGGTCCGGCTGGCCGTAGCCCCCCTGCTCGAAGTCCTGCTGGCCGAAGGCGTCGGGCGCGGGGGGCTTCTCGCCCGAAGGCACGTAGGTGCCAGCGAAGGCTGCCATCCACCCAGTCTCCTTGAAGATGAACCACAGGTTCCCTCCCCACAGCACCAGGTTAAGAAAGCCAAACATCTAGAGAAATGTGGCAAAAGCATGACAGAACAGGTGAGCTGTGTGCGAATCAGTGTACGCTGAATAAACCCTGGTAACCAACAAACTTACAAATCAATCATACATATTTATCATCTTCATTGTATGGGACTACCAACAACTAAGTCAGCTCAAGCGATGACAAAACTGAATTACTAAAATTACTAAAAATAACTGAAATAATCTATTGTAAGACTCTAATGCTACATCTGTAAGTATTACTGTAATATAACACCCTAATCAGATTTCTCAGGTGGTGGGGGTGCATTGAGAAATCAATACCAGCCTGTTCCTCACCTTCATTAGACCTGGCCTGGTTTAACAACACTGACTAAATGGACAAAGGTAAATCTATACTCTGTGGTGCTCCAGCAATGGGAACTATTGTAAGACAACACCCCAGAAACACACCACAGGATCGGCCATCTTGAACACTCCTTAAAGTGATCGTTCTCTAAAATCTGCGCTGTGTCTGCACATCAGAGGTGGAAATTAACTTTTACCAGCCACTGAAAAACAAATGATACAATTCACCAGCCACTCAATAATAAGTTATTATTTTGTGTCCAAAATGTACTAGTAACTTTCATATTTCATTCACTGGTGCAAATTTCCATCCCTGCTACACATGTATAGTAGTCACAAGGCAATGGTTTAATATTCAGCTGGTCAGCCTATTTTACTGGGACTGATGTAAACATGGGCCTGTTTCTGATATCAGTAGCTGGGCTGCATTGTCACAGTTATGCTGCTGACTGCAGCACCCTCCTATTAAGTGCAAACATGGACTCAGAACAGCAGCTTGCTGCTAACACAATGAAGTTGTTATGAATTATACAGGGCAATAGCCATAAATGATTAGCATAAGGGGCACCTCTTTAGGAGTATGTTTTGCTACATTTCTCAAGCATTTCTCACAGATTTTCATGACTGATCTTAAGAATTTTAGTCTTGTTAGCTTGAAGGGTATGGATTTTGTTGATTTAGCTCCAAAGCCTAATATAAACATAACAGTCGGTAAATGTACCACATGATCAGACTACCTCTCCCGGACAACTTCTTAAAGTGAACATTCTCCAAAACCAAACTCAAAAACCCGTACCAAAAATGATGTGTTTGATTTAGCCTAAAAAATTCTAATGTCTGTAATGTAAAGATGATATACGTGTTTGTAATGTAAAGTTGATGTATGTGTCTATAATGTAAAGATAATGTATGTGTCTGTAATGTAAAGATAATGTCTGTGTCTGTAACATAAAGATGATGTATGCATCTGTAACATAAATATAATGCATGTGTTTGTAAAATAAAGATGTTTATGTGTTTGTAAAATAAAGATGTTTATGTGTGTGTAATGTAAATAACAGTCTGGACACACACCACAGACGTGCTGAGGCCAGACACTACGGGGTCGGCGACCTCGCGGCAGCGGTTCTCCTCGCGGTCGCAGGCGGGGATGAGCGTCTTGACGTTGTCGGGGTCTGTGGCCGTCTTCACGTTGGACAGGCCGCGGGCCCAGGCAGAGGAGGACACCAACCACATGAAGGTGAACACCGCCGTCACAATGAAGTCCTGTGGAGAAACCATTTGCATAGGTTAATAATGATATAATAATAATAATAATAATCTTTACTTGTATAGCACAATTCATACAAGATGCAGCTCAAAGTGCTTCACATTTGGCAAGAAAAACACAGGATAACATTTCTTGCAGTCCAGTGGTGTCGGAGCGGAAGAACACAATAACGCAATGATGTAATAACGCAGTGCTGCAAGGTTAGCATAGATTTTTTATCCATATCATATATATTTACTCAATAAGTAATGTTTGTTGCACGATCACTTAAAGGTCCCTTATGTGATCTTAAGTGCTTTGTAAATATGTAACATTGTTTGCAACATTAGGGTAATATCTCTACAACATTAGGCTAATATCTGTACAACATTAGGGTAGCATCTCTACAACAGATTAACATCTCCTCATGATCCACATCTCCTCTCCATTCCTTCAGTACACAGTAAAAATGATCCTCTTATGCGGCCCAGAGTAGATGGACTAGAAACAAACAACACGAGGGCAGCCTGTTCATAATAATGTATGTATGTTAACATGGGTCAAGTGTCTTAGGGTGCTCCATGTGTGTTTGTGTGTGTGTGTGTGTGGTGTGTGTGTGGTGTGTGTGTGTGTGTTGCTTCTCCACTCATGTTTGTACTGGAAAAATTAAGTTCTTGAAATTTGAATAAAAATTGTGTGGCATTCTTGGAGAGCACCGGAGCACTTGGAGAGCTAACTTATTTGAATGTGTATTGACACCAGAGTTGAAATTGGGCCGGAGCCCTCCAGAGCTCAGCTCTGCCTCCTCACCTCAGCAATACAGCCAGCCGAAGCTTAGCTCCCTCTGCTACAGTATTTATAGTAATACAGAGTGAGATATTGACCACTGTGAGTAAAGAAGGGCTGCCCGTCCTTACCGTAATTATAACCTACTATTCTGTTTTAGTTCTGATTTAGTTCATTCTGATTTAGTAATTAATATCATGGAAATAGGCCTGAATAAATGTTTCATACGTAGTGCTATCACATATAATTATTTAATTTACAGAACGGCAAGGCAAGGCATGTTTATTTGTATAGCGCATTTCATACACAACGGCAATTAAATGTGCTTCACAAAAATAAAAGCAAAGGACAATATGTAAGATGAGAAACATTAAAAACGAAGAAAAAAAGACAAAGAAGCACAGACTTAGACAAGGAAGGTGCAGTAACAGGATATGATGGGGAGGGATCACGGCTCTGGGTGCAAGAGGAGGTGATGATTTCAGACCGAGGACCAACTCCCCCCTTCAAATCACCTCAAGGACCACTCCCCCCATCTGAGGCTAACAGGGCTATGTAAATGCATGTATTGGTGCAGCATCACAGGCCTAACTAGAGAATGGCATGAAGATGATATACTTGTCATTTAAACACACTGTGTGCATAGCATAGGTAGCTTAAGAAACATGAAAAAATATATATTTTAACTGCATGCGGACCACCAGTGTTGTGTGGACCACACTTTGAGAAACACTGGGTTAGGGAATCATGGGTACTGACCGCCTGGGCACCCCTGTTATTCTCCTTGTACTTCTCCATCAGGAAGAAATAGACGGCCATGGCAGCCATGGAGTAGAGGAAGGAGAAGACGGCGATGGTGACGAAGAACTCGGCTGAGGAAGAGTAGTCTCCCTCCAGGAAGAGGCGCTCAGAAGGCCCCCTACAGGTGGGAACGTCAAAGTACACCTGGTGCAGCCTGGAAGAGAGAGCATGGGCAGAATTGTACACAGGGGTCAGACACTCTGGGCCACTAATAAAACAGCAGACTTAAAAGTGGCAAAGGAAAGAATCTAAACTGCTTGGTGCATTGTAGTAACTTTGTTAAGCACATACGTTACAGTGTAGTAACTTTGTTCAGCACATATATATACACCCCAACCTTCAAACATGTTTAAACTGTTTTTTTTTTTTCAAACTGTTTTTCTTCAAAACCATTGTTTGCCAAAAGGAAATCCAAAACATTTCATGAAATTAATAAGAGCCTTTTTTGTCGTTCTTTAAGCGCCCGGAAGCCTTATCAGGATCTTGTCATGAGGGTCTGGTGACTAAAGTCTGTTGACTTTAAGGAGTGAACAAATATATTTTTCACAGTAGCAGTACTTCTTCATGACTGTCTTTCCTAAGAATATCTCAGAGTGATGGTGATGATGCAAGAGGCAACACCCAGAGGACTCATGATGAAAAGACAGGCGCATGGCTCCATGTTTTAGACAGGAAGACCACATTCCCTGACAGAAGCACATTCAGTCATACTTGAGCAATTCGGCACATATGCGGTTGGTTTACGCAAACGTCCTTCCTTATGAAAACCTGATGGTGTAAATGTTGCACAGTTTGATTTGGGGACTCAGGCAGTCTGTAGATTTTTCGAATCATGTTCGATGTGAAAAATGTGCCATTGCACTCAAACCAAAATCTCTGCCCTGACTCTACTGAGGTCTGGTGTGGTTGTCATGGTAACTTGGCATGGTCACGCTGACCTGAAGGGGTAGCCGAACTCCACCTCGATGGACAGGTCACTCTCGGAGCGGTTCTTGCACTCCACACTCAGCTCAAACTTGCCGGAGTATCCACCACAGGTGGCGAACGCAAAGATGGAGAACACCTGAGGTGGAGTAGGAGGAGGAGGAGAAAGAGAAAGAGGGAAGGAAGGAATAAAAAAAAATTACTGGAGAGATAACATAGGGAGCATGACTGACAGTGACAACAAAAGAGCAGAAAGAAACCAACAAACAAGAAAAATACAGTAACATGCAGCAATATATTTCACATATCGGCTTTATTTGCTCCATGTCATTTTGGACGGTGTGGGAAAATATGACCATTTTTGTGCCATATCGCCCAGCCCTAATGCGTAGTATAATGGAAGCAAAGAAAGACTATGAAACAAGATCACTGAAATACATTAAACACAACAAAACGTTGGAAAGTGTGAGAGGAAGGAAGAATTGATTTTCACATAGCATGTGAAACACATAAAAAGTTAAAAGGTTTTACTTTTCCCTGTCACCCTACATGACTGCAGAGAAAGCCTCTTACGCTGCTGGTGGATATTTCTGCCATTGCCACCACTGCCATGCAACGCTCATCTGCTCAGCCCCGCCCTGCCTGGGGTCGACCAATCACAGCGCACGGCTCGCAATGACACACGCATAGAACAAATCAGTGCTGCACCTGTTGTCATGGTTACCCAGATACCTAAAGCTGAGCATGTATGGGAATAAAAGGGTTTTGAAGCTGCGTGTTTTACTGACGTTGGCCCCTCTGTGATATATCAAGTTTCCGCCCACATAAAGAATTCACACCTTAAACGCTTGAGTGTCATGAAAACATGCACACACACACACACACACATTCCTGCACACACACTCACACTTTCCCTGGTGCACCCAAGCAGCTCACCCTCACACTGAACTCTCTCTCTCTCTGTCTTTCTCTCTCTTTTACACACACACACACACACACACACACACACACACACACACACACACACACACACACACACACACACACACACACACACACACAGACAAAAGCACGCAATTCTCCACACTCACAAAAATGCTCACACTTCTTTATACCTTTGTCTGTTGTACACACACACACACACACACACACACACACACACACACACACACACACACACGAGAGAGAGATTAGTTGTTGAGACTATTTTTACCACTCACTCCCTTCTCTGCAGGCCAGATCCGATTGAATGGGAAATCCGGCTATTAATCTGACTGAGGTGCTTCACCATCTGTCACTAAACGCTCAACTGATTTTCTACACACACACACACACACACACACACACAAACACACACACACACACACACACACACACACACACACACACACAAAGGCACCCATGCATGCACACATGCACGCACACACACAAACACACACACACACACACACACACACACACACACACACACACACACACAATTTCTAATGGCCAATTCATCCCCTGTTGTTACACACATACAGGTACACACCTGTGCACTATTACACTCACTAAGCTGCTCCCATGTTTTTCCCTGTTAGAGGTTTCTGTTGTAAGATACTTGTGATACTTGATACTTCTGACACTTTCACAATACTAACACAGGACAGACATACAAGAGGACATGCACATACAGTAGCTATACACAAATACAGTATCTCCCAAAAGTGAGTACAAATCCTCACATTTCAGCAAACAATGTATTATATATATTCAAGGGAAAATACTGTAGAAATGAAACTTGTGTGTGTGCTAAAGTAGTCATTGTGTAGCAGTGTAGATTTACTGTCCTCTCAAAATAACTTTACGCACAGGATTTTTGTATAAATAGCAGGCCTCCCCTACAGTAGGTACACCCTGAGTGATGACTGTACATACCATTCAACCATGCAGAGCAGCTTGTCCAATTCATCATGTTCGTGTTTTGGTCTGTTTGACTCTACCGTACAAATGTGTGTACAGTAGCTAACTGTACACATGTATAAATAGCAAATCCATACACATTGCAAGTGCACACATGCACAGTTAACCCACACTGCTAATGCATACACATACTATACATAGCTAGCTCAAACACATACTGTATGACTCACACAATAGAGGAGGTGGATATTTTAGGCCTGTTTTATGCACCGGAGATCAATCATGGTGGGGTTTCCCGTCTATAAAAAATGGTGACTTCATTTTCCTGTTTGGTGGATCTCCGATCCAGTCCAGTCTAATCGGATTCATTCAGTAAATTCAGTATTGTGTGCACTTACATGGGACCGTGTGCAGTACCATGCAGTGGAAACTAGTTGAGCCCCTGTCTGTCACAGGAGGTGTGAGGTAAAAGTGGTTGGAATTTCACTGTGCCCACATACACACACACACAGACACACACACACACAGACACACACACACACACACACACACAAACACACACACACACACACACAAACACACACACACAAACACACACACACAGACACACACACACACACACACACACACACACAAACACACACACACAAACACACAGACACACACACACACACACAAACACAGACACAAACACACACACAAACACACACACACACACACACAAACACACACACACACAAACACACACACACAAACACACACACACAAACACACAAACACACACACACACACACATACACACACACACACAATCGTATTTGGCAGTGCAGTAGGTCATTATCGTCTTTTAATTATGGTTATGGAAAAGCAGTGCGTGCGAATGAGGACGGGGTGAGACATTAACAAGTGTGAGTCATCTGATATAATGGCAAGAAACCAGTCAGAAACACCAGCACGAGGAGCACACAGAGGAGAATTATTGTTTTTCTTTTCTTTGTCTGACAAGACATACATCTGCCCTTATTGAGAGCTCAACCATTTTTCCCCTCCCTGAGGTCCCTTAGGGGGAAATACAGTCATACGAGAATAGACACAAACATGACACATTTGGATGTTAAATTGAGTTTAACTTGTGTTTACTATCCTAAACTACACTAATTTGGACTTATTTGGAGCTGCGATGTGGTACTTGTTCTTAATGTGTTGCAGAACACACACAGGCTTGTTAGTGTCTTGTTAGTGGATTTAAATTAGTGGGGGAAACGTTCAAATTGTGAATTTTAGAGGAATGGACAGAGGGAGAAAGCATTGTTATTCATCTCACAGCTGTCAGATCTATCTATTTTGGACCAACTATATTTTAACTGTCAAATCTCTTTAGGTTGTTCAGATCATATTCTAATAAAACAACACTTTGACTATACACTGTTGCCTATGCACATTAAGTATACACTAAAATACAACATTAGGCGTAAATGAAGCATTTCATCCACAGATTAGGAAAAAACATGGCTACACTTTATTTTACTGTCCCTGTTACATCAATTAGGTACAGTGTAATAAAGTGAGTATTACATAATAACATTAGGTATTTAGACTGTATGGCGGGTCAGGGTTAGGGTTAGTGTTAGGTATGCACAGTGAAGTACATAGTGTTACATATTGTTACATGTATTATATACACTACAATGGAACTGTAAAATAAAGTGTTACCAAAAATATAATTGCATCATATATATATTATTTCTATCAAAAGGCTGTGCCACTTCACTGATTTTGGTCTAGTGTTTTAGCAGATTGTTTGAAATGACACGTTTTTTTTTCTCATTGTAAGGATGGCCATGTTCATTGTAAGGATGGCCATGTTCCATGTTCCTTACACAAGTGCTGCAGTGTAGCTCAGAGTTTGCTTAGACACCCATCAGTATGCAGAAACAACGGGCAGAATGGGAGATGAGGTTTACTTTGCTAATCTGCCTGCTTAAAGTCAGGATTACCGAATGGCCCAACTTTCTGCAACGATCACAAAAAGGTACATCTGCTCCTGCTTAAAGGCCTTTTTCAGTAAAAGTCATCAGAAATGAGGTAGAATGCTATAGATGGTAGGACAACAAAATTTGCCAGTCTGCATTCGACCCAGTCGACTTCAACAGGAAAACACTGAGGTTGTCACGCAGTCTGGTTTTCTCAGCTAAAAATACTCTTCTCGAAAACTCCTCTCAAAACTGAATGGTGCCTTCACAGATGACAGACCCCTGCAGGTCCATTCACACACTCCTGCATCGGTAACATGCAAACTTGCATTTGCTTTTTCTGTCCATGCTGAGGCCACTGCTGTTTCCCTTACTGGCTGCTGTGACACGAGCATTGCACCATCCTCCGTCCACCTGTGTGTGTGTGTGTGCGTAACAGTCTCGGGGGACCTGAGTCTCCTCTTGTTTGGTTACGTAGGCGGCTGTGCTTTCTGTGGGCGCAGCAGTAAATACGGCCAGAGCCAAGTGTGCTCCCCTAAAAAGAAACTGCAGACTGAGGCTACATCTGCACCCTGCCGACAGGAGGGAGTCAGCCAAAGGCACAGAACACATTTTTCACTTCCACAAGCTGTAAACTGGAACATCACATACGTTAATGACACAGGTTGTGATGTGCAATAATTAAGGACCGCTTTGGGTCCTTAGTCTCAAACGGCCATCTGGTGATGATAAAATCAGTTTAACACAAAATCTGGTAATCATAAAATCTGGTGATAATAAAATCTGGAGATAGCAGAATCTGGTGGTAATAGAATCTAGTGGTAATAGAATCTTGTGATGATAGAATCTGGTGATGATAGAATATAGTAACAGAAGCTGAGCTGACTATGTGACTGGTGAGAAGGATCCATGCCTCTGTCTGTGCTTTATATTTGTGTTCAATAGGTAAGTAAGAGGTCTGCATATATGACACCAGAGAGACTCGGTGGAGGGTCTGAGACTGACAGTGTTGACAGAGAGAAACATATAGGCACAGATAAAGAATGAGACAGTATGGCACATGAAGAGAGTGACACAGGGATGTAGGTAGACATGGGGGGACATTATGGCTGCACGATATTTAACAAATGTGCGATATGCGACAACATTGTATGTTTTGAGATAAATAAACAAATATTTAATTATAGTTGTAACATCTTTCAGCTTAATCTTCACCGCTAGGCCGTAGTCAGTGCACACCCTATGGGGTGGATATCAAGGGCAGTAAGACTCTGTTTCATTTCCCAAATATCTTCATATGTTGGAAACATGGCTTAACTGGAATAAATGGGACATTACTGTAAGCTGTTTCACAGTGATGTCCCATTTATTCCAGTTAAGCCATGTATTGCGATATGTGTATCACAATACTGTATGTTGCAATATCACGATAATTTCGATATATTGTGCAGCCCCAGTGGACATGCATCAAAGCATAGAAGGGAGGGGTGAAACAGATAGAGTTACAGAGACAGAAAGGGAGACAGAGGGATGTAAAGAGAGGAAGAACAGAAGGGATAAAGGAGGAAAGAGGGAGTGACAGAGACTGACATACTGCTGGGTCTGTTTTCAGCGGAAAAAGAAAGTGTCTGAGCAGGACTGCAGCACTACCATGGCAACACTATACATTGGGGATGGCTAAGGATCCGCGATACTGTTTCTATGGAGACTTGGAGGCAAGTGTTCTCACCTCTCCATTTACTAAGCACTTTACTTGGCTCTTCTTTTCTCACGCTCACACACACCCACACACCACCCCCATACCCACAAGCAAACAAACACACACACACACACACACACAAACATTTAGACATTTTCGGGGTCCTTCCCCCTGGTCTTGAGTGCAGCGGCGGTCACTTGTTAAGCAGACACTTCCTGCATGCCTCAGCTGGGTCATGGCCACAGGAAGCAGCCAGCATGTGCACAGTGGTATGCGGCCCAAGCGGGCGGTGACCAGCGCAGCGAGTGGTTAATTTCTCACAGGCTGGCACAGGCCCAGGGCGTAAACAGACTGGGCATGCACAGGCAGAAGAGAGTCACAGGGGAGAGAGAGAGGGAGAGAGAGAGAGAGAGAGACAGAGACAGAGAGTGTGTGTGTGTGAGAGAGAGAGAGAGAGAGAGAGAGAGAGAGAGAGACAGAGAGAGGGAGAGAGAGACAGAGAAAGGGGAGAGGGACAGACAGCTAGAGAGGGAAAAGGAAGGAAAGAGGAAGAGAAAGACAGAGGGAGAGAGAGAGAAGGAGAGAGAGAGAGAAAGGGGGAGAGAGAGAGAGAAAGGAGGAGAAAGGGACAGCTAGAGAGGGAAAAGGAAGGAATGAAAGAGAGACAGAGAGAGAGAGAGAGAAGAAGAAAGAGAGAATCTCTACTGTGGTCAGGCTGCAATCATCCTTCATCAATGAATGCAGTAATCCTATACTGCTCATAAATAAAAAGACAAATAAACACAGACAAACAAATAAAATGTATATATATATATACACACATAGGATATAACACATGTATATGTATAGTGTATAATATGTTGGCCCCTAATTTGAATGATGGGAAAGTCTAATGTGTCAAAAGCATGGAACATCATTCTTATTGTGATAGATAGATAGACAGACAGACAGACAGACAGACAGACAGACAGACAGACAGACAGACAGACAGACAGACAGACAGACAGACAGACAGACAGACAGACAGAGACATTCAAACATATGCAAATATACAGCATGTAAATGTGTATACATGAGCATGTGACTTATTAAACTTTGCCAGTAATTCAAATGAGGATCTTTTGTGTGCCTATCAGAGCCTGTTTAAACAGCCATTCCATTCTTTAAATGTCTGCACTGACCAAGGCCAGTGGTGTGTGTACATTTAACCAAGGACTAGGTGCAAGTTAGAAATATGTAAATATGGGAGCACACACACACACACACACACAGGCACACACACACACACACACAGTGGATTACAAGGCCCTATTCGCGGAATGTTTTGGGTTAATGTGTCACTCATTGATGCCTGGTAAATGGCAAATTGAGGAGATGTACACCCATGCATTTGTGCAAACGTGGGGGCATCTGTCACTGTTCTTTTTTTTGCTTTTTCAGTGATTCATTACAAAAATGGTAAATCAAATTTCCACAGGAAAGGGATAGTTTAAATTTGGGTGTGCACGTCCTGTTTAATTTGCACCAAATCACACTAAATCAACAGAAATGCTCTTGGTGTTAGCTGTGATAAACTATTATGGGGAGGGGCTGCTGCCAACCAAACAAGCTTGTGTATGGTAGTGAGTGAGGAAGTCTTTAAGAAGTAAGCCCCTCTGATGTGATAAGGAGCAGAACAATTAGCTCTTGGCACACTAGTTTCACCCGTTAGCTCATTAACTTGAGTCTTCTTAAAGCGACAGAGCTTGAGAGAGAAAGACAGACAGACAGACAGACAGAAAGACAGTGAGCTACAGAAAGACAGACAGACAGAGAGAGAAAGAAAAAAAGATGGGTAGAGACAGAGAGACAGGGACAGAGAGAGAGAAAAAAGAGAGTGAATCAGACAGATAGACAGACAGAGTAAGAGAGACAGACAGACAGAAACTAAGACAGAGAGAAAAAAGGAAAGATACTTTATCCTCTAATAACCAACTGCTTATAAGTTAATCTGGGCTCTGCACCCCACTCATAGAGCCGGGGTCCGTTTGGGATGTTGCCATGTCCAACAAGCACAAATGTTTATCTTTCATACCAGTCAGAAGGGAAGGGACACAAACAGACACAGAAACACACCATCTCTTATGGCCAAAGTTGGACACTAGAGCCTTAAGTAGGGGTGCAGAAAATACCGGTTTACATACCCTGGCAGAATTGATGATTTCTTAACCATTTTTCAGAGGATATGAATGATACCACAAAAAACTTTTTTTTCACTCATGGTTAGTGGGTGGCTGAAGCCATTTATTGTCAAACATCTGTGTTTAATTTATTTAAATCATAATGACAACAGAAACTACCCAAACAATTATCTGAAAAATTGTTAAGAAATCATCAATTCTGTCAGGGTGTGTAAACTTATGAGCACAACTGTCCACACTATAGTCAATGTCAGGGACCAGCAAACATTATCAGAGCCCCATAAGGAATAAAGATTGGTGCTGTAGGTATTACATTTTAACTGTAAAAACAAGAGTTATAAGTTATAAGTAATAACAGTTTCCATCATCTCTCTTTCTGTCTCTCCCTCTCTCTCGCTCTCTTTCTCTCGCTCTCTCTCTATCTGTGATGAATAATTTAAAGCCAGAGATGATACCAACATTCATGTGACCTTCAGTTCTTTTAAGCACACATACCACTTCCCAAAGGGAGAGGACATAATTAAGTGCTCTGTCAGTGGTATGGACATTACTCGAAATGTCCTCATGTACAGAAAACAACCATGATACAGATATGATGAATGAGTTGGGAATTTCTTACTGTGGTAACATGAAAAACATGTGAATACTATATTTTACAAATACCTCATCATATACAAACATGTAACAATTTGACCACCTAAAAAATTGACAATCCAGGTCGATAACCTCAAACCACACTCTCCTAATGTGTGTAATCCATGGTAACTCTGTGCTGTTATACTGCAGGAGGCTGCAGGCTGGCTGGGAAGCTCTATGAAACTCCAGTGCCACTGTACCTCTTTCCATCACACTCCTGTCGGCTCCAGCATCTGTCACCCAGATATGTGACTGCAGACTGAGGACTCTGACAAGGTCTTCCTGCAGCACAAACAGTAACAGCGAGGGGGGCAAGCTAGGCTCAACAACACAACACATCTAAATGCTAAACAACACAGTGTATGTCTGCCACACAACAGAGTACTGGTGTGTCTTAGCTAAACAACACAACTATGCTGCCATACAAAGCCAAAAGACAGTAACTACATATTTTGTCATTTAGACTGGATATTGACTTTATAACACCCCCTTTGTCTTGTGACTAAATCTCTTGCTTCTTACAAGGAAAGTACATAACAGCATCACCACTATTATACGCACAGTATGTTTGACAGGGCATTATGACAATGTTGAAGGCATTTTTCACAGTTTCTATGTTCACATAATTACTGCACTTTGCCTTTGTAGGGCATTATGCTACAGAACAGGATATCTCAGTGCTAAGCAACAAGACATGTCTATGCTAATCGACACAGTATATCCATACTAAACAGCATAGTGTCTCTGTATTCTGCAGAGTGCTGTATCCAGTTACACAGCATGAGAAGGCTAGCATCATGTCTTTCTTAATTATTAATATTTGTATGCTTATTGAACGTATTGACTTACTGCTACAATGACATAATCAATCTCTCTCATTGAGCAGCGTATGTCACTAAAAAGCCCTTGGTAGTAGACATATTAATAGTACAAGTCACCTTATTGTATGATAAGCTTTTCCTACAAGAACATTAATTGCATACAGAAAACATCGTTAAATGGCACATGCTGTACATTTAACAACATTCTAGAATCTCCCTTTCCATACTTAATTTAAAATATATTTCAATATTACAATAGAAAGCGCTGCTATATTTCACTACTCTGTCTTGGAGATTGTAATACTCCCACATACTGTAACTGAGCATTCCTTAACAGAGAACTGTGTTTAAGTACAGTTCCCTCCTTCTTCTAGTTCATGCTGTTCTGTACAGCATACTGGTATTTCAGAAAATGTCAGCTGCACATTTTCACTCTTGCTGAATTATTCCTGACTAGGTGATTATTCACAGGAAGCAGAGTGGCGCTGTGTGCTGCTCCTGGCTCTAACAATGGCCGCTCTGCTGTGACAGATTTGTGGGTGCCATCGCCGCCGGGGCCAAAATGGGGCTGTATTTACAGGCTGAGTATCCAGGAAGTGACACGTTCCCAGCGCCCCCTCACCTCAGCCTGGGCTACAGTACACTTGAGTTTAACACAGGGAATGTGGGTGGTCACGTCTTGTAATGCCATAATTAGACGCCTGACTGGCATGCAACACTCAGGCACTATTGCAAAACGTAAATCATTTGGTGCAACAAAAGATGAAATGAAAAGTGCTTAAAAAGTGCTTAAAATCAACACTTCTAGTCAACCTTAGTTAAAACAAGTTATAATATAAATGGATGTTTTTCAACCAGCTACCCATTTTCTATTGGCTAACCTAATGTTCAGCTATACCTTACACCATTCAGTCTTTGTCCTCTCATATCACACCACACAAGGCACAAAACACATCGTTAACCACGTGAAACAAAACATAAATAAAATTTAAACCACCACTCAAAGCCATACCTTAAACTATAATCCTGGTTTAGCATCTTTAGACAAAATGGCTACAATAATGCCATTTCCTTTCTCTCTAGGCTGCTGTTGTGCCACCCAAGACCCACAAGTCACTCTCTGCCACTAAACCTCTCAGAGCTGCTAGAAATGCTAGCACCTAGTGTCCTTACAGGGGACCAGAAAATGGCAGCCTGAAAATGCAATGGATGTAAAAGCAATAAAGCAATGCTAATATAAATCCGTTAAAACTCCCTGAAAGCGGTCTGATCATATTCAATGATCATATATTGACCAATCAGATTGGAAGACATGAGACTACTAGATCATTATGCATTGTTACACTTATAAGCCTTCTCAGGAGGTCATCGTTCTGTTATTATAGTACATATGGAATGGCTATACAGGGAAGATTTGCTATTGGGACACCATCTAAATTAGACATCCTACAGCTGGACTGCGGCCTGTACACATTTAGCCAAACAGCGATGTGATGCAGCTTGAAGGTGTTGTGGCTCTCTAGCTTTGCTACCTGAGAGGACAGCATGAGAATGGGTAAGAAAGTGACTTTGTAAAAAATCGCTGACAGCAGCTTTTATATATATATATATATATATATATATATATATATATATATATATATATACAGTATATATATATATATATATATAAAACACAGACAACAGTATCATCATTAAAACAAGGTACAGGAGGATGACTGTGGTTCCTGGGAATAGATCAAGCAATAATCCTCAGTAAGATGCTTTTGTAAAAAAGCTTGACCCGCCCCCACCCCCCAATCATAAACAATTCTCAGACTTATGACTGAGTTACTGCTCAGAGTCTTTTGCAGGAAGGTGATTCCCTACTTCTGATGACAGATATGTTTGGTAGTAAACATGAAGTAAGGGGACACTGCCCACAGATGTCCAAGGTCCTTGTGTTGTGGTTTCCATTTTGTCATGAGATGACACAAGAAAAAAAAGGGGTAATGTGGATGAAGTCATGAGAGAGAGAGTGTGTGTGTTTGTGTGATAGATAGATAGATAGATAGATAGATAGATAGATAGATAGATAGATAGATAGATAGATAGATAGATAGATAGATAGATAGATAGATAGATAGATAGATAGATAGATAGATAGATAGATAGATAGATAGATAGATAGATAGATAGATAGAGAGAGAGAGAGAGAAGGGGCTCCTGCTGTGGAAATGACAGAGAAAGCAGGTGTGCACTGAGCACTTTGAGCATTGGTACTTTGCTACCCACAATGCTTTGCTCAAACAATAGCCATGATGACAAGCACCTTGGAGGCCAGAGTACAGCATTCAAACAAGACCAACACACACAACACAACAGTACAGCACTTTCTAAGAGAGCTCAGGAGGGAGGATGTTGACTGACACACCCAATAAGGTAATGGAAAAATGTGTTTCTAAGTGTACGGTGCGGTGAGTTTACTGACCATGTGTTTAATGTAACAATGGCACACAGATCAAAACTATTTAGCCTACTTAATTTGATGATAGTGTACAGACCTAAACACACAGACACAGACACACACACACACACACACACACACACACACACACAGACACACACACACACACACACACACACACACACACACACACACACACACACACACACACAGACACAGACACAGACACACACACACACTATGTTCTGAAATTATGTTTGTCTTCGTAAAAAATGGGCTTCGCAACAATCTTTCCCGCACTCAGTAGGATAATAGAGGTAAGAGTTCGTGACCCATGCAGTAAGAACAGATAACACTGCAAATGTACACACACCCTCACACACCCTCACACACACTCACACACCCTCACACACACTCAACCTCACATCACTACTGATTAAGAGTTCACTCAAGGAGATCACACACACAGATACACACAAACGCTCTCTCTCTCTCTCTCTCTCTCTCTCTCTCTCTTTCTTTCTCTCTCTCTCCCTCTCTCTTTCTCTCTCTCTCTCTTTCTCTCTTTCTTTCTCTCTCTTTCTCTTTCTCTCTCTCTCTCTCTTTGTCATTTACTCACACACAATACATGCGCACACACATGCTCACACAGACACACAGCACTTTGCTGTAACAGGCTACACATAATCATGCATTACACACAATAAATATATACTGAGTGACTTACCCATTCTAAGACCTTTATAAATGCCAGGGGTGTCTTGATTACGCCGAACTGCCCCGTTGCCACCAACTGTCAAAACATGCATCCATGGTGAACCATTTCATCATAGGACAGGCATTAATGCCAACCGCCAAGTTTCCTCACTTACAATAAGTGTTTAATTCCCATTTTTAGTGTAACATATTCCTTGTGAACCTAATGATGCGTTAAATGGTAATAAAATGACAGAAAAGCTTAAAGCAAGGAATAAAAGCTGTTTGAGATGAAACATTTTTTAATATGGAATTGGAATATGGAATCTCGGAATTGCATTTTCATTCAGGTTATAAATACAGTTTCAGGACCCTTTCACTGGTGATATGCTAAAAGTATGATTAAAACTAATAAACGAAACTAAACTTTGTTACAGATTTAAAGCTTGGGCTGCTTTATGGGAATGACCTAAGTGTCCCCAGGGTTGGGAATGGTCAACACCCAAAGGGCATTAAGGTGTGTTTCACGGTGTGGATTTGCACGCAGCACGTAGCTAGACTGCTGTCATTTTGCGACAGGATTAGGGTGCGACAGGCCGAGTGACAGGAGAGAGAGAGAGAAAGAGAGAGAGAGAGAGAGAGAGAGAGAGAGACTTTGCCAATATTAGAATTAGACAAAGCTGATTATCGGACGGGTTTCTCTACCGTACCGCAAACGGCTATTTTTGGTTCAACTACAAGGACAGCAAATAAATAAATACAAACAAATAAATAAATAAACGTTCCATGTAAAAACAATATACGCAGAAGGTACCCATGTGCGGCCGAATGCGACACTGGAGGTAAGCTATGCTGTGTCCATCTCTGCTTTCGAGCAGCACGCACCCTAGAGGATATGGTTGTGTACCATTTTAGTCCTCATCTTGCCCATCCTCTCCTTTGCATTGAAATACTATAGGCGACGTCTACACCCATACACTTGCATATAAAGTAAATAAAACAATTCTCTGCAACCCCAAAGTTCCTTTCAATCAACACAAACCACTACGCACATACCCAAACAAGAGGATGTGCCTCGTTGTGTATTTACATAAGGTGTGTTAAGAGCAGATCAGCTTATGGATGATATCGCTGTTGCAGAGTTTGAATAATTTATACTAGCCAAAGGAGTGCACTAACTCGCAGACCACGCTAGGTAAATCTGTGACAGTGCTGCCCAATGGTCATTCAGGAAAGATTTGCTGCATTTATCTCGGTAACCAGTGCTTAAGCTTATCACATGTACGCGGGACAAGCGCTTCTTTTTTAAGCAAACATTATAATAAAATGCATCCCAACACCATAAAATACGTAGTCTATAAAGTATTTCTCTGTTGGTGATGCGGTACTTTCTGAGCTGCTAATTCATAGCCGCAGAGCTCATGGGTGACTGCTTTTGATGGGAGTTTATAGTTCTGCGATTCTTCATTAAGGTATTCTACTTTCATCAGCATCATCTCCCTTTGCCTCGTAGAAACAACACGAGGTGATGGGCACATGTACACACAAGGAAAGCTGTCACAATCAAATAATAATGATCGAAATGCCGTTTAGACAATCCTACCTGGTTTACAGTATCCATCTTAGCCGCCTTCGAGTAGATAAGAGGATCACAGGAGCAGAGGGAGGTAGGCGTTATATCCGGAACAGCCCATGATGCTGCTACCCCCCTTCAGGGGGGCGAGGGAAAATGGGTAGCCTACAGTTACAGATTAAACTCACATTTGAAGTTTGGGTCAAATGATAAAATACTCTGAGTTGTTTGGTGCCATTCTGGGTAAGGTACCTGCAGTAAGTGTACGTTTGCACCAAGTAAAGGTTGAACTTTTTTATTCGTACTGAAAGAATAGTTGACACAGTGCAAATAGGTTTATTTCAGCATGGCGCATTAGTAATGAAGACACCCTTATCAAAAGTGTATGCCTAAATAATGAGCAGTTTTAGCCTATTCTGGGAAATCCCACATGCATACGCCGGGAGTTTTGAATTGGTGTACACATGATAGGACTGAGCATCACTTTATTGGATCTCGGCGGGTAACAACAGGGCAGTGATTGGCCAATCAGTTTCGGGTCTCTGTGGTTGGCCATATCGTTGTCGCTCTTTAGTCGTTAGTAAATTTGCCAAAAATAATGGGTCCTGCTGCTTAAGGTCGTAAACGACGATATAAATCGGCATATTCATGTATAGGAAAGCAGGGAAAATGAAAGGAATTTGTCAGTGGAGATTAACTGGGCAGTAGCCATCTACCCAATTACACTTGTAACAGATGTTATTATGTATAACTTGGTCATAACTTGGTTTTATTCTGAGCACTGCACAAAAATGTTCAATTCAAATGACAGGCAAATGTGAATGAAATAAAATCGTAAATGCCATTATTGTATTGAAAAACAAACTTTGAAATAGCGTACAGTGGCCAGACAGTGAAACCTATTTGAAAATACCATTGAAATACCTTGAAAATACTATTTGTTTGTGTGTTTACTGCACTAACTGTTAATTAAGTAGACACTGTTTGCTATTGTGTGTGAGAGGGGAGAGTGGGGACAGTTGTAATATGTGGTAGTTTGGCTATTTGTTTGTTTTTGTGTTTATTGCACTAATTGTTGATTACAGTTTCTTTCAATTGGTTTGGTACATTTCTCACATCAGAATTGAAATTCTCAAAAGTTCTTGTTCAATTGTCACATCATCATGCCATTTGTGCAGATGAAAAAGGCAGTTTCTCATTGCATAAAACAAATTGCAAATGCTTTTGTCCATCCATGCAAATGATTGTGTACAATTCTCAGTTTTTTCATACATTATCAATTGCTTTTGTCATGCTAATCAAAATGCTTTGTTATGGGAATCTATCAAATAGTCTCACTCCCCAAAACATTTAGGCTATAGTTCATCATATAAGTCTTCACATGCAAAATGATTTACCAAGCTATCATAACATGTCAAGCACATTTCTATACATTTCCATAAGACATTTGTAATATGATCTAAATTGGTAAATTGCTTGAATCTAGACTGTCTCTGATGAAGAGAGTTGATCAACCAATGATCAACAGTTTTCTGAATGAGCTCAAGGGAGCATCTCATGAACAATCTAATGGAAAGTATATAACCAGAGCACAATACAAAGTTACAATGTCTGACAATGGAAGGACAAGAAATTGGACAACAGCGTGACGTAGATGAAAATTTGTGGCCTGACAGACGAGAACGTGAAGAAGCTGAAGAAGCTGAAGATTAGGATTAGGATTTAGAATTTGGGGAGATGTTCATATTTTTTGTTTACTTACTGTATGACCTATCTTTATATTTTTGACCTATGTTTACTTACTGTATTTTACCTTTGTTCTGTGCAGTGCTGTCTTTTTTTCTTCTTTACGCACTGCAATGTCAATGTCTGCCAATAAAGCCATTCTATAAATGTGAATCTTGTCTTACAATCAATCTCTCACCTATACATCATATGAGGTCAAATGTACAACACTTGTCATCACACCTAAACCACATTTTACATCAAAATGTCCCTTCGAAGTGCACTATTCAATTGCCAACATGACTAATGAATTTGACTGTCTTATCCGTACACAGTGACACAATGACTAAACATTCTGATGGCACTGACACGTATATTGACACAAAAACTTGCTTTTGAGGGATGAACTAAGGATTTTGAGCAAGAGACTGGCATTTGCAGGTGATCCACGGTGTTTTGCTATTTGTCCAAGCTGTTTTGAGAAATGCACTCGATCTTCTGCAAATTGCGAGAAAGATTCGAAAAATGTACCAAAGCGATTGAGAAAAACTGTAAGTAGACACAGTTTGATATTGTTTGTGATAGGGAAGAGTGGGGGCACTTGTAACATGTGGCAGTCACACCAAGGCTCATATCTCCAATATGAAATAATAATAATGTATTATAATTTTGTCTTTCTATTGTAAACGGTCTTTGAAATACTGAAGGAAATACAAAAAGCATTAAAACTATTATATCTGTAATCAGAAATAATAATGTATTATAATTATAATAATAATTATAATACATACTAATAATATACATACATAATAATAATAATAATTTGTCTTTCTGTTGTAAACGTCTGTCTGTCTCTAAAATACTGAAGGAAATGCAAAAAACATTACAACTGTCCTCACTCTCCCCTATATCATCACAGACTTTCTCCACCAAAGGTATTTTGCAGCATCTTTAGACTACAGAAAGTATCAACATTTCAATAGAAAATATAGCCAGTTTTTCAACTCAGTAAAATCCAAATTACAAAATAGTTTTTGTGTGTTTGAAATGCATATTTTGACAATAAACCAATGTGCCATAATACTGTCCATACCTGGCTTTAGTCCCAGAGCCGCTAGGAACATTTCATCCTTACATACTCAACTCTCATCCAGCAGATTTTTCATTCCAAAGTCCCGAACTATGCTTTTCAAAGACATAAAGCAATTATTCTGTGTACTCACTTTTTTTCTGGATGTTAATCCGTAGCCTCTTATACTGAAGAGCACCATATGCACGGTAATGCAGACAAGTATAAATGCAGCTGTTGGCAATAATTCACTCACCATTACAACCACGGTCAAACACCTCATATTCACCCATCAGTGGCCAAGCATTCAATACCTGACATTCGCACCAGGCATATTTAAGTGACATTTAGCTGACTCAGGCATGCAGAAACACCCTGTCTTGACTTCTCATTACAGTAACACTCCTCACTCCTCACACTCATGCAAAATGTGTTGTTGTTGTTTGTTATGCTTTTATTGTTTGTTCGTTCTGCTTACTTGCGTTAAATGGTAAGTATTACTGAGGCTGAAAAGGCTAAGGTATGACCTGGGTCAATGTGAAACTGCATGTAATAGACAGGTTCAAGAACTATATAGGTTAGGGTTTAGGCTTTA
Organism: Coilia nasus; assembly: GCA_027475355.1. NCBI lineage: Eukaryota > Metazoa > Chordata > Actinopteri > Clupeiformes > Engraulidae > Coilia > Coilia nasus. Next base: position 9,476,059 of record CM050206.1, on the reverse strand, counting down.
TGTCAGCCTGTCTACTGTATACTCACACAGTTGCCTGTTATGCAACTATGACAGACAGACAGACAGACAGACAGACAGACAGACAGACAGACAGACAGATAGATAGCTTTCCTGGTGTACTTATTTAGCAGATGACATAGACAGTGAAATAATTATAAACAATTATATAAAAGAAACTCTCCCTCTGGATCTGTTATGTAAAGCTGTGAGTGTTAATGTTGTTATGAGTCATGTTCACAGTGTTAGGTAGTTAACCTGCTGCTGCCTTCAGCAAGGAACTCACAAGAAACACCACAGGAGCCTCCACCTCTGCCCACCCGCCGTGTTGCCATGGTAAACGCAGGTTGACAGGGGGTCTGTCCCCATGAGGTGCTAATTAAAGACGATTCACACCAGCGCTCTCTTTAACACCCACACACACACCAGCACTCTCCTCCACACACACACACACACACACACACACACACACACACACACACACACACACACACACACACTAGCACTCTCCTCCACAGTCCTCTGACTTCCTCTTACAGGAAGAGATCCTGTTGCTGGTGCACGAAGAGGCTAAACAATAAGATGTATTTCTATATTAATACTTTGTCCCAATCTACCGAAATCATTTTTTTGTCATTAAATTGTTTATTGCTGTGTCTTGCTTCTGATTTATTTAAAGTTTGCAAAAGTACTGCACCGCCAACAAAAAGAGAAGAAAGTTACACTATGTTCAAAGAATTGAATACCTTGACAAAAAAAGAATAGTTTATTGCGTACACATAATAAAACCACAGTAACAAATCTGACCTACAGTAGATCTGAATTCAAGTTCTCTCAGGCAACAAATAATCCCCCTCAAACAGACATATCAGTTGCATGAAACATATTCCTTCCTGAAATTACGTCTAATCTGATTTACGTGTTTTATTATACTCATACAGCATACTAAAGCTACTGTAGTATATGTTAATATGGAGCATTGCCAATACAAAGTATACACATTATCTGTTTTCCATATGGACGTCTGCAAGCAGACTTAAATAGTGGGGTAAACCTAAAGAATGAGGTTGACCACTGCACAGGATTATATAAAAGTGATGTAGTGAGTGAGACTGAATGTAGGGCAGCCGTTTGGGTGTACAAAAATGGGAAATAAAACAGAGCAATACAACGCCACAGAGACCAGTAAACAGTGTTAAATATGGCGCTTTAAAAAAACACTGTCAAATAAATAACTTACATTACTCTAAATCAAATTGTTTGAATAGTATACAACCTGTTTTTTGATTTTCAAACAATTTCAGTGTTTTACTACATCAGAGTAATACAAAAGATGTAGTTAACTAAATTTGATTAAAAAAAACTGTTTAAGTCTTTTGCATCATTGAATCTTACCATTATCTAATACTGCCATCTTGAATCAAAGGCTCTCGCCCCTTTCTTCAGCCTGAACTCCATCCATTACCCTGGTAGCCCCAAACCCTGATGGCTGATGCCATTCCCCTACCACTCACCGCAGCCAGGCTACGGTCCACTACGGTGTGCTGTATCTGTGTCAAGATGGTAAGATGCTAGACCTTCGTTTCTTGGCAGTACAGAGCTGAGGATACTGCGGACTGCAGGACATAGCATGATCAATTCTTTAAAGGCTATTTCATAAGGGACTGACAATAGTGCTGATGCCCAGTAATGCAGAGAGCTTCCACCAGAGTACTTACAAACCAACCCCCTGTGCACAACCTGTCTTTACTCTGGGCGAAGAACAAGAAGAGCAGGAGCACAAAATGAAAACAAATGATACACTGTGCAGTGATTTCACACACACTTTCTCACTGGAAAAACTTTTCTGATTTTAATGTAAAATGCTGAGAATTGTATTTATTTTTTTTAATGAAAATCGGTGAAGCTTTTCCAGCGTGTGCTGTTAACTATCTATTGCTTTCACCGGGGTGTTTACTACAACTGGAGCAAGACCACCACATCCTGTTGAACCCAGAGCATCTGAGAGTCTCTCTCCTTCACAGAGCCTAAGTGATTGCACAGATGCCAGGTCCCTCTGAGCTCTCCTCGGGCTCCCCTCTTCTCCTCTGACCTCTCAGTAGGAAATGACGCAATTCATCTCGTCGGCCAGCCCTTCCTCGAAGCGCAGCGTCTGCCCGGCCCGGCCGCGGGCCAGCAGGTCTGTCGCCGCATTCTCCATCTCATCCACGGTCATGTGACACGCCTCCGCGATCTCTCTCTTGGCAAAGTCCACAAACTTGGGGTCTTTGGCGTACAGGCCAAGGCCCTCGTTTAAAAGAATCTGCAAAAGACAGGAGAGTCTTTTTGAGGCTGGTGTGTGTGTGTGTGTGTGTGTGTGTGTGTGTGTGTGTGTGTGTGTGTGTGTATAATTTAAAGCTCAGAGGAGGAAGGCTTAGATGAGAGATAGGGAAAGAGTTGTATAAGAGAGAAAAATAGACATGTATGGTGGTTAATGGTGGGTTGAGTTGCTGAGAACGGCAAATGTTATATAGAATTTCTATTACATTTTGTGTACGCATGAAAGAGATATATAAAAATATATTATACATAGATAAAACACATAAGGTAATGGAACATAAGATTTGGCATTTTCAGCAACTCACTGACTCTGTATGTTATAGGAGAAACACTGGCAGAGTGTGAATTATCCCTCCATAATTGAAGGGGTATTGCCTTTAACAAGGGTACTTACTATCTTTTATGTTTTACATTATTACAATAATATGTTGGCAGCCCCCAACCCTACTATATTTGTCTCTTTGGGGGTACTCGGTCGTGATTCGGGGGGTACTGTACCCCGCAGTGTCCCCTGTAATTTGAACTATGGGTAGTGAGCGTTGAGTGGTTGAGTGGTCAGTGGCGGTGCGCGGTGGCGGTGAGTACCCACCGACTCCACCAGGCTGTCTGCGCTGCCCTTCTCCACGTATCCTTCGCTGTGCTGGGTGGGCACCCTGAGGGTGCTGTAGGCGCGGCTGGGCCCCTGCGTCAGTGCCGCGGGGGTGCCCGTGTGCCACCCGGCGCGGGCCGAGGCGGGCAGGCTGGCGGCGCCGTTGCCCTCTGCGTTCCACACGGTCTGTGTGCCCCTGGCCTCGTCCACCAGGATGAGGGGCGCGTAGAGCAGGCGCCCACGACGGGCCTCGCTGCTGTTGTTGGCCCACGAGGCGGAGGAGCCACCGGACGACGCGCTGTCTGGACGCCAGTCGTAGCCACTACTGCTGGGTGGCTAGATGGACAGACACGGGAGGCGTTACAGTCAGAGTTTATATATATGGGGGGACTGCTGATGGAAATTAGCCTTTTGGCTACAATTGGGCGCATTTACATTTTATTTTTAAAATGTTCATTAATGTACACCTCTATAACAAATAAAGGCAAATACAAATATGCCCTATTTGGCCAGGTATACTCATGCACACAAGGCTTTTACTTTCAGCAGTTACTAAAGACAGTGACATAGCATATTTCATGCATTTGTGTATTTCTTTTTCATCAAAGAATGATTTGCAAATTGAATCTCTAAACCGTCAGTCTAGACTAGCACTGAAATAGTAGCACTACTGAAACAAGTAACACTAGAGGTTGTATTGGTGAGGGTTGTATTGGTAATATATGTTTCCACAAACTAACCTAGCCTGTTTTATTTTCTGTGATTTAAAAACCTTGCCTCATGCCTAAACAGGGTTGACTAATCGCACTTGCTAGACTGCCCCTAGGAAGACTAAAGGTGTTTTTGTGCAGGTAGACTCACCTGGGGACGAAGCCGTGAGCTCTGCTGGTAGGTGCCAGGGATGGGCAGATCGTCATCGACCGTACGACTCCTCAGACACTGGATGTTGAACGAGGGCTTGCGGCCTTACAGAGAAACACAGAGTGAATGAGAACTGCTTGAAATCAAATCATGATTATTATATTTAATGTGTATTTCATCAGAACTGATGCTCATTTATCACAATTAAATGGGGGACTCAAGAAGAGGTACAACAGTGTTAGTGCGGAGAGAAAGAAAAAAGACTAAACGATAATAGAACAGAATAAAGTACAATAAAATAAAAAGAAAACAGAACTCTTGCACACCTCTCAAGAACAGATGAGTTGGAAATGACCAAAGACGTATAGCTCAGAGTATACAATAAATTCTCACACACATATAATATATAATATATAATATAAAATATAATATATATAATAATTCATATACATAACCCAGGGCTGAGGACTGAAATGTTATATTGAACAGCTGCTCGCAAAATAGACAGTGGGATTTCATTCTATAAGTGAGCAGATGGATACAAAATGAAAGAAAGGAAGTAATAAATATAAAGATAAAGATATTAGTATTGAAATTGTAATTGGGAGAATGTGACCTAAACAAAGACTAAAATAAAAAAACAAGAAACAGGGAGGAGTAGAAAAGAACACTAGCAAAAAGAGGAAGTGAAAAGAAAGATAGATGTGTACAAACACACAGACAGAAAAGTGTGCATGAATAAGTGTGGTCACTATGCCTGACAGATGGTGCAGAAACAAGAGCGGGAAGTGAGAGGAAGCAGAAACCAAACAGGAAGTGAAGACGCTCCGTCTGACGTACCTGCCGGGGTGGGAGGAAGCCGTCGGCGAGCCATTAAACTACTGAAACCGTTGCCATTGGAGCCATTACCACTGTAGATGCTGGAGGCGTTGCTAGTGAAGCCATTGCCACTGTAGCCGTTGCCACTGTAGCCATCGTAACCGTTTCCATTGTAGCCGTTCCCATTGTAGTCATTCCCAGTGTAGCCACTGGAACTGTAGCCGTTTCCAGCCACAGTCTGAGTGGCGGGGGGAGCTCCTACACCTCCACTGGTCCTGCTGACGGGGGGAGGCTGAGGGGACTCCGCTGGGGTCCATGGCCTGGTGACATGCGTGCATGCATGCACACACACACACACACACACACACACACACACACACACGCACGCACACACAGGAAGATAGACAAAAACAAAGAGGAGAGAGAGCAATTGTGAATCAAAACCGACTACATTGAAGCAACTCCCTGTAAAAAACACTCCCTGTATGAATATACAATACTATCACTGAACATCACCTACATAAGTATGTGTCTGCACACTATCTACAGTGTGTAGTGGGGTATTACACTCAGGTTTTGTCATTTATCACACAATATTTAGAAAATGTGTTTATTTTACCCAGAATTACTTTAGTTCTGCTTCTGTACCATAGAAATGTTTTTATCTTTCAATACTTCTTCTTTATCAGAAATGGCACTGAGCATGTCGTGACATGACCTGCCACTGGTTACATGGACATGTCACTGCAATCTCTTGTTTAGTCTCAGATTCAAGCATTCATAAGCATTTCTGTTCTGAGCCACCAACATGACCAATATTATCCACTTCACATGACCATACCAGCATTTACTTGCTTTCTCTCTCTCTCTCTTTCTATCTCTCTCCATCTCTCTCTCTCTCTCTCTCTCTCTCTCTCTCTCTCTCTCTCCATCTCTCTCTCTCTCTCTTTACCCTTCTCCTGATGCAATGCTCTGTGCATCATCTGGGATGTACTGCTGTGGCTGGAGGTGAGCTGGGGGTTGAGGTTGAATCTGAGGCTGAGGCTGAGGTTGCATGTATGTCTGGGGTGGAGGCTGTTGTTCAGGATGGATGTATGGCTGGGGTGGAGGTTGCGTCTCTGGCTGGATGTATATTTGAGGCTGAGGTTGAGGTGGTTGTGCCTCTGGCTGGATGTATATCTGAGGCTGAGGTTGTGCCTCTGGCTGGGGCTGGGGTTGTGGGTAGGCCACCCCACCTCCAGGTGCGAGGGGCTCTGGTGGAGGTGGGGCGCCCCCTTGTGGTTGTGATGGTGCTGCAGGAGGAGCAGGTGGGGCAGGAGCAGGCTCTGGAGTGGGGGACAAGGGCAGGGGGGAGAAGGAGGGGGGGAGGTCTGGGGTTGGGCCAGGGGAGTCTGTCACCGCCTCCATCCTGTGAAAGACCAAAAAGGATGTCAACAGAAGACACAGTGCTGTCCAGTAAGACACAGTCTAGTCTACTGAGTGTAGTATCTAAATACAGCATATCTATAACTACAGTACAGCACAACAATAAGCAACCTCATAATCTCAAAATATGTGTATTTTAACATTTCTTCTTTAAACATTTTTCTATCACTTCTCTTGTGCTCTACCTCTTCATACCTCGGTGTTTGTCTGAGTGTGTGTTTGTATGTACGCATGTGGGAGTGTGTATACGGTGTTCTCCCTTGCTGTTCGCAGGAGTTACGTTCTAAAAATAACCCGCGATAGGCGAAATCCGCAAAGTAGTCAGCTTTATTTTTTACAATTATTATAGATGTTTTAAGGCTGTAAAACCCCTCACTACACACTTTATACACTTTTCTCAGACGGGCATTGACATTTCCTCACATTTCTCTCTCTTCTCCTCTCAAAGTTCAAACTTGCAAACATACAGCACTTCAGAGTCACACAGCTAGGGAAGATACAAACTTATGCAAATTTAACAAGCTGAGTGCATTCTGTACTGTACATGAGATTGATTGACAATGTTCTATAGTCAATTAGCCAATCAGGGCGCAGAACACAATGTGCTGTAAAAAAAAAAAAAAAAAGCATGCACTAAAAAAAATCCGCGAAATAGCGAGGCCGTGAAAAGTGAACCGCGTTATAGCGAGAGACCACTGTACACACATATTTGTGTGATTTTGTAAATGTGTCTGTGTGAGTGTATTTGTGTGAATGTGTGTGCGTGTTTATGATTTAGTGAATGTGCGTGTGCTTATATGAGAAAGCTCTCTGCGCACACCTGATCAGTGGTACAGATCTCTGTGGCTGCTCCAGCACCACCTCATTGGTTGAGAGCGAGGAGACGGGTCTTGACTCGTCCACTCCTGCGAAAGCCTCCTCTATCAGCCTGGCGCCACCCCGGGGCATCTTGGCCATGCGGGGCAAGGGCTCGATAGACACGGTCGTCTCGTCAAACACAGGGGGGAGGGGGGTGCTGCCTGGGGTGGGGGTCATGGGGCCGTCGCTGAAGACACTGTCACTCTGTGGAACGTTTACAACATACTGTTGATACACAGTTCACTGAGCACGGGGTATTTCATGTTACTAATGTCTGGTGGGCAGGGCAGCTGTGGTCTAGTGGTTAGGGAGTTAGGGAGTCTTGGGATCAGAGAGTCGCAGGTTCGAATCCCGCCCTACCCATGGCTGAAATGCCCTTGAGCAAGACATCTGACCCCACACTGCTCCAGAGACTGTAACTGAAACTCTGTAAATAACTGTAAGTCGCTCTGGATAAGAGCGTTAGCTAAGTGCAATGTTAGAGAACGCACACAAAGGCTGAATGATTTCATAAATCTGTCCTGGGTGAATAAGCCAAAAACAACACATGCCGTTCCGAAAAATTCTTAGTCCATTATCAGCGTTTCCAGTGTTCAGTTATTAATGTTTCACATGTCATCATTACAATATTATGGGCATGTTTTGGCAACATAATCTGTGTCCAAAATATCTACTTGTTGACTACATATATGGCGAGCCATACAGCAGAGCCACCCAACCCCCCACTCTGAATTTAATTAAGTACATACTGCAAGATACAAGACACAGCAAAATGTACGGTACACTACATCCTCTGACACACAGTGTGATTAATGGTACCCGGTGTGCCCTGGCCTGTTTAAGAAATAGAGCAGCCACTGATAGCCCTGCAGAGAGTCTGTGTCGGCAATGTGTTGCAGAACATCTGTGATAAAGCTGAAATGTGGCCATCGGTCTGTCTGCCACGTAGAGTCAGTGATAGCATGTGTAGGGTATTTGTGATAACCTTTACACCAGACAACGGGTTATGGGATATTACACTGCATTTTATCAAGAGCAACTTACAGGGAACTAGGATGGGTCTGTCTGCCCAGTGCAGACTCACTCACTCACTCACTCACTCACTCACTCACTCACTCACTCACTCACTCACTCACTCACTCACTCACTCACTCACTCACTCACTCACTCTCTCATCTTTCTATTCCTCCCTCCCTCAGTCAGTCAGTCAGTCAGTCAGTCAGTCAGTCAGTCAGTCAGTCAGTCCCTCACTCACTCACTCTCTCACTCACTCACTCACTCACTCACTCACTCACTCACTCACTCACTCACTCACTCATCCTCCTATTCCTCCCTTCCTCAGTCAGTCAGTCACTCACTCACCCTGAAGAACTCCTCATCCTCGGTGGTCTCCCCCTCATAGCCCTCCCCCTCATCCTCCATGGCCATGGCCAACCGCATCTCTGGGGCCAGATCCTGCAGCGTCCGCAGCCCCGCCTGCAGACAAGACGCGCTTAGCAGGGTTGCCAGATTTCTATTACTATGTGCAGCAAGGATATAATTGCTGTAAAATTCAATTCACATCTTAGCAGGTTGCCAGATTTCTATTATCATGTGCAAGGATGTAATTGCTGTAAAATTCAATTCACAGCTTAGCAGGTTGCCAGAGTTCTATTACTATGCGTAAGGATATAATTGCTGTAAAATTCAATTCATATCTTAGCAGGTTGCCAGATTTCTATTACTATGCGCAAGGATATAATTGCTGTAAAATTCAATTTACATCTTAGCAAATTAAATTCACATCTTAGCAAATTAAATTCATATCTTAGTTTTCAATTTTCTACACTATGCACCAGAATAATTACTGTAAGAAATAAAAGTACATTTTCCCTGTGTTGCCTCTTCTCTGTATTAGACAGCAGGGTAATTACTAAAGCTATGCATCCACATGTTAATTAAAGGAGGGGAATAGATCTCTGAAGACATCAGGTTGTAAAGTGTGCTCTCAAATAATACAAATTCATCTCAATAATAATATATACGGAAACTTAATATTATTTATAATATTTATATTATAAATAAATAATATCTACTTATAATAATTCATATTATAATCCAACAGCTCCACAGCTATGGGTAGGAGAGAACGTCATACATCACTTGATGCATAAACAGCCAGCTTGTAAGGCATGCATATACATAAACAAGGCAAACCAGTAGCCAGTGACAAAGAGCAGAAATGCATAACTACAGTACAAAAGCACTACTGACATACTCACACAAGCACAGAAACTCATCATTAACTTACAAACCTTTAAAATGTGCTTATGCAACACACTAACATACACAGCATGTATCATGCTTATTGTCTTCACTTTGTTTTGTTAGTTTTGAAAGTAATATTCTGCATTCCTTGCATTTTACAGTACGTCCTGGGACTATGGCAGGGAGTGTGTATTGTAACTGAAGAGAAACAGACTTGCAGGCTTGTTGTATGTGTTTACATGAGTGCCTCCCTAGGTGTGATTATGGGGATGATGGAGAGGGAATATGTGTTACAATTCAAGAGATGCAGACTTAAGCAGTGTGTGTGTGTGTGTGTGTGTGTGTGTGTCTGTGTGTGTGTGTGATTATGGCAGGAAATGTGTGTTATAAATTAAGAGATGCAGACTTTGGGTGCATGTGTGTGTGGTGTGTATGTGTGTGTGCATGCATGTGTGCATATGTGTGCATGTGTGTGTGGGTGTGTTTCACCTGAAGAGAGGCACAGTAGGGCAAGATGTGTGTGTGCGTGTGTGTGTGTGTTTGCGTGTGTGCTTCACCTGAAGAGCGGCAGAGTAGGGCAGTGTGTGTGTGTGTTTCACCTGAAGAGAGGCACAGTAGGGCAAGATGTGTGTGTGTGTGTGTGTGTGTGTGTGTGTGTGTGTGTGTGTGTGTGTGTGTGTGTGTGTGTGTGTGTCTGTGTGTGTGTGTGTGTGTGTGTGTTTGTGTGTGTGTTTCACCTGAAGAGAGGCAGAGTAGGGCAGTGTGTGTGTGTGTTTCACCTGAAGAGCGGCAGACTAGGGGGGGGTATGTTGCGTGTGTTGCGTGTGTGTGTATGCGTGTGTGTGTGTATGTGTGTGTGTTTCACCTGAAGAGCGGCAGACTAGGGGGGGGGTGTGTTGCGTGTGTGTTGCGTGTGTGTGTATGCGTGTGTGTGTGTATGTGTGTGTGTTTCACCTGAAGAGCGGCAGACTAGGGGGGTGTGTGTTGCGTGTGTGTGTGTGTTGCGTGTGTGTGTGTGTGTGTGTGTGTGTGTGTGTGTTTCACCTGAAGAGCGGCAGACTTGTCTTTGCCCTTCTTCTTCCTCTCTTTCTCCTTCCTCTTGCGGAACTTCTTGAAGTAGTCCTGGATCAGGAAGCTGGCATAGAACTTTCCGGCAGTCACCTCGTCACCTTAAAGAAAGACATGTTCCCTGCTTACACAAGACCACCCCCATGGATTTTCTCGGTTGTGATATGTCAGTGTGTAGGTGCAAAAGGTTAATTTGTCATTCATTTATTAGTTAAAAACACAATCATTAACTGTAATAAATAAATGAAAAAAACATTCATTCATTAATTGTTGTGTCAGCTAAAACAGAGCTTAATGTTCCTCAATTTAAATGGCCTGTCATGTCTTTGAATAGCAATTCACTCCCAAGAAAGGTTTTACCTCAATGCTGGACTATTAATGATATGATTTCAGTTCATCAGAATATTTTAATCTCCCTGCAGTGTAACTTTTCTGTTGCATTGCATGCTGGGTAAAGTAGTTTGCGTGTCTGCGGCTTATAGTGCATTCCATTTACGGACAGAGCTCGGTTTCCAAGCAGTTGTGAGCATTCAAAAGCAGGAAGTAACACCATGTGTGCCCCCGAGTCTCGGACATTCACCCTTAAAAGTCGGAGAACCACAGGAACCACAGTTCACAATTCAACATGGCAGCGCAGCACGTTGAGTGAATGCTATGCTATTTTCCATGTATACATTTGTCATGATGTTTGTTGTTTTTATCAATACTACGTAATATTACAGTCACGTTGTCCGTGAAATACAGCATTATTTATCAAGTGTCAATCAAAGTTTGGCAAATGGAACACATCCACCCCAGTTTTTATTGTGTTTTTAGCGTATGTCAGGTCAGTCTGACCTCAGAATCTCAGTGCTCTTTTAGTTGATGCTACCTACTGTTACGTTATTTGTGAAATGCGGCATTATGTGTCCTTGATCAAGTGTCAATCTGAGTTTGGCAAATGTGTTTTTAGTGGACGTGAGGTCAATCTGTCCTCAGAATCTAGATTCCTGAGAGAAATGGAATGCACCATAGCCCTGACCAGGCTCCTTACCTCTAGGGGGAGGGATGACATGTACATAATCAGTGCTGTTTTAATCAATACTACGTACTAATACAGTCACATTATTTCTGAAATACAGCATTATGTGACCTTTATCAAGTGTCAGCCTGAGTTTGGCAAATGGACCTCAGAATCTCGGTTGGCGAGACAAATGGAATACCTTAAAGGAGTACTTCCACAAGAAACCGTGTAGTACTTGCTCTTTTGAAATACGATAGGTCACCCAGAGTTGCATATGTCTGCTGCACATGAAAATGTTCTTCTAACCCGATTGCCTCCATTAGTCAGTGAAAGAAAGTAGGCGGAAAATCGAGTGAATAAGAAAGCGGTAGGTTTGTTAATTAGAAAGAGCTATGCCACAGTTGTGACTACAGGAGAAGTCTGGTTGCAGCACACATTCACTTACTGAAGTATAGGTAAGTATGTGTGTTTGTGTAGAACGTTTAGATCTTCTATTTGGTTCGCTATGACCAAATGGGCTTTGAATGATTGTAGCCTGTGACTAGCATAGCCGAGAACCTGTCATTCTCCCTGCTCCATCTCTTCCACCAAACTAGAACAGCCTGGAACAGAAGCACTAAAGCATATTTTTCACCAAAACCGGCTGACAGAGCATTCATTCATACTAGAGACCACCGCAAAATTAATGAAAACACGATGCAAGTACACCTTTAAGGGGGAGGGATGATCCTTACCTCTAGGGGGAGGGATGACCTCCTCTAAGAGCTTGGGCTTGGTGCGCTTCCAGATCTTCTTAATGATGGCCCTCAGCTCCTCGTTCTCCTGGTCAATGGGGCCTGCGAGCAACAGCAGCAGAATGATTTATGAGCTCGTTACACTTTATTTTCATTTTAATGGTCTTCTAGGAACAGGTCACGTATTGGTCACATATGGTCATAGTTAATTTTTAATTCTCTATAGACTATCCATACATACTCTAATTATCAGTGCATGCATTATGCAGGTGTGTGTGTGCGTGTCTACAGAAGGCTGAACCTCAAGATTAATCCTAAAAGAGTGTGCGATGAGACCAAACAGTATGTGTATGTGTGTGTGTGTCTGTGCAGAAGGCCAACCTTCAGTTTTAATCTTGAGGGAGTGTCTGACGAGGGCAAACAGGGTGGCGTTGAAGGACACAGTTCCATCAGGGTACAGCGGCACATTCATGGCAACCAGCCTCTGAAAAAAGAGAAAAATACAAAACCACAGAGACACATGAACAACACACACCGTTCCAGAGAGACATGAGACCAAGAGAGAAGAGGAGGAGGGGAGGAGGGGGGAGGACCCCACCAGAGAGGGGGAGGGAGAGCAGAGGAGGCAGGAGCTGACATGAGCTAGAGTGTAGTAAGGCCAAAGATGGTTTTGTCCAGAAGCATTTCCAGTGAGTGTGAGTCATGAGTATAGCCACGGATGGGCTGGGCTGGGCTGGGCTGGGCCTGTGCCCACCCACTTGTCAACCAGGCCCACCCAATCAGAAGTCTTTATAAGTTTGACTGACTGTTTTAGTAATAAAAATAACCTTTGTGTTTTGGGCTAGGCCTACCAGTTTTTTTCTGGGCCCATACAGCTAATGATTTTTGACTACGCCCCTGGTGTAAGGGACAGGAAGACAGGGAAGAAAAGGGGGAGGGAGGGAGGGAGAGTGGGGGAGGGAGGGAGGGAGGGTGGGTGGGTGGGGGAGACAACAATGGGAGAGAAGGAGAAAGAGAGACAGGTGGAGAGGAGGGAGAGGATGGAGGAGAGTGAGATAAGAAAGGGAAAAGCTGGGGGTGGGGGACAGAAAATGGCTGGGGAGGGCGGGTGGGGTGGTGGTGACAGGAAGTTAAGAGAGGTGACATTGGGGGCTGACAAGACATTAGGAGGGGGAGATGACGGGGGTCCTAATTGGATTAGTGGGGACACTGACAGTTGTCTTGTCCAAACAGACACTTTAATACTCCTGACTGACAGTGAGTGACAGTGTCAGGCAGTTACAGTTTTCCAGGGTAACCTCCAGGCCCCCACCAATGTTAACCAGCACCAGCCTTCACTACAGAATTACTGTCAGTGGATTAGAGTGAGTTACAGCTACTCCATCACGTCACGTGACCCAGCTCATTTCCATACCTATGACACAGATGTATATCATCACCCAGACACCCCTCTACACTCAGGAAAAATCATTTGGAATTTAATTACCCATAATTCAGTGCAGCCGAGGATGGCATTTATAAATCATTTTGGGAAACTTTAATTTATAATCTAATCCATGAAATAAACTTCATTTATAAGCATATTCCATTTTATTTGCAAAGATCAAATTGATTTTGAGCTTGTAGAATATTTCCTGTAGAGGGTGCTGTAAGACTTCAAGATTTTAATGTCATTGAACAGTTGCCTGTACAAAGCATTTAGACAGCAAGGCCACAAAGGAGCAGGTTAAAATGGCAAAGTGTAAAGCGAAGAAGCACTGTAAAAACAAAGGAAATAAAGGAGTATATATAAGAGCTTAATAAATAATAAATAGTACATTTGGAAAATGGACTGTGTACAAAAGTTGCGAATAATAATATTGCACATAATATGTATTGCACATTATGCTGCAGGTGTTGCACAGTGAGAGGTAGAGGGGCAAACTCAGATGGAAGTGAGAGACAGAGGGGCAGCCAGAGCTGCTGAGTGAGGCAGAGTAGAGTAGAGTAAAGTTACTTTATTGATCCCGCAGGAAATTAAGGTGTCTAGCAGCATACACATAACACACATTATAAAACACACATCTGCATGTATACAACATTCACTTAATGGGGAAGACAATGTAATAATAATAAAGAAATAAAAATAAATAAAAAATAAAATAATAAAAGCGTAGCTTACCTTGCAGGCCACTCTGTGTGGGCAGAGTTTGCCGAAGCCCAGAGGAGGCTGGATGCGCCGCAGCATGGTCACCACGTCCAGGTGTTTTATCCGTCCACTGAAGGGGCGCAGCACACACTAGCATTACTATACGTGTAACCGAGTTCTCGAAACCGCAACCTCACAGCAACTACAATATGGGAGGCAGACGCGCTATCAAGTGAGCTGAAAGCAGGGCTATTAGCTCAGTCAGCAGCGTATCTTTTTGAGGCGTCGGGAGGGAGGTTTACCAACGTTCTACGTTCTAGCTGGCATCCATTACATACGCACCCAGTGGAGAAGCAGTCACTAGCTTTATCATGCAACACTTCTGTTCTTACATGCATCATACATATGACAATGGACTTGAATTTGAACTTGACTGGTATTAATCCTTTATACTTTGCTCAACATCCTGATTATTTTTTTTATTTTCTTTGACTAGAGGGAAAAAAAACATTAATCAGAATCAATCAACTTATTAACATCCTAAGATCAAAACTGAGATGGACATGAAACTATATGCACTCAGTGGAAAATACAGATCTTGTTTGTTTGCTTTTTAGGAGTACATGTCATGAGAGTGACTGGCCAAAGTCTTACTTGGCTTCTGGGTCGTAGTCAGACCACACCCTCTTGAACTCGTCCAGGTGATGAGTACCCAGCACGGTCCAGTCTCGGGTCAGGTACTCAAAGTTGTCCATGATGACAGCGATAAACAAGTTGATAATCTGTACAATAACATCATGACATCAGACTTCAGGATAATCCCTGGTTGATCATAAGTGAATGCTACTGTAGAGCATAGTTGCACACAACCGCTTAATTTAATCACCTAACTTAATTTTTTTTATTACTTTAGCTGAACGGCCAATTAAATTCACTCTTCTTCCCGTTTTTCTGAAGGGGACACACACACACACATGCATAAACACATAAACGCAAGCCTGATTTATGGCCACAGAGCAGAGGCTCTTCATAGCTTTCCAAACATACTTTGAAACAGCCTTATATGGCTTATGTAACAGCCTTATGTATTTGGATAACTGCAATTCAATGGCACTTTGCTGTGTGTTTTCGTGCACTACTTTACCCATTTAACCCCCAACCCCCACCCTGAAGCCCCCACCCTGAAGCCCCATCCCTAAAGCCCTATACCTAAAGTCCCCACCATACAGCTCCAACCCTAAAGCCCTATACCTAAAGCCCCCACCATACAGCTCCAACCACAAACTTCCCACTCTAAAGGTCCAAGCACAAGCCCCCACCCTAAAGCCCAAACCCTGAAGCCCCCGCCATACAGCTCCAACTCTGAAGCCTCACAAGCCTATAGGCCCCACCCTAAAGCCCCAACCCTGAAGTCCCAATCCTGATGCCTCCACCCTAAAGCCCCAAACCTGAAGTCCAAATCCTAAAGCCGCAGCCCTGATGCCTCCACCCTGATGCCCCCACCCTGAAGCCCCAAACCTGAAGTCCAAATCCTAAAGCCCCAGCCCTGATGCCTCCACCCTAAAGCCCCAAACCTGAAGTCCAAATCCTAAAGCCCCAGCCCTGATGCCTCCACCCTGATGCCTCCACCCTAAAGCCCCAAACCTGAAGTCCAAATCCTAAAGCCCCAGCCCTGATGCCTCCACCCTGATGCCCCCACCCTGATGCCCCCACCCTGAAGCCCCAAACCTGAAGTCCAAATCCTAAAGCCCCAGCCCTGATGCCTCCACCCTGATGCCCCCACCCTGATGCCCCCACCCTGAAGCCCCAAACCTGAAGTCCAAATCCTAAAGCCCCAGCCCTGATGCCTCCACCCTGATGCCCCCACCCTGAAGCCCCAAACCTGAAGTCCAAATCCTAAAGCCCCAGCCCTGATGCCCCCACCCTGAAGCCCCAAACCTGAAGTCCAAATCCTAAAGCCCCCACCCTGATGCCCCCACCCTGAAGCCCCAAACCTGAAGTCCAAATCCTAAAGCCTCAGCCCTGATGCCTCCACCCTGATGCCCCCAGCCCTGATGCCTCCACCCTGATGCCCCAACCCTGATGCCCCAGCCCTGATGCCCCCAGCCCTGATGCCTCCACCCTGATGCCCCCACCCTGATGCCCCCACCCTGAAGCCCCCACCCTGGCGGAGTGTTTGCTGCAGCCTCACCAGGAAGGAGCAGAGCATGAAGAAGCTGATGAAGTAGAGGTAGGCCAGGTTACTGCCACACGTGAACTCCTCCCCCGGACCAAACTCTGACTCGGGGTCACAGCGGCGCCCTGGCAATGCGGCCAGCATGATCTCCTGCCACTGCTCACCTGTAGCACACCTACGACACAGAGAGAGAGAGAGAGAGAGAGAGAGAGAGAGAGAGAGAGAGAGAGAGAGAGAGAGAGAGAGAGAGAGAGAGAGAAAGGGCGAGAGAGAGAGAGAGAGAGAGAGATTTAAAACTGCTTTATTAGAGCACCGTCTACCAATCATACATCAATAAAGCAGCCATTTTCAAGGATACATGCAGCAACGCATAGACCACTCGTTTCCAAAATCAAAACAGACGCAATAAACCTGAACCCGCCCCCCAAACCAAACCCTTATATTAAACCCTCAAAATCAACTCCCCATCATCCTCAACCTTGCACAACAATGACCCACCCCCCTCCCAAGAGAGAAACAGAGAGAGAGAGAGACAGAGAGCATGGTGGTGGCAACAGCAATGATGATGATGATCTCCATGATGTTGAAAATGCTGCTGTTAACAATGTTGATGTCGTTGTATTTCTCGTACCTGAAGAGGATCAGCACAGCCATGAAGAACTGCTGGAAGTTGTTGTTGCGGTTGATGTTGGTATTGTCGTCTATAGCAATCTTCCCAAAAGTCTGCAGGGCACAATGGCACATGTTGAGTAAGAAGGAGCTGAACAGAGTTAAACAGAGATGCATAAACATAAATAAAAAAAATGAGCAAATTCAAAGGAAATGTCTACCTGCATGCCGATTACAGCATAGATGAAGAAAATCATGGCGATCAGTAGACCGACATAGGGCAAGGCCTGGGCAACACAGCAGAAAGACACACATGAGCAGAGAGGCACAGGTAACATAAAATCATACAACACTTACTTCCTCTTTCATACAACCGATAATTCGGTTTTTCTTTATATTTTTGCATTAATGCTAGGGCAGTTTTGTTGGATCAGTTCTACTTTGCAGAAGCTCTTTCAACCAAAGGTTTGTAAGAAAGTTGGCAAATTGGAGGTAAACTTAGTTATGTTCAAAAAGTTGGCCACCTTATTATATAAACAATAGACACTTCACGATCCCAGAATCGTTTCACAGCCCTCTGGTTTCACAACCCTCACTCATCTATTCATCTTATATCAGGATCAAAAAGACGGCGAGGAAGACATGAAGAAAGAGAGAGAGAGAGAGAGAGAGAGAGAGAGAGGGGGACAGAGAGAGATATATATAAAGAGAGAGACAGACAGAGAAGAGCTGACAGGGACTCACCTAAATTTGACTAGCTGTCACATACAAAAATGACAAGTGACAAGTGGCCCTCTAAGGGGAACGTGGTGCGCTCTGTGACATGATGCAACGTGACAAAGGGGGCAGATTGTAGTTGGAGACACACTGACCTGCAGAGATTTGACAAAGGTCCAGAGCAGGGTTCGGATGCCCTCGCCTTTGCTTAGCAACTTCCCCAGTCGCATTACACGGAACAGACGGAAGAACGTGATGGACACTTTCGAACTCTCGCCTTCCCCTTTCCCCTTTGGGGAGAGAGAGAGAGAAAGAGAAAGAGAGAGAGAGAGAGAGAGAGAGAGAGAGAGAGAGAGAGAGAGAGAGAGAGAGAGGCACAGATGTATTCAGAAACACAGGAAAGTCAAGAAGAAAAAAAATGAAAATAATTTTTGAAATTATTTTTGAAATATTTTTAAATTTTTGAAAAAAGTTATGATGATATAAATCATAACTATAAAGACAGTGGTCAGGTTAAATTATGTCTAGAGCTTCGTTAGACTTTATTAGATTAAAGTTTAAGCAACTTACCTCCCCATGACCCCCACTTCCCTGCATCCAGGACAGAGAACATTGCACAGAGAAGAGAGAAAAGCAAAAGATTAGGTACAGCAATTACATCTGCAGGTATAGTGCTGATAATCCATCCATTTAAAAATGTCATGTCACACAAGCAGATGTTAGAGAATGCTGCACTTACACTTAACTCTGTGACCATAATATCCAGGACACTCCCGACGACAATTAACGCATCAAACGCGTTCCATGCATCTATGAAGTAATGCTACACATACACACAAACACACACACACAGACACAAACAGACAAAAATAAATGCACACTCATTAATACTGTACACACACTACAAACAGCAATGTACATGTGTACATGCCTTAACCCAGTGCTTCTCAAATAGTGCCATGCCAGGGGGGTGTGTGTGATCCATCTGATGAAGAGCGTAAGCTCGAAAACGTTTACTTGGGGTGATCATTAAAAAAACTACACGGGAGCAACTGTGTGGACATTTCATTTTGTTTCATTCGTTTATTTCTGTTGTCCAGCATGTTTGTTTTTGGATGTGCGCACCACTATTCCCACAGTACAGACTAAAAAATAATGTTAATAAAGTTAATCTTTATTGGTGGTGGGGGGGCAAAATATTTTCTTCTCCCTGGCAGCGGCGTAACAGAAAATAACTGAGAAGCACTGGCCTAACCCAATTCAAATTCATTATTCACAATTCTTTCTTGATAATGGAGAGGAGGAGTGTGGGTGAGTGTCTCTTACATAGGGCCTCAGAGCCAGCAGCTTGATCACCATCTCCACAGTGAAGACCAGCGTAAACAACATGTTCAGCACATCCATGACCGAGGTGAAGAGTTTGGACTGCTGGTAATGCTGGGACACAGGACATTTTTATTTTATTATTTTTGCAATTACATAAAAATATGTATACTCCCAGTGCACATACTGGGGGGGATAAATATGAAAGCAGCAATCTCTCAGCAATCTCTCAGGGCAGGCCTGCTAAACAATGATGTTAAAAATGTTTAACACAAAAACATTATTGGAAATTCTCTTATTTTAGTTATTGTTATAGTATTTTCTTTTGTAAATGGTCTTATTTTAGTTATTACAGCATCTGCTTTGGTCCTCACAAATACAACCTGTGGAGGCTCTATTTGTATTTCTGACCAACAGGGGGAGCTGTAGTCAAACGTAATTTATTGTCGTCTGTTCATGTGCTGCACCACGTTTAGGCAGAGATGTAATAAAAGAAGAGTCTGTCAGCTGTAAACATCTACGTTAAATGAATTCTAACAACTAGGTTTTCATTTAAACAATGACACTGTGCTACATGTGTGTAGATATGAATCTCTATAAGTATGTGTGCTAGCATAATCAGTTAGACACACCTGTACTGCCAGTGTAAGTGTGTTGAACATGATGAGCACAAACATGATGTACTCAAACTGAGACGAGTTGATGACCCTCCAGAACTTGAGCTGGGATGGGTTTTTTGGAATGTATATCTTTATGGGCTGGGCTTTCAGCGCGTAATACACACATTGTCTCTGTGGCAGATTAGGAGAGAAAAAAGGCCATAGAGAGAAAGAGAGACAGACAGACAACCAGAGGGGAGATAGAGGGACAGAGACAGAGAGACAGAGACAGAGAGAAAGACAAAGAAAAAGATAATGTAGATTCATGTCTACATTGGTCTATATTACACAACCAAATTTTCATATTTCACAGTAATTCATGTCAGTAGTTTCATAAATAGTACATACATAGTCATTATACATTATATACTATACAGTCACACATATGCATTAAATGTATGTATGCATCAAAGCAGCATACTTACTTGATTTTTATTTAATTCGCAGTTCTTAAACTCTGCCTCTCCCTGCTCACGAAACGTGATGATGACGAAACCCACGAAGATGTTCATCATGAAGAAGGCGATGATGATGATGTAGATGATGAAGAAGATGGAGATCTCCACGCGGTGGTTGTAGATGGGCCCACGGTTCGGCTGGTTGGCATCAATGGCTTTGTACAGCAGCCTGTAGGGTGGCAAAAGAAGAAAGCCCACTTGAGCAAGCCTTACGCACTTGACAGGCTTTAAAAAATAAAAGCCCTAGAAACCGCCTTTTGAAGACTCTTTTCTCATCCTCTGCACCTGGCCTGACTTGATAATGCTTCAACAGTACAGTAACTGGAATCGCTATTCGCATCGGTCAAACGGAATTGGGGTTCTACCTCAGAAACATGAGCAAAGCGGCTACACTGCTTCCTGCCCAAAATCCCATTGCCATCTCTATAATGGCTAATCGAAGGTTCGATTCCCATACGAGGAGGGACAAAAAACAGCGGTGGGCTCTCCTGTCCAAACTCTCCTTCACACTCCTGAACAAGCTCTCCTGCACCCCCACCCATGGTTGAAGAGCCCTTGAACAACACATCTAACCCCACGTTGCTCTAGGGGGACAGTCCCTGTAGCTAATTCACTGTAAGTTGCTCTGGATAAGTGCTAAATGTAAGAAGCTAAATGCAATGTAATGTAATACCCTGGGTGACAGTCTTATCCAGACAAACCTTCAGGGACAGATACAGAGACCGTCCCACTGGACTCTGGATGCCTTGCTTTTAAGGGCACCACAGCCATGGATGAGGGTGCAGAAGGGCACTGGTTATTTACACCTTCCTGTACACAGGAATCAAAACTGCTACCAATCGATTCTAAGACCAACTCCTTAAAGCAACACTAAGTAGTTTTTTCAACCTTAAAATAATGTTCCCAAAATCATTTCAGTGATTCATCAACGTGTAACTGGGTGAAAGGCACTTCTGAATTCGTTTTGCCGCCCTCCATGGGCTAAAACTGCACTAAGTACGTTTGGAGGAGTGGGTCGTATCTCTGTAGTTCGAATGAGAGACAATTCCGCTTCCAACCTGTAGGGCGACTGAAGACGAAAACCACTTAGCGTTGCTTTAACTAATAGGCCTCCACTGCCCCTGAACCTGAATAACCTGCTCCCATTCCATAAACCTAAAGCCCAAATAATCCCCTCACCACCTCATGCTGTCACATTCGCAGCCAGAGATCGTGCTACAGAGACTTCCTGCTCGCTTCTTGTTCACAGGCACTCACAGGGCACACAAACAAAGCCTTGCACAACCAACTGTCTGTTAACTCCACATCTGTATTGGACTTTGCTTTCAGTGTTTGTGTTAAAGATTAGTATGTATTGGAATTTATTTTCAGTGTTTGTGGTAAAGATTAGTAAGGCGTTGTCTAGCCTCATGTAAACAAAGCATAATATTAAATACACATCTGGATTTGATGCATGTGATGGCATGCAGCCAAACACGAAGTGCTTCTGTACTGAGATAGATTTATGGTTCGGTGGCATAGGTGGAGAGGGCAGAGAGCATAAATCACACGCAGGCTGTGGACTGCTTACAGATCGAGTGTGAGCAATGGATTGTGGGTAACAGGAGGTCTCAACCCCTCTCAAATGACATGACTGGCATCATTTCAAGCACATGTACTGTAACAGGTATCTTTTCCACTTACCAGAGACATCAGGGCAAGGACTGACTATAATGCTGTCGCAACATGTTTTTAACAAAGTTTATTTGAATGACATTAACCTTTAAGAGAGGGTTGGGGTAAAAATGTCTTGACCTTTAGGGAAATGTGAGTGTGTGTGTGATTCATTGATGTTAGAATAACTCAAAAATGGTGACAAATGCCCCATTCACTTTGAATTGGCCACTCAAATGTTTGGGGTCAAATATTTTTGACCACTGAATAAGTATAATGACCACTGTCATATCACTCCACAAGTAGTGTTCACGTATCGTAACAGAATTTCAACAATATGAGCTGTGACGAGTTATTCAGCAGCTGGACATGTGAACGTAAACATTATATTTCCTAAATGAACTACTTTTGCAGTGGAAGCCATGAAGCGGCTTTAAAATGTAGCATTGTTAGCAAAATATAAATATAGCAAGTTCCGCTTTGTGCTGGAGTCCTGTTGGGGCTTATTCCTCTATCCCTAGGGTCACCGCAGGGTGATGTCATCAAATGCTTGATATTTGGAGTACAAGATTATAACTACAGTTAAAACATTGTAATGAACCTTCTGTTACTTCACATAGAACAAATTTGAAAAAATAACCACGATTTACTCGTCTGAAATTGAATTATATGTACTGTACACATATAGTGGACACTATAGGTGCGCATGAGAGGGCTGGGTCACCGTGGAGATAGCCTACTCACTGTGGCCAGCCCTCGAAGGTAGAGACGGTGAAGAGAGCCAGCATGCCCATGGGCACATTGTCAAAGTTAAAGTCGCTGTTCTCCCACACGCGCTCCTTCACCATGGGGTGGTTCATGTCTCCATCCTTAAATACGATAAATGTGCCCCTAGGAAAGACAGAGGGGAGTGGAGGGGAGAGAGAGAGATAGAGAGGAAGAGAGAGAGAGAGAGGGAGAGAGAGAGAGAGAGAGCGAGCGATAGATAGAGGTGGAGAGAGAGAGAGAGAGAGAGAGATAGAGATAGAGAGAGCGATAGATAGAGGTGGAGATAGAGAGATAGAGATAGAGAGAGAGAGAGATTGAGAGAGAGAGATAAATATATAGATAGAGATAGAGAGATAGAGCAGGGAGGGGGGAATAGTACAAAGGGAAAGAGTAAAGAAGAGACCACAAGACAAGTCAGGGTGGAAGAGAATATGGGAGAAATAAAGACACACACAAAAAGAAAATCAGCATGTAACAGATATGCACAAATGTGGACAAATTTATTGGTATTTTTCAATAAAAATGAGGAATCCACAATTTGTCTTGAAATCCACAAAGGCAAATGGCATACCACATAACACTGTTTATTTCATAAACAATAAAAACAGACAATACATTCTATACTGGATCCACCACATTTGAATACATCAGTATGTAAATACATGGGTCTGTATGTTTGCATGTCTATTCATTTTAGTTCTACATGCATCTGTGCTCACCTAAATATACTGATGCATGCCTGCATCTTTACTGTACTAGCGTCTATGGGAAAAGGAGTGGAAAAGGAGTTTGAGGCTAGTGGTTGCGGTTGAGTCTGTGTCACACTTATGTGTGTGTGTGTGTGTGTTAGTGTGTGTGTGTGTGTGTGTCTGTGTGTGTGTGTGGTGTGTGTGTGTGTGTGTAAGTGTGTGTGTGTGTGTGAGTGAGTGTGTGTGAGTGTGTGTTTGTGTGTGTTTGTGTGTGTGTGAGTGTGTGTGTGTGTGTGTGTGTGTGTGTGTGTGTGTGTGTGTGTGTGTAAGACGGTGTGTCTGTGTGTGTGTGTGTGTGTGTGTGTGTGTGTGTGTGTAAGACGGTGGGTCTGTGTGTGTGTGTGTGTGTGTGTGTGTGTGTAAGACGGTGGGTCTGTGTGTGTGTGTGTGTGTAAGTGTGTGTGTGTGTGTGTGTGTGCGTGTGTGTGCGTGTGTGTGTGTGTGTGTGTAAGACGGTGGGTCTGCACACTCACTTGCATTCATCTGGGGTGTGCTTAGCCTCATCTGTGCACCTGAAGAATCTACCCTGTAAACACAGCAGACAACCCACAGTTTATCTTCTTATTCTGTTTGTTCAAGTTTTTATTCTATGTCGTGACTTTGCACATTCCTGATTATTCTATTTTATGTACTTAACTTCCTTTGTGTGTATTTTTTTTACTTTTGGTCTTGCTTTACTTTTTTAGTTTTGTTGATGTAAGACATTTTTGAAACACCTTCATGTATAAAATGTGCTAGGTGAAATAGTGAGACATCTCATCTCAGATAGTGAGACAGATAGTGTTTTTGTGTGTTCATGTAAGAGCCCGCATCAACGGAGCATTGCGCTGCTGTGACACTGCAATATTACGCCACGCAAGAGCCCGCATAAACGGGGCAGTGCGTCGTTGTGACATTGCCTTATTGCGTCACGCAAGAGCCCGCATTAACGGGGCATTGTGTCATTACGTCATTTTGTTATTGTGTTTGTCCACTCTGGCGCCACTGGACTGCATGAAATGTTGTCTTGTGGTGGTCTTGCCAAACTGTAAAGCACTTTGAGCTGCATCTTGTATGTAGGAATTGTGCTATACAAGTAAAGATTATTATTATTATTATTATTATTATTATTATTTTAAACCTTAAATACTGAAACTGCAACAGTAACTGGAGTCTGAGGGCACTGACTAAGTGTGAGGGTCCTACCTTAAAGAGCTGGACGCCGATACAGGCAAACATGAACTGCAGCAGTGTGGTGACAATCAGGATGTTACCGATGGTGCGGATGGCCACAAACACACACTGGATCACACTCTGCACACAGATAGACACACAGATACACACACACACACACACACACACACACACACACACACACACACACACACACACACACACACACACACACACACACACACACACACACACACACACAGATGAAGCACACATGTACAGAGATTAGAGAGAAAAAACTCACACTTCCCATTGTTAACATTTAGAGTTTCTATAAACCAGTTTGCCACACCTGTCTGGTGTGTGTACGATACAGTGAGTCTGGTTTACCATAGTAAATGGTCTAATGTGTGTGTGTTAAGTGTCTGATATGTGTATGTGTGTGTATGTGTTTGTATGTGTGTGTGTGTGTGTGTGTGTGTGTGTGTGTGTACCTTGAGTCCCTTGGCTCTGTTGATGGCTCTCAGAGGCCTGAGCACTCTGAGCACACGCAGGATCTTCACCACTGAGATGGCGCTCGAACTGGGACACAGGAGTTGGGGCGCGAAGCAAAACAGACACGATTAAAAACTTGCATGCTAAGCATACTGGGAATTACAGAAGAAAAAACAGTGACTTTTATTGTATGGTGTTTAGTTCACAATGTAAGATTTAAAATAGTAAAGTAATTGTTATAATTATAAAAAGAAACTGATTGAAAAGTGAAAGTCTATAGTACGTCTACATAGGCTTCCTTCCTATCATTGCTAAGCTTTGTTAGACACATTCTTCACATGGACTTGATACTGACTGGAGGAAGAAGGACAGCAGAGACACGCTGACCACCAGCAGGTCCAGCAGGTTGAAGGCGTTTCTGCAGAAGGAGCCCTGGTGCAGGAACGCTCCATAGACAGTCATCTGGGTTCAGACAAGAGCAAAACAAAACAGACACTTAACAAAATAATATATAAAAATGATAAAAAATTCTTTGAAAACCATATGACAGTGCTGCAGTGCATTCTAACTAAAATATCCTTGTACCTTGCCAAACTACCATACCAGTACACATTAATTGTAAATCAGTACATTGCTCAGCAATGTCATTCTATTTATTCAACTCAGTTTCATTACAGCGTATGCTGGCACTGAAATAATTATTAAGCAAAGACTTCAATAAAATAGATTAAGTTGGCAGTCCGTGCACTGGTACATAAAAAAAGCATACGTCACTAGAGGTCAATAGAGGTTAAATGACAGCTGGGTACAACAAAGCCCACAGGGCATACTGCAGTCCCCCTCCAACACAGCTGACAGCAATACTGATTTGGAATAGTGAGAATGGCTGGAGCAGCAAACACAGAAATAGATGCACTGAGAGGGCAGAATGGAGTCTAGAACATTGACTGTATATTCTAGAACTCTCCTTGGCCCAATCTAGCAGCTCGCCAGCCAAAAGCTGTGTGTGCCCCTCACAATGGGGCGAGCGAGCAGGTGAATAGAGAGACAACTTCTTATTTGCCAACATTTTGACATACGACCTTCATCCATCAACAATCAACACAAAAACAATAAATAAAAAATGCGCTGCTTGGCATAAAACCAGGATATACATTTTCATACATAAATAATTACGAACAGATAGGGTTAAAGGAAAACTTCGATGTGAACACTTTGTTCTCAATGCCTCGTCTGGAATGCCAGAGCCTCTGTTATATTACCAATGAAGTATGGAGTTTCTTCAAGCTTTTTTAATGGTTTAAAAATACCCTTCATGGCCTTACCATTAACATTGTTAGTCTTCTTGACCAAAACGGGTAAAAATAGTGAAGCTTGAAATACAACAGGCTAGCGTAGTTTTGATCCTCAGCAAACATACCAACTCAATATGATGTTTTAACGTGCCATTTTTCATTTTACACTTAAGTTTTCCTTTAAGTACTGCATGATGGGCTGTTTACGGACGCCTACATTATAGGTTCGTTTTCCAACCCATCAGGAGCACATTGACCTGCATACCTTCAGCATGATCTCCACAGTGAAGACAGAGGTGAACACATAATCTGCATAGCCCAGCACCTTCAGGACAGAGAGCACCCAGAGCGGAAAGGAGAAGAGAGATGAGAGGATGAAAAAGAGGAAAGAAGTGAGGAGAACAGAGACGAGAAAAGAACAGAGAGAAAAGGGGAGAAAAAAGATGAGAGATAGTCAGTCGTGTAAATATCAGACAAACAGCAGAAAGCTGTTTAGAGGTGAAAGCAGCCATGATGGTGGTTTAGAGGGAATACTGCTGTTTAGTTGAGTAAGACTTAGTTTGGCTTGACTTGACCTTAAATAGAGGTTGTTTGTGAGCTCGTGGACACATACCACATTTTTGAAGGAGTGGGTCCTGATTGGGTCCTCAGCGGCCAGTGAGATACTACTGAGGATGATGAAGACGAGGATGAGGTTGGTGAAGTAGTGGTGATGGATGAGGTTGTGACATGCCACTCGGAGGCTGGGTACAGATGACAGATGAGACACAGAGAGGACACACAACAGCCAAGTTATGGCAACACATTTATTACAGTGTATTATGGTTCCTCTCACTACAGATAGAATAAGGCTACAATGCTGCCCTACCATAGGTTGTACTGTATTTGATATTTTTCTAGTAACTCCAAAACATGGAGAGTATTTCTCCACTGATGTTTGTGAGTGCAATCACACAAACAAACTTTTCTCCCCACACCAAAGTGCCCACATTTGAAGATGAATTTTCAACAGTTACATTTATCAGGGGCCCCCTAGCAAATTTATACACTCTCTCTCCTTCTGGTTGAATTGTACTACAATACTTATATTGGAGATCAGAAACATTTTTTTTTTTTAATAAAACGTGTAATGGAGCCTACACCTCTTTAAACAGCTCAAAACAAGCAGGCCCTTCATCAAAATGGACCCTTGATCAGAGGGTCAGTAACGCACCAGTTCTTTTTTCCAAGGATGAAGAAGGAGCTTCCGTCAGGAATGGGCACGATCTTCTCCTTGGGCTGGAAGCTCTCTGCTTTCATAGGAACGCCCACTTCAAGGGAGAGAGAGACAAGACATCAAACATTATGCAGCAACTGCTGTGTGTGTGTGTGAGAGAGAGAGAGAGAGAGAGAGAGAGAGAGAGAGAGAGTGTGTGTGTGTGTGTGTGTGTGTGTGTGTGTGAGAGAGTGTGTGTCTGTGTGTAAGTGTGTGTGCGTGTGTGTGTGTGTGTGTGTGTGTGTGTGTGTGTGTGTGTGTGCGTGTGTGTGCATGTGTGTGCATGTGTGTGTGTGTATCTCTCTGTGTGTGTCTGTGTGTGTGAGTGAGAAGTTTCAGTTCAGTTCACAAAAGACTGTCGTAAACATTATATTTCAATACAATGTTTGAAAGCACCAGTCTTTTATGTCTGCACCACTGTACTTACAGGTCTAACCTGATGTGATGTATTTGAAATGTCATACATATTCCTCCTTACTGAGTGTTCTTGTTGTTGTTGTTGTTGTTGTTTTTTTTGTTTATTTGGCATAATTGGCCACCATTTTCACAACATCTCAAATTTATACTGTCCTGCTCCTGGGATGTGCACATTGACCTCCTCTTTCTTATGAATACACAGTATATGACAACTGTCATGGTTACTACATTACATGACATTACTGTACATTACATTGCATTACTGTACATTACCTCCCTCGAGTCCCTCGATGGCTCTCAGTTCCTCATTCTCCCAGTCATCCTCCTCAGCCTGCATGGGAAACAAGGTGACAGATACAGATGGGGGAGCTCAGTAAAAACTGTACTACTTTTTTCCTGTAGAATGTACAAAGGCTCACACTCTTAAGGTCCGTTCACACCAAGAACTATAACAACAACGACAACTATAACTACAACAATATGGGCTTCCACACTGAAGAACGACATTTTAACGGCAACCTTCTAGTCGTAATTTAAACATCTAATAGAACCTGATGTCCTGTGAATTCTTATGGACTCTGAGTGGCTGGCAGTGCTTTTATAGTTCATAAAATCGCTCTGAAAGTGATCCCAACGATATCGTTCAGCCTGCCGTTTATTGCAAAGTTATAGTTATGATTATCTTTACAGTTGTCGTTCTGGGTGTCAACGCCTTTTATTTTGTCGATTGCACAAAGCATCACATTCTTATTCTATAGAGCCTGCAAAGGGTCACATTCATGTTCTGTAGAATGTGTGAGGAATCACATTCTCATTCTGTAGAATGTGTAAAGGATTGAGTTGTTATTCTGCATGTGCAAGCGCACAACTGACACAATGTTACCTCCTCTTCCTCTTCTCGATCTTCATCATCTTCCCACTCCTCATCATCCTCTTTCTTTTCTCTGAGAAAGACCAAGGTGGCAGAAGGGATTAGTAAAGTTTAGTCATGGCACCCAGTGCTAAAATGCAGCAGTATTAGTTATTGCTAACAATAAGGGGTATCAACAGTTCTTGTTTCAAAATGTTCTTGATACAGGCTTTGAAAACTTTGATAAAATAAGTGAACAGGAAGAGGGACAGAAAAGAAGTCAAAAGAGCTAAGTTGTATGCAACTGGACGTCTTTTTGAAGGTTGAAGACCTTCCATTCAAAATGCATCTTCAGTTCTGACCTGATGATGGAGAACCAGGAGCTATATTTCTGGACTACTGGAGGTGAAGCTGTGAGCTGTAGATCACACCCTCATCATGTGACAAGCTGAAGAAGCCTTTTGGATGAAAGGTGAAATGTTTTCACGCTCCAAAAGAAAGTCCAGTTGCATACAATTTAGCTGTTTTGACTACCTTGCCCTGGATGAATCACAATATTCACAGAAAGATAGAAATTTCCCTTTACTTACTCGACTTTGGTTTTCCCCTTGGAATTGGCCAAGTTATCCACAGCGATAGCCAAGAAGACATTTAGCAGGATGTCTGAAGTTAAACAAAGGGTCAAGTACCATAACACAACTGCAGCAAAGGGGAGAAGTCACCCCACCCGGCTTTGAACCCGGGTCTCCGGGTACCAAACATGCCCCTTGACCACAACGGCAAAGAGCCAGGCAGTCAGATCACACCCATAACCTTAGTGATGGCAATCCATCACAATGCCTTCCCCTTTGGGAGGCGCACCCATGCACTTCACACACTCAGGTGTCCCTCACACATCTCCCACCATGCTTCTCCCATTCAGGGTGCTCCACATACTGAGGCTTCACCCATCACTGGGGTCCCTCACACCAGGGTCAACCTAACCTGGGGGTCCCTCATGTGGCACACACAATGGGTGCCCCTCCGATGGCCTCACAGCAAGCCATCCCACTTCTGACACAGAGCACACCCACAACCCTAGTGATGGCACTCCATCACAACAACACTCCCCAGGAGTTCACACCAGCCTCATACAGGTGCAGCACGCACAGTAGAATGTTTTAAGTCATGGCAAGAGTGTAAGGGCTTGTAGCACAATTATCCAAGCAAAAAATCGAAGCAGCATCACTAACTTTTCAGTGCAATAGGTCATGTTTATGACTACATTTACTATAAGTCCAACAGGGCAAGTTTACACCTACCTATAAAGTCCAAATATAATGAGAAAAAATAGCATGTGACTTCAACTAGGAGGTGAGGCCCCGGCACCTTGTTTGTTGAGCTGCCATGTTGAACCCATTTATTTTAGGAAGATAATTAAGTTTGTTAGGATAAGGTAATTTAGATAGCAAGAGAGCAGTGGGTGACTGAGAAGGGAGGAGACGAAGGGAAGGATACAGTTGCCAACAACAAAAAGAATGACGAAGTAGATGCAGACGATCATGTTGGGGAAGACAGGGCCACCGTAGGCCATGATGCCATCATACATTACAGAGTTCCAGTCTTCCCCTGTAAGGATCTTTAGGGAGAGTGAGAGAGAGGACGAGAGAGAGAGTGAGAGCAGGAGAGAGAGAGGAAAACAAGCATGAATATATTGTAATTAATAAATTCAAAGACAGATAGCTATCTGTCCTGCTTGCTTGATTCGTAGATTGACTGATTGATTGATTGATCATTTGATTGATTAAGGGCAGTCAGACAAACACACAGACAGACAGACAGACAGACAGGCAGACAGACAGACAGACAGACAGACAGACAGACAGACAGACAGGCAGGCAGACAGACAGACAGACAGACAGACAGACAGACCGACAGACAGACAGACCGACAGCAGGCCACGGTGGCGTCTGTAGCAATGGAGGAGAGAGCCTTACCTGGAAACAGGTGAGCAGGGCGGAGGGGAAGGAGTCGAAGGTGCTCCTCTTCATCTGCGTCTCGTCGAAGTTGAACTTGCCGCCGAAGAGCTGCATGCCCAGCAGGGCGAAGATGATGAGGAAGAGGAAGAGCAGCAGCAGCAGGGAGCAGATGGCCTTCATGGAGTTGAGCAGCGATGACACCAGGTCTGACAGGGCAGCCCAGTGCCTGAGGAACACGGGGGAGGGGTCAGAGGCTACAGGTCTTGATAGTACTGCTATCAAGGAATTTGCATAACGATTCAATTTATATAGTGAAATGATCATAGCCACATTTTAAGGCCTCATCCACATATATGTTACTGGTTTTTGAACTGATATAGCCCCCACACAGGTTATGTCTCAGCAGGTCCTCCTTAAGCACTGTTGTGGAACAGGTGCACAGGCAGTCCAGTGTCCATTGCATGCCAATGCACTGCTTTCACCTTGCCGCACCGCATACCAAAGCTAATTAGCTGTTTGCTCTGTTAACCCACTAGTTAAGAAGCTAATCTTTAGCGCCATGCTCAGTCACCTTTCTGATGGAGTGCCTGACCAATAGAGGAGGGGTGGAGTGGCTAGGGTTGGCCGTGACCACCTGATTCTTGGCCATGCTGTTGTAATTGATGGCTGAATAAGATCAAACTTTCTCGTCCACAGAGAGTGAAAGCATATAACATGTCAAATTAAAACGTTCTTTGATATTACTGTACTTACATCAGAATTTTAAACATGTTTGGGTGAAAAACGTTTTCCAAAAGCAAAAAAAGGACCCCCTCAATTGCAGTGAATTATTCTTGTTTGCAGAACATGGTTGGTGACCTACCTGGTCACCTTGAAGACACGGAGCAGACGAATGCAGCGCAGCACAGAGATTCCAATAGGAGGCATGAAGTTCATCTCCACGAGAACCGTTTCCATGATACCACCACATACCACAAAACAGTCGAAACGATTGAAGAGAGCCACGAAGTAGATCTGCATTCCGAAACTGTACATCTTCAACAACATCTCCATGGTGAAAAGGCCCAGCAGAATCTTATTGGCTCGTTCTGCAGAAAGGTAAAGGTAAAGCAGTTTTTTTTTTTTTCATTTTCAAAATAATGTTTCCAAAATCGTTTCAGTGGTTCATCAACTTGTAACTGGGTGAAAGGCACTTCTGCATTTGCTTTGCCGCCCTCCGTGGGCTATAACTGCACTAAGTATGCTTGGAGGAAAGGGCTGTCTCTCTGTAGATCTCTATGAGAGACAATTTACTTAGTGTTGCTTTAAAGAAATATTAAAGATTATTTAAACCTGATACAGTGCCATTCCATTTAAGTAAATTGTGGGTGACGCTAGCCCAGGTGCTGAAGAAGTGTCACATGTCACCTTATCCTTGAGCCCAACACTGAGGCCCAAAACTCTTATCTTTTCACATGACAGATTGGTTCTTTACTCTGAGTGTGTGAATGGATAAATGTGTGCTTTTAATGCTCTTATTGGAAGGTTGCTATGTAAATGCACAAAAATGGGAAACTGCATTTATTATATTACTATAAGGAGGTTGACTCGTGTGTTCTTAGTGTCGCCGATACCTATGCCCCCCGCACCCAACCCCCATCCCCTAACCCTGACCATCACACAAACACAGAAATATGTCTACCCTCTACCAAGTCAAGTCAAGTCAACTCAAGTAGGCTTTATTGTCATTTCAGCCATAGACGTAGTACATAGTGAGATTCAGCGGGAAGCACTGGTGATACCCTGGCAGTGGTCTAAACTCACCCTGTATGTCCGTCAGCCACTTTGGCTGGCCGTAGTGCTCAGAGGCGCTGGCCGCGGTGTTCAGGAACACGAGGAGCAGCACCAACCAGTAGAAGTTGGACGACTTTACCGCCACACGGGCGTTCTTACGCATCGCCTGGTTCAGGTGGAACAGCTGCTCACTGCACACAAAACACAAGTGGTAAACTTTCAACCAGATTTCTTGAGGTGTAAACAACACAGGTTGTCACTCATTTCCTTGCTACTATTGTCTAGCTAGACTTTGTATTGAGCTTTAGCGTCTATCTTTAATGGTACTTAATGTGTATATGCTATGTTACTGAGCTGTGTAATAGAACTTACCAAAAGCTGATAGCCATCAGTCGTTGCCTAAAGCCACACAAACACAGAAAACAACAAATGTTAATGAAACAGTTTCAGTCAGATATCCGAAACAGGCTAATGCAATACTATATTTAGCAGTGCTTTACTTTCCATGCACTGTCACGCAGTGCTAAATGCCACTGATTGAATTCTTTCATTAAGTATGCATGATACTTTTATTTTTATGATTGATAATGGGATGTTAAGCTTGTTAAAATTCACCGTTACCTTTATTACAAACATGTTTACTCACATAATAGAGGCGCAACAACCTCCATCATCATCGAGGAATGCTTCAAACTCTGAATCCGAGTCCGATTCTGTAGTTTAAGAGTAAAAAAAAAAACGTAAATCAAATCTGAAAATCAAAATTCTCTAAATGTGTTACAGATGAGCACAAGGCACAGACAAGCACAAAGACAACACACACACAATCTGCTCAGATCCACACACCTCCGTCTTCACTGTGCTTGTACCAGCCATATTTCTTCATCATCTTCTTCTTGGCCACCACAGCACCTGGAAAACAAAGAATAGGTACAATAATAAATATCTTAATGTGATACTTTAATGTGAGTTTGTGCATGCATGTGTGGGTGTGCCTGTGTGGGTGTGAGGTGTGTCTCTGTGTAAGTGTGTGTGTGTATGTCTGTGTGGGTGTGAGGTGTGTGTGTGTGTGTGTGTGTGTGTGTGTGTGTGTGTGTGTGTGTGTGTGTGTGTGTGTGTGTGTGTGTGTGTGTGAGTGTGTGTGTGTGTAGCACTACATGTGTACTTAACCCCACACCGCTCCCCGGGCGCCGCTGCAGGCAGGCAGCCCACTGCTCTGGGTTAGTGTGTGCTTCAGTGTAATTCACTAATCCAGGAATTGGGATAAAGGCAGAGAACCAATGTCCCTCAAGGGATCAATAAAGTAAATAAACTTAAAGTTAAAGTTAATGTGTCTTAGTTTGCTTTCTCACGTTTGTTGCCGTCCTCGTCCATGTCCTCAGCCTCGATGAGCCAGTCCATGTAGCCCACCATGTCCTCCTCCATCTGCTTCTTCTCCTGCGCCTTCTGCAGCTCCCCGCGCGCCACCGCCTTCTCCCTCTCCTTAGAGAACTCACTGTGGGGAGAGGCAGAGGAAAACACACACACACACACACACGTATGCACGCACACACGCACGCGCACACACACACACACACACACACACACGTACGCACGCACGCAAGCACACACGCGCTCGTGCACACATACACACACACACACACATGCACACATGTACGCACACACACACGCGCGCATACTCACGCATACATACACACACACACGCGCGCGCGCGCACACACACGCGCACACACACACACACGCGCGCGCACACACACATACACACAAACAACTTATCACATAAACTATTTAGGGAACAAAGAAGACTGTTCTAAAGGAGCTCAGCTCCATAGATTTATACTATCAAGTCAAAGAGTAGAAAGAATCAAAAATACAGAGGACAATACTAACCCGCTCAACACACCCAAAACGAGGTTGATGATGAAGAAGGAGCCGAAGATGACCAGAGACACAAAGTAGACCCAGGGCATCTCAATACCAATGGCGTCATTCATCTAATGGGAGAATAGGCAGAAGCAATAGATCCCTCATGTCATTGATCAGTGAAAGTACAGTTTTTAAGGTCACTTACTGGTCTGGCAAAGATTGACTAGGGGTATGTGTCTGTGTGTGTTTGCTTGCGTATACATGTGTAGGTGTGTGTGTGTGCTTGTGTATGCACATGTAGTTCTGTGTGTGTGTATGTGTGTGTGTATATGTGTGTCTATTCATGCATGTGTGTGTGTGTGTGTGTGTGTGTGTGTGTATTCATGAATGTGCGTCTGTGTGTGTGTGTGTATGTGTGTGTGTGTGTATGTGTGTGTGTGTGTATGTGCGAGTGTGTGTGTAGCCCCACCCAGTACAGCACATCGGTCCATCCCTCCATGGTGATGCACTGAAAGACGGTGAGCATGGCGAAGAAGATGTTGTCAAAGTTGGTGATGCCTCCGTTAGGCCCCTCCCAGCCCCCGCGGCACTCCGTGCTGTTGCCCAGGCAGAAGCGCCCGTTCCCAGCGAACGCACAAGGCGTGGGGTCGTCGTCCACATTTAGGTCTGACAGGACGCAAAACAACACACAGACAGCAACACACAAATCAGAAATGGAACCAAAACAGAGCAAAGTACACGGAATACTGAATGTGAAAGAGCAAGTGACAAAAACCTACAGTTATAGCTATAAAAACATATTACTAAATTAATATTAAAATAGTTTAAATAGTTCTGACCCCTAATTATGCTCAGCTGAACCACACTCAATGCCATTATAATATGCTCTACAATAAACCAGAGCTGTTGTCTATTTTATTAAAAAAAAAAACATTTTGTCTTTCTTCTGAATTGTCCTATTATTATATATCATCTGTTTATTTTATTGAACAGTTATTATATTGCATCTGTTGTTTTTTTAATCTCTTCTATTTGCATTCATTTATTAATGCCACATTAAACTATGTACAAAATGCAAACCAACTCATCTTGCTTCACTCAAATAGAGAAATACGGTAAGATAAAAGATGTAACGCATGACTATGAGGTATCTGTGTGGTCCTGACCTGTGCCTTTATAGTAGCATGTCTTGTGCATCCTGCCAAGAAACAGCTCCAGTCCGATGATGGCGTAGATGATAATGACAAAGCCAACCAGCATACCAATGTGTAGCAGGGGCACCATGGCCTTCATGATGGAGTTCAACACAATCTGCAGACCTGCATGGATCAGTGTGTTAACATTATGCTACTGATATTACACTAAGGCACATTTTTTTTTATAGTATGTGAGTGCTATAAAGAGACACAATAAAGGCATTTGAATATTTTTACTAAATGGGGTTTGTTTTAGCATGATAGAGGGTTACCAGTGAATTCACACACACACAACACATTCACCATCCACCGACACACACACAACCCCCCACTTCGCTTACACCCCCCACCACCCCTCACAACGAAAACCACCCCCCCAAAACACACACACACACACACACACACACAGACACAAACGCACAAACACATACACACATACACACACACAAACACTCTCTCTCTCTCTCTCACACACACACACACACACACACACACTTACTGGGTACACCAGAGACCAGACGTAGGGGTCGCAGCACTCTGAAAGCTCGCAGGGCTTTGACATCAAGACCTCCCGGCTTTCCTGCAGCGTGGTGGGACTCCCCTGGCTTATGGTCCGAGCCCATCTCAGCAAACACACTGAAGAGACTGCAGAGCAGCACAAATACAACAGCACACAGTTATAAAAACAGTTTACTAAGTTTGTCCAAATCTCATATTAAATTACACACCTTATAAACTGTATAATCTCTTATGAAGCTAATAAAGATGACAAGACTATGCCCTTGTTTTACACACACACACATACAACCCCCCCCCCCCCCACACACACACACACAAACCCACATAAGGAAATTGTGACGCACCCAACAACAACAATTACGAAATCAAGCAAATTCCATCCGCTCCGTATGTATGCACTGGGGTGCATGACCAGTCCATAGGCCAGGATCTTAGTGAAGGTCTCAATGGTGAAGATTACCAGAAATATGTACTCCACTTGTTCCTGTGCACAGGAGGAGAAATTGGGAAGAAATTTCAGATGTCAATTTTATTTATTTTATTAACAGAGTTGACTTCTCAAGAATAACAAGTCAGGTTTCATAGATATATAGCTATATTTATCATTATATATAGCTTTTAAAGATCTTGTAACATACACATAACATATTTGTTACTGACTTTAAATGTTACCTGACAATAATTGTCTTTAAATAACGCTTTAAATAAGATCAAAACAAAAACTAAAAAGTATCAGATATCCGGGTGCATTACAACCTCAGCCTTAACCTTTAACCTTACAGACCTACGTGGCAACTGGGAGGATTTTTTGTGTTATCAAATTAGTGGTGTCAGAATATCACAAGCAAGAACGCTATAAGGCAATATACTTCCAGCTTTGCGTAATTTTGATGTAATGTATATGCATAGCATTGTTATCAAGGAATTTTCATAAAAATTCAATTTATATAGTGAAATGATCATAGCCACATTTTAAGGCCTCATCCACATGTATGTTACTGTTTTTGAACTGATATAGCCCCCACACAGGTTATGTCTCAGCAGGTCCTCCTTAAGCACTGTTGTGGAACAGGTGCACAAGTAGTCCAGTGTCCATTGCATGCCAATGCACAGCTTTCACCTTGCAGCACCGCACACCAAAGCTAATTAGCTTTTTGCCCTGTTAACCCACTAGCTAAGAAGCTAATCTGTAGCACCATGCTCAGTCACCTTTCTGGCCAAGGCAAGCTAATGCCAATGATATACTAATCACAGCAGGTGCAATTAGCAGACTTTCACCGAGAAGTCGCACAGAGGCACCTTGTTTATATTACCAAGTCCAAATTACAGGTAAATAATATACCATGCAAAATGTAAGGTTTCTGACAATGCAAACGCAGTTATTAAAAACAAGCATGCAGTAACCTGACAAATACAGGGTAATATTCCACTCTGTGTAGATGGTAGACTTACGCAGGCTCTAAATTTGGTTTCTGAGTCTGCCAAACAGACTAACAAACTATCTTGTTGAGTTGTATATTTGATCACACCACAACTGTAGCATATATAAACTGTGTGTGTCTGTGTGAGTGTGTGTGTATGTATGAGCCCAATCGTGTGTGTGTGTGTGTGTGTTGGTGTGTGTGTGTGTGTGTGTGTGTGTGTGTGTGTGTGTGTGTGTGTGTGTGTGTGTGTGTGTGTGTGTGTGTGTGTACATGTTTATATGAATGTGTTTGTTTAAGTTATAGGTACAGTAGGAACTGCAGTAGTTTGGGAATTACAGCAAACCCCCCAGACCTCCCCATCAGTTTTACCCCTTCAGCAATCCAATAAAGAGATTCCCCTCTGGGACTTAGGCTGTCACCACAGTAGCGCTCCACACCACAGCCTAACAGATGGGCGAGGATATCACTGCACACACACACACACACACACACACACACACACACACACACACACACACACACACACACACACACACACACACACACACACACACACACACACACACACACACACACACACACACACACACACACACTCCTTTCAATCCCATCCCGCATCTCTTTTGATCTTATCAGTTACTGCAACTTATTAAAGGCTTAGCCATTTTTAACCCTCCTTGTAGATTTCACTGTCATTTTTTTCCAGTGAACTACCCCTCTCATGTCTGCTCTGCTGGAGGCCCCTGGCTCCCTCAGGATGAGGAAAGTGAAGTAATGCCGCTCCCTGAGCAGATGGCGAGGGCTGTGATCTGGTTCAAAGGTCTCCTGTGAGGACCACTTTTTCCCAGTACTTAGCACCGGGGCTGCGGTACAATGACAAGCAGAACTTTCTTTCCTAAAGGGCAAAGCCCTGTTAGGAAATTTAAATTTGTCTAATCTGTTTTTACCTCAGAGTTTGTCACTTTCGTATAATTTATGCAAGCTGTTGTATACAACACTTTCATTGATAAACACACCTGGCCTCACCTTTTCATGGCTTATGAAAATTCTGTTGGAGCTACTGCTTTCCCACATTTTCAAAAATGTTATATGTATGCTGATCCTTACCAAGTTGTGGTTTGTGGCATTGGAATCGTCTTCCGGAAATGGTTTGGACACTCCAAGAGCAACACAGTTGGCAAAAATGGCTAGCAGGATGAATATATCAAAAGGCGTGATGGAAGGTGAGTTAAAGGAAGAGCGACAGCAGGAGATGCAGCATCAGTGGACAAAAACATCAAATGATCCACTGACTGACCAATCAATCAATCAATCAATCAATCAATCAATCAATCAATCAATCAATCAATCAATCAATCAATCAATCAATCAATCAACCAACCAATCAATCAATCAATCATTAACTCACTCAATCTATCTATCTATCTATCTATCTATCTATCTATCTATCTATCTATCTATCTATCTATCTATCTATCTATCTATCTATCTATCTATCTATCTATCTATCTATCCTCTGTACAGTAAGGTACTGTATTATCTGTGTTCAGTTATCCACCTGTATGGCTATTTCTATAAGTGTGTGTGTGTGTGTTTATGTTTATGCGCAGCAGAACAAAAGGATATTTCCATTCGACGAGGGCGAGCGCAGCCATGCGTATGGGGTTGCTGAGGGTCAGGCAGCAGAGGGCTCGGGGGGCACGCAGGGCGGACTTGTTGGCCGCCATCTGCTTCTTGGCCCCCCCGGCCCTCTTGCGCCCCCCAGCCGAGCCAGTGGAGCCCAGCGTGTCCATCTTGCTGGGCTCGCCCCCCCCAGCGGGGACCACTTCGCCTCCCTCTGTAGAGACAGGCCGCATCATCAATAGTAGTAGACAAAAACAGATATGTGGTCTGGTAGGTGCGTTCGTGTTTACATTTTTCTGTTGTTGTTGTTCTTTTTCTAAGATTATCTGCAAACATTTGCAAACATATGGTAATAAAGTCTGAGGAGCTAGTTTGAACTGACTGACAATGGGTTATAGCTACACTGGACAATTTGAAATCTTTACACACATTTAACAATTCAGAGAAAAAAAATACTTGCAGCATATTATGAAAAAATTGTAAAAACATATATTGTGCAGTGATATGTAGTATTGTTCAAGTCTCAACATGGTACAAAATTGTTCAACAGGTCATAGGTCATAGGTCATAGATCACAGGTTCCATAAAGTACACATTCTTATACCTACTTCATGTAAGAAGCTGATATGTACACTATGCTCTAAATCTGCATTAAAACTTTTAAAAATACATAAATAAATGTAAATAAGTGAAAACCTGATTACCAGAATTATATACATACAATGAAAATGACTAGATAACAATATACTTGAAGCTTATACATAAACTGACATCATGCCATGACATGAAGATCTCACAGCAGACACTGTAATCCATATGCCAATGTCATTAATCACCAGCACACAGTCACTGTGCAATAATAATAATAATAATAATAATAATAATAATAATAATAATAATAATAATAATAATAATAATAATAATAATAATAATAATATACATTTCTGTAAAGGGTGATTATGTGACTCTGGGTTTTATGTTGAGTAAACAGTGTGACAGTTTATTTTCATTTGTCACTGACTATCAGGTCATCTTGTGACTCAACATAGCATGTTTCTGACACTGTTAGACTGTTAGTTTTTTGACAGAAAATTAGTAAAGTGCAGCCATATAGGTCTAACTGCAAAAATTGTTATATGTTATATAAACAGGATATCTGATAGTTGATTAACAGCAGCATTTGAGTTAGCATGGTGTAGGTACTATTTTAAAGAATTTAAGTGCAAGTTCATATTCTTAGGTGATCTGTGTGTTGTTCAACAAACACAAAGTAATTTGGCATACGTGTAATTTCATCATACTGTCACTAATCAAGTTTCTGGCGGATCAAGAATAGCACAGACATCTCTGACCATCAGGTATGCACAGCAGGCACAGGGGCGAGACGCAAAACAGGTGGTGGAGGAAGCAGGTGGGGGCTGATGCCCCAAGACGGGGCAATGAGAATTCTCGTCCTAGCCAGCTGCTTTATATACAGTATTTGCACCAATTCAGACCATTTGCACATTTCAAGAACTTTAACTTGTGGATAGAACTAATGCAGTCAGGCACTTCAGTAGTAAAATGGTCAACGAGCCATATGGGCACAGCTTGAACCCTAAGGTGTAATTCTGGAATTGAAAGGCGTCATAACAGATACAAGGCAGATGTGACCTAGTTCCTCACACACAGGCTACAGTCAGCAGAATGCAGCAGGTTAAAGGTGCAACTCCAACAGCCAATGGGAGAGGAGTGGCCTTACCAATGGGTCTGGTAGAGACACGTGGACCACCAAAATACACTTCATTTCTATAAGAACGTCCTAGTTTATTTTGAAAACATGCACCTAATTTTAACATGGGAAGATGTAAAACGTTGCAATGAATGAATGAATGAATGTAATGAAAGTATTAAAGCAGTCATGTTTGCCTACTGTTTAATAAGACTTGAGTATCAAAATACTGCCATCACTAATAGACAAGCAATATAATTGGAAGCATCAAAGCCTGCCTTCACTGTGCAACAGCCATCAGTGCAACTTTATTTTAAAAGTCACAGTTAAGAACGTAACGGGACAGTTTCAAGAACGGCATGGGCTACTTTACCTTTCATGTGATGATGAACAAAATCTTGATTAAGCTTACCTTTAGTAGCCATGTCAGCTCAGCACCACGGTGCTGTCTCAGCTACCGGTCATAAAAGTTGCTTTGTTGTCCTCGGTTTCAGCTTCTCGCAAACCACGCAACAGGTACACTGCTTTCCACTTTTACATCATCAGAAGCATTTTCCCCCAACGTTGTCACCTCGATCCAGCGTCCCCTTGAGCTTCACTCACATTCCAAATCAGTGAATACGCAAAAATTGTTCTTTCAAGACTATTCTTCCTTAATTATACAATCAATATACATACATTAAATTCATGTTAGTAGGTGAAATAAGTAAATACGACTCTGTTCTGTGCACCCGGCAGTCTACTCACTGTTGTAGGCTTTGCATTTGGGATTAGTCCAATTGAGCCGGTTAAAAGGGATGACTATCTTGAAACCTCTTTAAGGGTGGGGAAAGGACGGTCGAAGACTTCTGGTCAGACACTTCTGGAAGGCCCCGTGGAACACAAGGAATAGTCTCTAATAAATAAACGAATAAAAAAACTTGCCCTCATGTGCGGGGTGCACCTTTTTCTTCCTGTGCAAATGCCGCCTATTTCGTTGGATGGTTTGCGTTTATGCCAGACTTGCAAGGAGAGTTTCAGCAGTTAAATATCTCGGAAATCGATTTTTCTTTAAATGTGACGTACAAGTCTGAATTTGCTTTGTTCCTTACTTCTGTCCTTGTTTCGTGGCCTATATTTTGTATCCAGTTGTATACATAGTTGTGACCCCATGCGTGATAAGTGACACATGCGTTCGCCCCTAGGGCGATGTGATTAATAAGAAATGAATAAGAGATTAATTTATTTTGGGCTACACCTACAAAAGCCTGACCATGGTATAGCTTTTACTAAGATACATTTCTTTTGGCAACTTAAAATAAATGTCCATGTTAAAAAGAAACTTTACGACAAAACATGCAAAAATGAGGCACACAACACATACAAATGTATAAAGGTTCTCATAATATTTTTTATAATGCATGCTTACTGCGCGTAATTTACTTTCATCTTAGCAGTACATTTCAACACAATGAACGGTAAACTGAAGGCCACATACAGTTCAAATACAAGAACAGTGACACAAACTGGTCAAAATAAAGTTTTACACAAAAAAGGCAGACATTAGAGTTCCTGGCTTGCCACACAAGGTAGACAATCACACACAAATGCAGATTCCTGATTTTGTTAGTGGTAAAAATCCTTCATGAAATCCAACTTCAAACTGAAATGGCACCTTCTTGCAAGTACTGCAACTAAACTTCTTTGTAATAAGGTGACAAAATGTCTGTCCTATCCTGCACATTAATGGACACTTTACCCACAGGGTTGAGTGGTAGGAATAGATTGATGGGACATATTGGTTATCCAGCAAACTGACATCCTCTAATAATAAATAAATGAGTAGGAACATCTGTCTATTTACTTTAGAGGTTGTTGAAAGATCTTCATAAAATTAACATGAGCATTCACAATCAGTCAATGTGGTTCATATAAATTAAGACACTTTAGGCTACTGTTGTTGTTCTTTCTGAACAACTATAAGTCATTTTCTGTGTTACGTTTGGCCATTTGGCCATAAAGCCAAATACGTTTGGCCATACGTTTGGCCATAGAGCACTGTTAAAGGAATTTAAAATCTCTGATTGGCTGTACTTCAACAGTTTTCTATGGCAACCAAGTGTCGTTGTGATTGGTCCTGGAGTACACTGTTAAGCTACCTAGTGCTGCTCTGGCTTACGCCATGCGTTTGTTGGGGTGTGCAAAATGTTCAGCCCAAAAATTAAAAAAAAAAAAAAAAAGCTTACTTCATTATGCGTTAAGTTGGTCAGTACAGACACCACTGAATGTTGATATAGGCAATAAACTTGACCTTTACTCTCTCCCACACACATAAACACATACACACATACTTCTTGCACATATTTCCTACTCACACAGTTTAGTTTGGCTATCAACATCATTTCCTGGCCTCATTTGTGGTCCTCCACCCCATCCACGCCCTTTTGTTCCGACTGCTAGGAGTCTGTTCCCCAATGACACAATTAAATTTCTCTAAAACCTTCCCTTCCACTGCCCTCTACACTTGCTACTTCTATCGACAAAAAATGCTTTTGTACAAATCACCAAAGTCACAAAGGTCTGAAGTCTGCAAACTGGTACCAACTGTGTTGTCACCAGGTCGACAGTTAACAGTTGGAGTGGTAACCCTCCCCCCCTCCAAAAAAAAAAAAAATACACACACATTTGTAGTTATCTTATTGGCCACATTCATTACAGTAGATCTTGTGACTTGGGTGATTTTTGTGAATCAAAAAGCTAATGCCCAGTGGGCTATTCGTGTGTGTGTGTGTGTGCCTTATGAGCCTGCCTCCTGTTCAAGGCCCAGAGACTCCAGCAGCAGACCCATGGGGGTCCTCTTCAGGCCAATGCTCTCCAGCTTATTCTCCAGCTTGTTCTTCAGGCTGCGCAGACGCATGGAGGCGTGGATCAGAATCACTGGAAAACATGAGAAAAAAATCTATAAATAACAAATTATTATTATTCAAAAATCAATAAATGGCGAACAAACTAAATCAAGTTAAAGTCTGAAGGTCAGGTGAAGCCCTTCTTCTTAAAAACAATGTAACAATGTAACTATTATTACATTACACTTAGC
This sequence comes from Coilia nasus, assembly GCA_027475355.1. Lineage (NCBI taxonomy): Eukaryota > Metazoa > Chordata > Actinopteri > Clupeiformes > Engraulidae > Coilia > Coilia nasus. The sequence continues at coordinate 9,432,289 of CM050206.1, read as the reverse complement.
TGACGCTCTTATCCAGAGCGACTTACAGTTATTTTACAAGGTTGCGGTTACAGTCCCTGGAGCAGTGTGGGCTTAGATGTCTTGCTCAAGGGCATTTCAGCCATGGACAGGGTGGGATTCGAACCTGCAACTCGCCGATACCAAGACCAACTCCCTAACCACTAGACCACAGCTGCAAACTAACTCAAGAATCCTGCATTTCCCCCACACTACCTTCTACACACCTGAGGTGGCAAAGCCCCACTCTTGTAGTTAGTAATTGATCTAGCCAGAGCGACATGTGGGAGTGAGTGAGTGAGTGTGTGTGTGTGTGTGTTTGGGTGGGGGGCACACATACTCAATATAGGGAAGGCTATGCCAAAGAGAAACACCGCCACGCCCCCAATCACAGAGAGCAGCAGGTAGCTCCCACCCAGGATGGCGACCAGGGAGAGCGATGGGTGGTTTCGCCGGAAGCGTCTCACCACACACTTGTTCTCTGCTGCCCACACGAACCCCAGGAACAGCAGCGTGACCACCGTAGCCCCCAAGAACATCTGGAACGGCTGGAAATACCTGCATTCAGAGGAAATACGGTGAGGTTTAGCCTAGGGGATGGGTGCAATTGACAGTCTGTGCTATTTGAAGGAGTTGAGAGGAACAAATTAGATTTCTGGGTGTGTAGGGGGTGTGGCTCAAGCAGCAGAGCTAGACTTGAGTGGTCTGTCAGAAATCAAAACAGAAACTGAAAATGGTGTTCTCCACATTATTCACAGTGAGGGACATATGCCTTATATCTGTCAATACGGTCAGACCTACACCTCCAAACGGCCCTATGGTAACCTGTGGGGTGAGCTTGAGGGTGTGTATGACGACATGTAATTCAAGCAATGTAGAAAAAATTAAATAATAAAAAAAACTGTCTTCATTAACCTTGTAATGTAGGGCATTGCATTAAAATGTTGCCAGTCTTATTAATGTGGTTGTTAAATTACTCATGATTTCTGTAGTCCTGCTAGTTGTGCCACTGCAATTCAATGAATAAATATACCAAATCATCAATTTTGCGATTCATTACTGTTGCTTTAGGATTTGATCGCTGGAATGGGAACTTACTATACCCTTTCATTACTGTCACTTCTGAAGTTATCAAGCCTTTGTTCTGATCTAGTCCGTAATGCGACACATTTTCATCCAAGACACACATGCTCTAACATAGCCTAACAGAATGAAGTGCAGCCGTAGCCTCCACGTACCCAGACTAACTCACGTACATAGCATTGCATAGCTTTTGCTAGTTCAGTTGAACTGATGACTGCCAACACGTCATGACTGTCTTACCCGATAAGAACAAGGAATCCCAGAAAAGATACAAAATAATTAGACTGGTAATACAGCAAGTTGTTGATTATTCTGTTGTTCCATCGCTCTAAATTACGGAGTTCTGGGAAAGAGAAACGCGCAGAGCTCAAGACAAAGTCGTCTAGTGTCCGTAAAGGCGGAGGCTGTACGTCCATTTTCGATGGGAGAGAGGAAAACTGCAACGTCCAGCATGCATCACATGACAACTCTCCGCGCTGTTCGCAGTTAAAGACCCACAGTCCTGTCTGTTATCAGCCGAGTGGGATACACAACAAATCTGGCCTACAGAGTTAATAATCTTTTTTTGTTGTTGTAATGTTTATCCACACGCATAATTGGCTAAAAATGTACCAAAGATTAATTTTTTCAACTTAAATCTAATCTTTTGAAGTCTTCCAGAACAATTGATAAAAATAATAGTTGGTTGTCCTCCATGTTGATTTTTTTGTATGTCTGTTTTTCATTGAACTCGTGGATGCTGTCTTTTAACATCTGCAATTAAGAAATGTACTGATCATGGATCCAAAATTAGCGTAAGCACATCAATCAAAACAAAGAAAACACAAAAGTCTAAGTCAACAATAAAATACTTTATTGAATCATTACAAATAAGTATACATTTAAATGAATGCATCTTTAATAAATAATGAACAAAACTACTCATGTGCATATTTATAAATAAAAATGAAATGTTCCTTCCTCACCAAATCCCTCACATCTGGTCAATATGAGCAACAGTGATGATCGGAGAAGAGGATAAGTGCTATGTGAGAATGCTGTCTTCTGAGGATGCTTACCAGTAAGTGTAGTGGCAGCTGAAAATCAGGACAAAAATCCCAAAGGGCAAAGGGGCAACCCCAAGTAGTGAGGCTGGCACAATTATAATGCTGACAAACCTCTAAAAATGTGTAAGCAAGATATGAGTAACTGACCAAAAAACCACTGCTGCCTGTTTCTCTCATATGCAGTGGCCACAATACATTCCAGATCTAACTTCCACGACAAAAGGGAAAGTTATATCCAAAGGCTAACCCCCAAGACCACAACAGAGACCTCAAGCACTGTGCATGAGGCAGAGGATGATCATCACTTAGTGTTGCCACCTGTCCCAGTTTTACCTGATTGTCCTGTTTTTTAATGATCTGTCTCGGGGGGAAAAATATTCTCCCGCGACACTGACACAAAGGTTGATTGGGTAAACTAAATGTCCCTTTTTTTTGTCAGATATAGGTGGCAACCCTATCGTCACTTATGACATGTGGTCCCCCCAACTCCAGTGAAGGGTAGCGAGGTCTCTGTAATCCACACTTTGGTCTGGCTGAAATGTCTGCACAAATGTGCTGTTCAAACAGTAACTGACAGTCCAATGCTGAAGAGGCACCATTGTTTAAAGTGCCTGCTATCACTGCAGGGCCACAGGGCTGGTAAACAAGTGTAACACAATGGATATTTCTCACTGTCAGCAGGCAGCAGGGATGCATGTTGGGGTTCCCCTTGTTTCATGTCAAAGCCATTGGATACGGTAGGTGGGATTTCTGAAACACACTAGAAAAGAGGTAGCCTGGTAAACCAGCCCCTCGTACTTCATTTCATTTCGTACAGAGGGTCTGGGGCGGAGGCTGTGAGAAACTATTTCTTCCTGGAGGTGTGGACTCTGCTGAAGTTTAAAACAAGTGCCTCTGCCTTTACCCAATCGTTTATACCTGGTTGTCACGTATGCAATTAGCCTACCTACGCACTACAATTCAAATGTAGCCAAAGTCAATGTCATGGCTCACGAACACACCCTCTGTTCGCTAATTGGATTGGAGTTGTTCAGTCCGCTTACATGCTCCTCAACAGATTCCGGTCCAGACCCTGTGTACAAATTAAATGAAGTACGAAAGGAGGGTTTACCAGGTTAGAAAAGAGGCTCTCCACTACACTGATTTCCCTTATGTTGACTAGCTGACAACGTCTCCTCCATCATAAGACAGCCGTACTGTCTACATAGGGAGGAAAAGTGTCGTTGCCTTGGCCTTCTACAGGTATATGTTTAATCACATCACAGCATTACTTTATGACTCCCTGTGTGATCATTCATTTGTGCACCATTGTCTAAAACAGGGATGTCATGTTCAGGTTAATTAAAAAATTTAACTTTCACAAGATAACGAGACACATCTCATCTGAACATGGGGATTACCAAAGCAATTCTGCTATTGAAAGCATGTAAGTACATGATCAGCTTTTGAAACAGGATAAGAGCCCATTCATAAAAGTGCTGGTATGACCCCAAACCCCTACCAGAACAAACATTGTTCACCGGAGTTTGCGTTTAGCCCCTGAGTGACAAGAACCACATTGGAATCTAGTTCAGATTGAAGGAGAGCTTCATACAGTTTACATTCCTCCAGAGCTGCTAGGGATGGCGTGTACCATTCTGGCGGGAGACTGTTGAGTCACACAGCCCCCTCTCATTCTCCCCCCTCAGCAAGCAGCCAGTTAGGAAAACACAGTGGCCTATCGGTGATACTGTCCATAACCACGGCCATCCTGGCCCTGACCTCCTTCCTTTGGTGGGAGCTGGCTGGGGTCATCCATAAAAGGACCCGCTAGAAAGAGAGAGAGAGGGAGAGAGAGAGAGAGAGAAAGGGAGAAACCAAGAGAGCAAGAGATAGAAGATAGACAGAAAAGAGAGAGACAGGGAGAGCAACAGACAGAGAGCAAGAGGCAGGAAACATAGAGAAAAAGCGATTAAATGAGGCAAAGATTAAACATCAAGGCAAAGAAACACTGGAAGTGGACATCAGGATGGCCAATGTGTCCAATGTTTTCTTTTTTTTTAATCTGATGAGAACGTAATGGGTACTGTATACAACTGTATCAGTGTATACGCACAATGAAGGGAATCTGAAGACCTTCCTCTCAAAATCTACACCAAGAATTTCAGGACCATGGCCAGTTACCAAGCCAATTTGCTAACCTGCATTCCTTGGTGTGAATAATAGCTTACGTAATCTATCTACAAGCAATTCTGGGTGAATCAGGGGTGATAAAATGTTTACTTCACACGACTCTTCAGACAGTCTCAGTCTCTTACTGACTCATCAGATGCATCTATACAAAAATCCCACACTCACTTCCTTGACATTGCCTGTTTGGAGTACATATTTTAAGGAACTACACACTAATACACAAACAAACACACACACACACACGCACACACGTAATCAGGCCTGCTTTGATTGCAGATGCATGACTTACGGTTCTGAAACTGCTGTGCTGTGTATCTGGTGAGCAGGATGCCGAATCCCTCGATGAGGGCCAGCAGAATGCCTCCCATCATGGCTGAGCCCATCATGGCCAAGGGACCGCCTGACAAACAGCACAACTCAGATCAGTAGAGAGCACAAATTTAGGGGCATCTTACACCAACCTTTCTTTTTAAAAGAAACTAATTCACCAATGTTTTCTGATCTGGTATGGTGATCAAGGGTTAACAAATTTCAGCATTTCAAGCTTTGAACAGTGACTTGTTTATAAAAAAACACTTAGTTGCTGTATTTTTTTTTATCAACGCTATGTTTATCTCTATGTTTCTATGTTTACTACGGTTGTCAATTGCCAGCTGTTGTATTTCCTACATGAATGAATGGTATATCCCACCGCTGGCATATCCAAACATCACTTCGAAATTGCTCCACAGCCACAGACAACAAACACATGAGTAGGCTATGTTTACTACGGTACACACGAGTAGGTTATGTTTACTGCTCAGTGACTTCCAAGTATTGCTGGACGAAATTTTGAGACAGGTAATGTCACTAAATTTGCATCCTTTCTATTGATAACCCCACCTATGTTTGCACTTACTGCGAGCAGCCAAGATGGCTCCCGTCATGGCCCCACTGGTGATGGAGTTCCAGGGGTCCTCCTTCCCCCGCAGCCGGACCAGGCCACAGTCTATGGTGGAGAACAGGCCGCCCCACATCGCAAAGCTGCCTGTGGACCAGTTCAGCATTTACCTCAGCAGTAACACACTTGACTAGATAATTGCAGCATGTAGCCAAGCAGACAGTGTGCAAGAAATGAACAGCTAAATGGCATAAACATTTAAAGACAAAATAAAGGTGACTTCAATAATTTCGAGAGTTTGGTAAACATATGACACTTTTCATAACGTTCAGCTCATATCTCCTAAACACCCCCTTGCTCTATATTACCTTTGTACAAAAACACACACACACACACACAAGCCATTTGTTTTACAGCCTGGCCCTCTAATGATTGTGTGCAGTTTGTGATATTTAGATTGTCATTAAATACAAAACCAGTAAATATTTAAGCTGGAAGAGGATAATGTTAACCTTTTTCTTCATAAAATATATCCGCAAACCCAAAGTTGATTCTGAAAATAGTTGTGGATTAATTTAGTGGTTGCCAACTAACCTATAGTCAATTCATTGTTGCAGCCCTAATTTGGACATGAACAGAGCACCTCCTTTTTCACTCCATACACAGATACACAACAGTGGGAACTCACCTCCAATTTGCGGCGCTCTTATTCTGACAGCGTTTGCACTCCCTTTCAATCTATGGCGGACACCCTGGATAAAGAGAGTATCACTGTAAGCCACAATTTAATTACCCCAAGGTGCAGGCATAAGCTTTGGTGGGAGTTGGAGTACATTTCCCCTGGTCAGTCATATAACCAATAAATAAATTCATGTTTGTATCATAACGTTTATCTGCTTATTAGCAAAAGTGCGAGGGACAAGTAAGATCTTTGGAGCCTGCTGTCCAATATGCTTGTGAGAGCACGACCCAGAAGTGGAAGAGCTTTCTTTTAAAATTGTAATATCTCGTTCAAAGGATCTACCAAAACTTACCACTGGGGCATTTCGAAACCCCTTAATGGACTGAAAAACCCCACCGCCGACAGCCCCCATCGTGAAGGCACCCCCGCAGTCATCTACTATCCTCCAAGGGCTGAACAAAAGAGATTAAGAAATGCATAAGAAAATGTAAATGGGGAACACCAGTTACTAACATAAAAGTCGGTTTCCTGTTCACATGCTAGACCATGTAAACATTTGGGTGTGTGTATATGCTTTCTGGCAACTTGTTACAGTAGTGTCAGTGGTTCCCTGTTTCACAGTCGCATGTTTAACTTCTTGCAGTTTGTCATTACCTGGTCCCCGGAGGGATTGACCAGGTATTGCAATGACCCTGTCCCCCATCAAAATAAATCTAGTTAAAGGTAACGCAACTTGTTAGATTACCTGCAATATGAACCTGATGCAGGCTAACATACAAACAGCTAACGTTAGCTAAAGTTAAGCAGAGTCTATTCCGTTAAATTGGCTAAACCAATGATGACATAAAATGACATTACGCTGATAATAAGCTATGTATTTTCTGAAAACAGCACACACACAACAGAACTTGTTCCACGTCGGGAAAACGACTGTGTGAGCTTAAATGTAGAGGTTGTACTTTACCAAGGTTCACGGGCATATTCCTCCATGATTTGTCGTCGTCAGCGTGTGACGCAATTTCATGGGGACAGCAGTACTGTGCTGTTTATATTTTGCCATGGCGTGTTATGGTGTAAATACTGCCACCTACTGGATATTACATAGATGGAGCTCCAAATTGTATTGCACTTGTCACTTTCCTTTTCTGTCGCTTGCTATCGATTTACCTCCACCTTTAGGAATTTTTAGTGCATATTCCTAGAACATTTATTTTTTTAAGTGCATCTCTATCCTTTGACATCTTATCCCGCATGTTGTTAATGTAAACTGTGCATGACAAACTGTTAAATCTGTGGCATTTTCCCATACTAGTGGAACAAAAAATGTTGACAAACCCCTTGTGGCAAGTGTAGTATGTAGTAGCATTCACTCAGAGGACTGCAAGCTATGCCTAAAAGGTATCCATTTAGTGAGGAATTTGCCCATGAAAACAGAGAAATAGAATATACACAGGTTTGTGCAAAATGTGAAAATTTTATTCTTCTCTTCAGGGGATACAAACCTGCCCTAAAAAAATGTATAAAATTTGGCCTTTTCATTACACCAAACCACTGCTATCAAATACACCGCTATCAAATACATGAGGCATGTGTTAGCCTTATAGACATATTTATCAGTACACAAGGTTGATTTAACAATGTTATTTTTATACAGAGAACATTACTTCTGGATACAAGTAAGGACTAATCAGTACAGGTCAAAGTTCAAAGTCATCTGCATCCAAAAACAATGTTTCTAGAAAGTCATCATCATAGTCATCTTCATCGTCAGTGTCGTGGTGGGCTCCCGGGGCAAACATGAGGGCGATTACATAGTCCATAATTTGAAAGCCATCCTCCAAGTCCTCCATGGTCAGGCGTGGCTTTTGGTAAAAATGATGGATAAAGGTGATTAATGTTCAGATGTATAGATTTCAGCGAACAAACAGGAACAGCCATACCATGCGATAAATGCGTCACGTGTATAAATATGTAAGGGATAATGACCGACAAGGTGACCAGTTCTGTGGAAATAATGGCAAGGTGGAGGCCTCTGGCAAGTCATTATTACCACAGAACGGATCACCCCAAAGGCCATTATCCCTTTTATTCCCTATTTGTATTTATGATCTAATTTCATATGCATAAACTACCAAAACGAGCGATTTGCTACTTTATAGCATCCATCCATCCAAGAAAAAGTAGAGCAATTAAACCTTAATTTGGCTACGAGAGTTGTCATGGTTACTATTCATAAGCGCATTGATATGGAACAGTGATTCAAATTTTTGAGACCTACTTCAAAAGTAGCCAGTTATACAAAGGGAATTCCCATCTCATCAGCCAATCAGAAAAGAGAATTCTATTGTCAAGGGAGATAATATACAAACACACAGCCTGTACACACAGACACAAAGCTCTACCTCATGTGCCAAAGAACGTCAGCGTGGTTCTATCCTCACATCACAGGTCACAGCAGAACCAATTTCAAATGTAAGGGGATATCTTACCGCGCGTCTCCGGGGGCGACCAGGGCGACCTTCATGGCTGTAGATGCACTCGGACTGAAAGGGACAGCAGCCATCTCTCGAGAAGAACCTGCATTTCAATTTACTGCGAGGGAGGAGCATGGGCAAAAAAAAAAAAAAAAAAAAAAGTTACTTTCCACTACATCACTAGAAATGACAACTCGAGATGCAATTTGGAAATTATATACAACCTGCTTCTTTCCTTGAAGGACTTAATTAGGTCTTCCTTTGGTTTGCCATTTTCAACCCAGTATTTATTAGGAATATAAAAAGCCGACTTCACTCTGCACTGAGGACAGGCCCTGCAGAAAAGAAAAACAGTAAAAAATGCCATACCTTATGACTGTTAATACATATAATGCAAAGTTTTAAAAAGCAGCACCTTCCTACAAGTGTATTTTATAGTCATATGCATAGACATACCAGGTAGAGTAGGACATATAGTGAAATAGCTGAGTTTGTCGTAGTACTAGTATCTATTATAGTACCAGACACAAGGCTTCATAAATAAGTTGGGGGGGGGGTCCTTCCTGAAACCACAAAAGATTACAATTGGCTCAACATCTGCACACTCACTTTATGACCTCTTCCTGGAATTCTTTCGTCTTCCTCCAGGTGACGATGCACTCGATGCAGAAAGGGTGACTGCAGTTGGGCAAAATGCCAAACCGTCGGCCCTGGGCATCTCTCTTTTCATACACCTTGTCCATGCAGATGCCACACACCACGTCCTTGCTCCTCTCGTAGGCTGTGGAAGTCTGGGTGCATGGGGGGGCCATGGCAGCAGCAGCAGCAGCTGAGCCCACTCCTTCTGAGGGCCCCTGCAGAACAGTCATGGGGGCCCGACAAACAGTGAGCCAGAAGGCACGTGTATTTTACATAAATGCAACAAAACCCAGCAAATCATGCCCATTTTTACTGACATAACCTCCAGCTATTGGAATGTATAAAATACTTGAAATACTACAACACGACATGCAATTAATCTCAATACAAGAGGCTAAACCACAGTTCCAGCCTATTAAGTGTGAGTCACCTTGAATCAGAATGTAAGCTTAACCTTTACTTTTAATGAGCAATAAAATAGACAAAAGGTGAGCTGTATGGTGTCAGATTTACTCTTTCAGCCATAGAATTGCAAGGAGTCATGGCCATCGTATACATCATATTAATCAAGTTAGCAACTAGCTATGTTGAGGGTGCTAATGAGGCCAATATGTGCTAACTAGGTAGCATCCAATAATTTTGATTACACTTGCGTCAAGAAATGACTTGCCTACTGAACCATTACACACCTGTGTGTCAACACTGACTGCTGGTACACCCTGGTCCAGCGATGGTCTGTGTGAGTTTGCTTGGCCTGTATTGAAACAATAACTGCAGTCAACTTCTAACCAACAGTTTTCGTAAGCTTTTGCAACAGTCATGAAGGGGAAATTATTTATCTTTAATTGACTGAGTTTATGGTGCATCAACTACATATAATCAACCATACTAAAACACTATATTTACTTTATACAGTGTGAGATTCTTGATCTTATTTCCCCAATGATGCTTTCAACTCCGGTTGAATTAAATCCTAGACCAATTCTAACCTGTCATCTTAAAGAGAAAGAGGCTTTTGGACAAAGAGGCTTTTAAAAAAGGATAGGACAGAATGGCCTATACGTGACATTTCCTGAGTACACAAACATCTTTGCTTCATATCAACATTCAAAACAAATGGTAAAAAAAAAAGGAGTAGGTACTTTGCTCTCTGCGCGGGGCGATTATCTCTGTGTCCACATCCTCCTCTTCGGCAATTCTGGTGGTTAGACGTTCAAAACTTCTTTCTAATGTAGCTGTGCTTGTCACCAAAGGTTCTGATCCTCTTCTGCCTTGGCCGAAGGGTCTCTGAGAGCCAACCACTGATGGTTCTGAACCTCGTCTTGCAGACGACGTCCACTCATGTCTGGGTGGAGAAAGAACGGCAGGTGCAGAACCCCTCCGTTGTTCTGATGTGCCAGGGTCATGGATGTGGGCATTCCTTCAAACAGTTTGTGGACATCCAATTTGTACACACCATTTTAAAGTCAAAGCCTTGACTAACGTTAAGTAAGCTACCTAAAAACTCACCTGCACCTGTCTCCAAACCAGCAGCTACCCTTCTGGAAATACCAGCATATTTGTGTTGGGCGATGCAGATACTGGCAGTTCTGACCATTTAGACATGTCCCATTCAAACTATGCCTGAAAGAGATGGCATTGTTAATGTGAGAGAGTTCACTTAATATTAGAGGTGTTCATGCCAGAGGTCAGCTTCCTAATGACTCAGAGAAGAGTTTAACTCATTCATACGGACAATGAAAAACCTGGTAAGGCAAACACTAAAACATGTTCACAACATCAGGTCCTATGTCGAACGCAACATATGGTTGTCAGCAAAGGTCTGAAACCGAGGCAACGGGATGTTATCAGACGTTAGGTATTAGCTGACTGGCTAATGTTTGGGATATACAAAAGTAAAGTAGACAGCTAGATGTCGTCACCGCAGTTTAAAAAAATAATTCAGATGTCATGTCGGACAGTAAGTTACTTAGTGGTAATTCAGTTTGTTTACAATCAGAGATCAATCCAAGCGTCTACTCTGAACACAAATCAACAAACGTAGCTAGCCGTTTGTGCTATCTGCTAGCTCATTGGAGTTCGAAAATCTGTTGACCAAACTTTGATACAAAGTTGGATAGTTGACCTAGGCAAGGTTTGATTTTTCGAACATTATACCTGCATATTTCCCTTCTGACGTTATGAGTTCGCCTTTTTGAAGGTCTGTACGGCACCCTATGATGATCCATTTCAGCTTGCAGATACTTTTCAGTGCAGCAAGATACAGAGCTCTACGATAACACTACTACCAAGAGTTTGAAAGTGGCCTGGATGACGTCATACTCAAGTTCATCCACAAACACTAGAAGGTGTGTGCTAATCTGCTAATGAAGACATCCTATTTGGAAGAGCATAATTTTGTATCAAATTTGATCCACTTTTACGGCAAACAGAGGAAACAAATATATTAGTTGAAAAGCCAGTGCATACCGCACATCCGTCAACTCAAAGGTTATAGGCCAAAATATTTTTAGGCCTAGCGTGCAGGTGAAATTAGGCCTAACCTATACCTTCCCAAGCTTTTTGCAAGGCGCGCCTTGCTAGGAAGGGTTCGTTTTGTGGTAAGTCATGTAATCTAGGTCCACCTGAAGGTATGGCTTTAAATAGAGTTGTGAATAGGTTTTGTTACCTACAAACCAAGTTGTCATTCCGACCACCGCCGCCAACAGAACTGCCACTTTTCCCCTCTCTTTCCATTCCACACCCAGTCTTCCCTGCCATTGAAAATGGGTTCAGTATCTAGGCTTTATAACTTGAGCCAGAAAACCATGTGGATGTCTCAGTGCAAAGGGAACCAATCATTGTTTTTGTGAAGCCAGTAAGCTACGCCCATAAATTGAAAAGGCCTACACCAGAGACTTCCCACAGTAGCCTATTTGTATTACGGTTACAGCATGGGCAGTTTTCGCCACTATTATGATAGCCTAAAGGTTAGCAGCTATAGGCCGATCAGATTCAGGACAGGTGAGAACGCACCACAATCAGGGCGGGAGGAATGACAATGGTTAATTTAACTTGCTGAAAAACACTAGTTGAAAGTAAAGTTCACGAACTACCGTTGCAGTTAGGAACGTTAGGAAATACCTAGCCTTACTCCAGAGCCCCTTTTGTGCATGATTTTATACGTTTTATATTTAAATGTTGGGTTGCCAGTACTAATGTTAATTGTTTTTGTATATTTTGATATCTTCTAATTGTCCCGTTTGATCCAGTATACGTTATGTCTTGACAGGTAAATTGTGTTGAATTTGCAGAAACTGTAGGAACACCAAGAAACATATTACACAATAAAAAAGTTTGAAGGCTTATAATTCTACACTTGAAACCCTGCAAATATCTGTAAGTCGCTCTGGATAAGAGCGTCAGCTAAGTGTAATGTAATGTAATACACTTATACACAGTTTATTTTTATATATACAATGTTATATGGCAAATTTGACAACTGGACAATATTACGGTAACAGTGTGACACACTTTGTTATTCAGAATATCTTATTTTAGTCTAGGCCAAAATATTTAACTACCTTCCCAGGGTGGTTTGTAGTGACTCCAGTGGTGACGTCATCCACACGCGACTCCTGAATGCCTTTTCTACTTGAGCTCTCGACAGAAATTCAACTCTCTGCAGGTAGCATTCTTTTGGTTGAATTTTCTGTTTTAGGTAAGGCTTCATGGGAAATACATGTACAGTGATTTAATTATTTTACTTTCCTTAAATGATCACAACAGTATTTGTTGTTTGAGGTGTAATCATCGTTGTAATCCTAAATCGAATGAGAGGCTAACTAGCATAGCTACTTGAGTTTTAGAAAAGCATGAATTTAATGAACAATTGACTCATATAATCGTCTGTTGTTTAGCATATAATGAACATGTCAACAACGAATAACACAGAACAACTCTTTAACCATGAATATGTGTACTCGTATGCAGTGGGAGCCTTCTCTAAATGTTTCAGTATACGATTGCTTTAATGTCTCCCACTTCACTTTTCTGCAATGAACTACTTTACCTACACCTGAACTTTTTTGGGGTCTAGGATGCCGCTCCCGCCGGCGTTATTAGCCCGTCTTGCAAAGAGAGGGATCTTAAAACAGTCAGAACATGGTAAGTTAGCCATCCTTTTAGTCGTTTTTTTCACCTGAAGCCGTTATTGCTACTGCTAATATTGAAAATTCTTAATTAATTCTGTCAAAATTTAAGACAGACACAACACATGTACAGCTGTGAAGAAGTAACATCATTTGCGTTTGCATTTATTTTTATTAGAAACAGAAGAGGAAATAATTGCTGAGGATTATGATGACAACGATGTTGACTACGAGGCCACCAGAATAGAGAATCTGCCAACCAACTGGTACAAAGTATTTGACCCTGAATGGTAAGCTGCCATTTTTCCCATCAGCTATATTGGTTACAACATGTTCATGTAAACGTAACCACTAATTGCTGTTTGTGTTTTTAGTGGTCTACCTTACTACTGGAATGTTGAAACAGATCTGGTGTCCTGGCTCTCTCCGAATGATCCTGGTGCTCTCATAACCAAAGCTGCAAAGAAGCAGAAAGGTGAGCCTGGTCGCTGTAAAATCAACATGCTCAGAGATTCAAACACTTGACCAAGCGGCAGGAAATTCAAATATTCAAATGATTTAAAATGAGCTGTTAACGTTTTTATCTTTTCTGGTCCTCAGGAGATTCGGGGGATGTCAGAGGGGAGCGACTTGGTGAGAAGATTGACCGAGAGCGAGACAGGGAGAGGGAAAGAGAGAGAGAAAGAGATCGCGATAGGGACCGGGAGAGAGAAAGGGACAGAGAAAGGGAACGAGAGGATGGGAGAGACCGAGACCGTGACAGACGAATGCAGAGGAGAGAAGATGCTGGCCCATACAATAAACCAAAAAGAGGTAACTTTTACACATACATCGAGATAAAGAGAAGCTTTGCTTACTGGGCCATGTGTGACCCAGTCAAGTATCTGTGTAATCCAGCTGACTAGGAAAACATGACTTCTTGACACAATCTGCTTTTCTCTTGCAGGGAGAGATCGAAAAGCAGAAGAAATGGACCCTATGGATCCCAGCGCATACTCAGATGCTCCAAGGTAGTACATGTGCATTAAACCCAAAAATGCATTACTAAATTATTATTAAACCTTTTCTAATATGGCAGAAGCTCCAGATGGAACAGTAATATATAATCTGGGGCTAAGAGGTCGCAATAAAAAATGGTAAATGTGCACACCTAAGTGGAGCATCTGTTTGTCTGCAAGCAAGTGCTTTGTTCATTTCATTGAAAAACATAAGCCTGTGATTATAAAACTGGGACAGTCTGATGGTTTGGAACAGTTGTCTCTTCATAGTGAGAAGTGATGGCTGACTTACCTGCACTGTAGCAGGTGTATGTAGAATCTTCACAGTGACTGAATGTGACGGATCCCTTTGTCCTCAGGGGCTCGTGGTCCACTGGCCTCCCCAAGCGTAACGAGGCCAAGACGGGTGCAGACACCACCGCGGCGGGGCCCCTGTTCCAGCAGCGGCCATACCCCAGTCCCGGAGCGGTCCTGCGGGCCAACGCGGAGCTCGTCAAGCGGGACTCCGACTGACCTCGCACAGATGGAGACCCTTGGAGAAAGCCAGTGGCCTGGACACCACCACCACCACCACCATCACCATCAGCTGTTCTCTAAACTTGCTCTGCATCATATCCTCATGGTCAACTGTGAAACATAGGAAGGAGTACTGCAAGAAGCCACTGTAGAAATGTGTGTACAAATGTCAGGCTGTGAGTAATGACTTCAGACGATGCAGGCAGGTATTACATCCTTGCTTGCGCAAAGTCGTAAATTATGTGTAACATACAGGCTCACGTGAGGCGGAATCCAGACTAATTCCTTGGCCTCATTATGTCTTCATAATTGCTTTATTTAGACTTGTGAAGAGGAAGTAGTCCCTTTAATTTGATCACTACCACCCTGGCATGTGGTGCTCGTCCCTATAATGTGCATATTCTTTGTACATACATGTTACTGTGTGCGTGGCATATGGTGCGAGGCCGTAGCCTACTTCTATCCCGCTGCACAGTGTGCTCTTCTGCTCTGTTGTGTGGGCTTGGCAGTGCTGCTCTGGGCTTGAGCATCTGTGCCGTAGAGAGCGGCTTGTCCTCTGCTGGCTTGAAGGTCTTTTGTTTTGCTTGTGTCAGCTTGGGAGGCCGATGCAGAGCCTCTGATTGAATTAGCTGTGCTGTCCAGGTCACCTGGTTCTGCTCCCTCCCACCACATGTGGGTGGGATGGTGGGTGGTCAGGCAGTCTGTGGCCTATTGTAAATACCGTTTTTACTTTTTTAAGCAACAAGAGAAGGGGTGGATATTTTAATGTTGTGTAAAATACTTTTCTGTGCAAATTCATGTGCAGCTACTGAGGCAGGACATAAGGAAGCACATCTTTGTGTCAATTTCAGAGAAATGTTTTCAAGAAAAATAAAAATGAAACATCTGCCATGTTTATGGTATTTTTGGTATCATCTTTGGGTTCTCTCAGGATTAATGAAATGTTGGTACAAAAGGAGTACAACAGAGTTGTGACGCAAATGTACAGGTCTTCACAGTAGAGGAAACACTGGGCAGTGTAACAGTTAATGTCTGCTCTCTGGCTTGCCCAACACCATTTTGGATCAAACCTTTAAAAACTGAAATATCAATTATTTAAAACCATCTACCAAAAATCTTAACTTTAAATAGTAAAACATTCATTGTTGGCACAATGTACTTTTTTTTTTTTAAACCAACTGTGGTAAATATAATCACAGTGCCTAATGTGCCATTCACATTATACAAGGGGTTGGGTGGTGTGCAGACTCTATTATATCTTACGCTTGCTTGTGTTCTCAACAAGTGGACTGAGACAGACTTCCAAAAAGATGTGCATGGACACATATTAAAGGACTAGCTTAGAAAAAGTATTTTTATTATTTCTGGACCTTGGAGAGGCAGCAGATTCAGCAGGGTACGACTAAAAGCTCAGATTCGTTACTCATTGCGGGGAGGATGAGAGCAAGCCAGAGGTTTGGTGCTACACTGTCCACTGCATGTGATGTGGTTAAAATGTACTTGGCGCTTGCGACAGTACTGACAGACTGATGGCACTGCTGCTGACATGATATTTTTTATTACAAAAATCTCAGATAACATCAATAAACATCATCTTACAGACCATATAAAAACAAGGGAGGAGGCAGAGGGGGATGTGGGGGATGGGTTTGGGAGGGGGTGCAGGGGCGTTGTGACAGGTGGTTTGGGCGGTGATGGAGATGCCCTCTCGGTCTGGGCACACATCAGGTTGGCAGACAGTGAGGTAGTGGGAGTGACTGAGGACTGATGGGTCTGGAATGGAATAGAAAGGAGAGGAGGGGGAGGAGAAGGAGGAGAGGAGAGGGGGGGCTAGGAGCGTCAGTGGTCCACTCCGCCTACGTAGTGGCAGATGGAGTCGTAGTCCAGCGTGAACACCTGCTCCTCGTAGCGCTCCAGCTGCACCATGGCCCGACACCTCTCCTTATCCCGCTTCAGAATCCGGCCCACCTGGGTGCCGTAACACACACACACACACACACACACACACACACACACACACACACACACACACACACACACACACACACACACAGGGAGCGGATTAGTACTGAGGCAAGCTTTTTCATTCACTGGGTTTTCCATGTCTCCATGAATCACACACATAGCTGGTCAGGTCACACCAGCTTTCAATTCAGATGATGGCAAAAGTCTTTCCATAATTATTCTGGGGAGTCACAGGATATTATCACCCCTGCCTAAGACGGTAATGTTTTCAATGTTTTCTGGTTGTCGTAGCATTACACAAAAAACCTGCTGGTCGAAATTTCCTGAAAACCTGGGGGGAAGGTGCAGCAGGGTCCGAGGGAGAACTCATTAAATTCTGAAGTGTATGTGACTCGTGGCTGCCCGCACAAGTTTCTCTCTCGTTTTGACACCGTAAGGGGCATATGTATGAATGTTGTTTTGGTTTCCAAAGTGGAAAAGGTTTGTCATTGTTCTATGCTACGCCTTACCGTTTTGAGTAATACTTTTAACAAATAAACAAGCCCTCATGTGGTGGCCCATGAGTGTGTGATGAGTCAGGAGCATAGCCAGAAATCCTAAAATTGGTGGGCCCAGAAAAAAATATCAGCTGGGCCCAGCCCAAAGCACATAGGTTATTTTTATTACTAAAACAGTCAATCAAACATATAGAGCCATCTGATTGGGTAGGCCTGATTGACAAGTGGGTGGGGCACAGGCCCACCCCAGCCCACCGGTGGCTACGCCTACAGTATGTGATGAGCCGTACCTGCCCTCTGTGCTGTCCCACCACCACCATGATGTAGTCTGTGTCGCTCTTCGGAATGATGGTCTCCAGCATCCCCTGCGTCACATCTGCAGGAGGGAACATGTGATTTCACTGTGTGCCATAGACAGATAGACCAACTAACAGTACATTTATATTCCACTGTACTCTGTATTCCACTGTATTCCATGCTTGAAATTATCAAAACGTTGCATGTTATTCAAGTTTCAAGTTATTATGACTATCTACAAGCAAATGTTAAATGTAAGTAATGTCCTACTGTCCCACGCCTGATTTCAGGCACCATGCATGAGCTCTTTCAGCCCTGCTGTACTGCATCAAGATGCCAGTACTGTAGTAGCTACTACTACAGAAAGTGCGCTCTGATGAAGGGCCTTGGCTATACTGTTTGTGTATTGTGTCACTAGCATCTGGTGCTAACCGTCCAACAGGCGTCCCTCTTCTGTGCGACACACACAGGTGTATGGGGTCAACACGTCCTCCACTCTCATCTGAAACCAAACACGAAGACACAGGTGAACACCTGATGCAATTAACAACATAACATGCCAATTCAAATGATGCCAGGAACATTAAGCACAATTCCTAATCATTCAAAACTAATGTTTTAATTCTTTTTTTGCAAATTTATTGCCAATTTGGAAAATCATCACATTGAGGAGGCATGTTGGGACATAAGATACAGTATTTCACACATAATTTGGGATTTTGAAGTGATAATGATGCAACAACTGTGTCACAGCCAGTCAAAACAAGCGTATGAAACACACAAAGTAGACACACACACACACACACACACACACACACACACACACAACCATGAGGGGCTTTCAGAAAATGAACAGTTGCTTAGGTGGTGAGGGGTGATGGTGCGAAACACTGTACCTTTGAGTTGTAGTAGCGCCCCCCTTTGAAGGTCTTGTCAATGAAACGCACCCTCAGATCTCTCTGCAGCCAGGACGGAGTGGGTGGGGCCGCGCGTGACTCCTTCGGGGGTGGGGGCTTGTCTCTGTCCCTGGTGTGGGAGGGATAGAGAGAAAGAGAAATAGAGAGCGAGCGAGCGAGAGAGAGAGAGAGAGAGAGAGAGAGAGAGAGAGAGAGAGGGTGGGAGAGAGAGAAAGAAAAAAGAGAAAGAGGGAGTAGAGAGAGAAAGGGAGGGATGGAGAGAGAGGGAAGGAGAGAGAGAGAGAGGGAAGGAGAGAGAGAGAGAGGGAAGGAGAGAGAGAGAGTAGAGAGAGAAAGGGAGGGAGAGAGAGAGGGAAGGAGAGAGAGAGAGAGAGAGAGGGAGTAGAGAGAAAAAGGGAGGGAGGGAGAGAGAGAGGGAAGGAGAGAGGGAGAAAGAGGGAATAGAGAGAGAAAGGGAAGGAGAGAGAGAGAGAGGGAAGGAGAGAGGGGGAGAAATAGGGAGGGAGAGAGAGAGAGAGAAAAAGGAGAGAGAGAAAGGTAGGGATGGAGAGAGAGAGGGAGAAAGAGAGAGAGACAGATTGTCAGTGATGGATGGCTGTAGGGAGCAGCCCTGGAGGTGGCGTTTGGCCTCCGCAGCCGTAACGTTCGATACGAGTGCGCCCACGGCAGCTGACGCCTGATTAAATCCTTCCGTGGAGCACCGGCCCAGTCAATACCGCAACCGCCACCCCGCCCTAAGCACCCAATACCCCCAGGATAAGTGTCAGCCCTACAAGGATTTTAACCAGATTATGCACAGCAGCCTGTAAATCATGAGTAATGTGTGCAGTGCGTCCGGGCGGCCTTACCGATCCGACTCCTGATGCTTCCTCTTGCGGTCATCTCGGTCTCGGTCTCGGTCCCTGCCCTTGCTTCGATCTCTCTCTCTTTCTCCGTCCCGCTCTCTGTCTCTACTGTGCTCTTTCTCTGACGCTTTGTCCTTCACCCGGTCCTCTTTCCCATTTCGCACCGATTCCTTCTCTTTCAGACGCTCCTGTTCACGAGCCCCTTCCTTCTTCTCCTTCTCCTTCTCTTTCTCCCTCTCTTTTTCCTTGTGGGCTTTGCTGAGACGACCTGGTGGTAAAAAGAAAAAAAAAAAAAGACATAAAAACATCAGGCGTTATTTTAAGTAAGATGCTCAGAGTAAAACTACATCACTGTGTAAATGCTCACCAACTTGGCAGGGCGAAGGAAAAAAAGGATTCTAACGTGAAACACCCAGTGAAAGTCCAATTCAGTGAGGAATAATATTCGGATTGGAAGTAGTTTTGCTAACAGGTGTGTGTGTCTAGTGTGTGTATGTGTACACATGTGCATATGTGAGAGTGTGTTTGCGTTTTTCGTGTGTATGTGTGTGTGTGTTTTTGTGTGTTTGGGTGGGTGTGTGTGCGCAAACCCTCCAAACTGCTGCTTGTGTGATTATATAAAATAAGCCTTAGGGAGCCTGCAGGTTATTGTTTGAGGTTGCAACGGCCAACTCCTGACAGATCAGCCTTTTGCCACCTGCTCAAATGTCAGCTGTCAGTGAGATCCGTTCTTGAAAAGCTCAGCTCGACCTTCACCAAGGTCACTCAGCAAGCTTTGTAGGGCGTTCCGGGATTTTTTTGATCGGAGCCATAAACATAAACACGATAATGAGGCAGCCGCAATGTACCGCCATTACACATATTTCCATATCAGCAACCCTTCATGCGCATTTAGGGCTGGCTTCTAAACGACTTTTCACTATTTACCGGTCAACATGAGTAAGTATCGAGGTTGGAAATTGGCACCAGCCACCAGACAGGTAGATTTTGCACACAAAATAATAATTTGCTGTCAAGTGGCTGGTGAAATACACAATTTATTTGTCAGTGGCTGGGAATCTTACCAAGTGGGAATGTGAGTAGCAAGATTCACATTTAGGAGTGGATGTTATGAAAAAGGTTAAGATGGCATGTAATGAGTGGGGCAATGGCCAAAACACACATCACAGTAACATGAACACAGTAATAAAAGATGAACCAAACCCATGGTACATGATAAAAAAATAAACACAGAGACAAAAATCAATGACTAGAAATGTTCCCAATGCTGCTCTGCTTTTCAGCCATTTGTTAAGGCCTCATTTAAAGGTGCTGAGCGTGGCGCTTTGTCCAATGCAGGAGACTAACAGGAATACTATTCCACAACCCTGATGATGCTTTTACTGAGAAAGCGCTTTGGCCAAAACAAACTTTGTTTGTTTGTTGGTATGATGATGCCTGGTTTTGATGATTCCTGCATTGTTGTATTTGTGGTATAGTTGATGTTTTGAACGTGTCTGTATCGGGGCTGGGCAGTCTGCTGTGGTTATGCTTCGAGTGACTGGCAGTGACTCACTGAGGTCCTTGCTGTTTTTGTCGTACTCCTTGCGGGTGACCAGGCGCAGAGAGTGCTGACTGATGGTGGCCGTGTTGCCGCCGATGGCCAGCTTCACCACCACACGAGCGTTGTCTGGATCAACCCCCTCGATCTGAGGGGAGACGACAGGAGACGTTACAGCTGTCTGACCGGTTCAGTCTCTCTCTCACACACACACACACCTCAGACACTCAGACACACACACCTCAGACACTCAGACAGACACACGCACACCTCAGGCTAACCGATCAGACACACACCAGATTGGTTCAAATGCTCTGAGGAAAAGCCACCCAACCTGTATGCCAAAACATTCAGTTCACTTTCAGCCCCCAAACACACTGCCCTTTTGGCCAGATACCAAAGATTTCAAATACGACAAGAAGAAGGATACTGGGAACTCAAAACAAATAACAACACACAAACAGAAACAGCAGCATTTAAGGAAAAGCTCACAATGCAGATCTGATAATATTACAACCACTGAGTTTTAAAGGGGATGCTTTTGAGTTTAATCGATTTGTGCAGCCACTGCACTTCAGAAGAGAGCAGAATTTATACACAAGTCATGAGGCGAAATTCAATACCTTTTAAGACTGTTTTAAGATGTTTTCAATAGATTTTAAAACCCCAGTGCCACTTCAAGCCGTATAATACCATACACTACTAGAAGATCCCTGACTTGCATTTTCTACCCTACATTCTGAAAATAAAGTCTTATTTTCTGATAACTGTTATTGATCACAGTATCAATACAACGAAAAACTGAGAACACTCTATCCTCAAAGCACCTTTTGAAAAACTTGCAGTTTACCGTCAGCTGATCTATTAGTTTCTATTTCCGTGAGAGTCTGTTACGTGCACAATGGTTGACCTTTTCTAATGCGGTAACAAATTGGCTAATTATGTTGGGGAAAAAAAAGCTACAAAATTTAATCGACATTAAATGGTGATTAAGACCTATTAATACATTTGAACACCCTGCAGAACCCCTGGAAGACTGTGCTTTTGTAGCCTGGGTGTGCCCATACTGCCTGTGACGCTGCATTCACATTTCGCGAGCATTGACAAGTCGCGATAGCCAGGCTAGTGCTTTTGTTCATTATGACTAGTAATTAAAGTACTGTAAGAAAGTGATGGTGTGTGTGTGCAAAAAGCCTTGAAATCATTGCTACTGTATAGAAAACGAACCCCCAGGGAAACCTGCAGGTAGTTGTTAGAGGTTGAAATGGCCAACTTCAAACAGATTGGGTTCTGCTATCATAAGGAAATTTCATATCGCTACATCCAGCCTGTGAGCATATGTAAAGCCCCCGGATACATCAGCCGCAATCAGCAAACAGCCATATCTAGTCTACATGCGTGGCACCTCTATCAGCCAGGACTGTCTCAATAGCATCACCATCACTGAACATTCTCCCTATTGGTCAGCTGAGGGCAGTCCAGCAGTGCATCCCGATGGCCTCACTCCCCTGAGACGGGTCTTAGGGGGTGGGGGGGGATGGTGTGTGGGATGGGGGTCACCTTGCCGTAGAGGTCCTTGTGTGCTCCGCTCAGCACCAGCACGCAGCCCCCTGGCCCCAGCACCAACTGCTCCTCCTCCTTGCGCTCCTCCCCAGGCTTGGGGGGCCGTTTGGGCTTGCCGGGCTCCAGGTCCTGGATGGCGGAGCGGTCGGCACCCAGACCCAGCCCCTTGGGCCGCAGCTGGTGCTCGATCGGCTTCACATCCCTGAGGTGGGGGGGAGACAGAGACGGGCAGTAACCGGAGGGGTGGAGAAGAGAGATGGATGAGAGTGAAGAGAGTGAAGAGAGTGAAGAGAGAGAGAGAGAGAGAGAGAGAGAGAGATTTAAAAGTCCTTTATTGGACCAATGTCAATGACTTAACACAGTTACATGCAACATGGCTTGTAGAAGTCTTACATCCTCATTATTATAAATACATCACAATGCATAAAGACTGAGAGACACAAAGAGAGAGAGACAGAGAGAGAGAGAGAGAGAGGGGCACAGAAAGAGAGGGGAAGATAGGGAGGGGTGCAGAGAAGGGGGGGGGGGGGGTAATGGTCAGAAAAGGCCAGGGGTGGGGTAATGGTGGGAGGAACAGGCAGACAGGCAGACAGACAGACAGACAGACAGACAGACAGACAGACAGACAGACAGACAGAGACAGGGTGGTGGGGAGAGAAGGAGAAATCAAAACAAAACAAGAAAAAGAAAAAAAAAAAAGAAGGGGTGGGGGTGGTTGGCGACAGACAGAGATGTGTTGAGAATGTACATGTACAGACTAGCAACATGGAATACACAATACATTTCAATCTTTTCTAAAGCCACTCCAGTAATTCAATCTGTGCAGTGACAAAAATGAAACCTGAATCCAGATCTCCCCCAGCAACTGTTTATTTATGAGGTCTTCCTGCCTACACTTCTAAACTGCATTTCTTGCTCGTTCAATAACTGGGTGAAGTGTACTTTGGTGCCACTGTGTGTCTGCTGCAGTGACACGTAATAGTGGTGGCGGTGTGTGTCTGCTGCAGTGACACGTAATGGTGGTGGCGGTGTGTGTCTGTTGCAGTGACACTGAATGGTGGTGCCGGTGTGTGTCTGTTGCAGTGACACGTAATGGTGGTGCCGGTGTGTGTCTGTTGCAGTGACACAGAATTGAAGACTGTCAGACAAAGCCCAGGTAGGCCCAGGCTTCAGGCAAATTGAAAGCCAGTGACAGGTGTCAACTACGCAGCAAACAAATGCACGTCACACCCTACAAATAACGATGGCTTTGGTACACCCACCCAGAGGTGTGAATGAGAATATCAATGAATTATTATACCAGAGACCAGGCTTGGCATTTAAGCCACACGGTTTTGCTCATTACTAGGGCAGGAACTATTCTTTTTTTCTTGGTGAATTCATCTGCAGATCATTTTCTCAACTGAAAAAGTATTTTGGTCTATGAATTGGATAAAATGTCATAAAACAGCTGAAAACTGTTGCTATGTGTTTCAGAAATGCCAAGGTGACAGCCTCAAATACCTGTCCAAAGACATTCAGTTTACTGTGACAGAGGACTTATGAAACCAGAAAATATTTTAAATCAAGAAGCAAAAATCGGAGAAGTTTGACTGAAAAAGCACTTATTTTGGGGTGGAGGCCCAAAATTATTTTCTTTCAGGGGGCCCACAATTTCTAGCGGTGGTTTAGCTAGAGGGCAACAGCAGAGGAAACTGCCACGTCACACTCACACTCCACCACCCTTCCGCACCCTCCGTGCAGCCAATCTATCCCCTAATGAGGCGCTTCAGCCAGCCCAGTCAGAGATGAGAGAGTGCCTGAGGGGGCTGGACTGTGGCCCTGCCTACAGCTTTGACTCTGTTGTTCAATAACTTTGTTTGATGACAAAGGGAACTGCCTGACAACGTGACACCTCAGGGTGTAACATTTTAAGCATGAGTCAGCATAAATTAGCAGCCCCATCGATTCAGAGTTGGGAACGTGCAAGTTTATAGTCTATACACATATATATGCATCTACGTTAATAAATGGTGAAAATCAACCAACTCCCAAAATAACCGACTGAGTTAGATGAATAGGGTAATATTCACACCTTAAAATGGCACAGCCTCGCCACCAAGTCTTCAGTTGCAGCAACTGAGAAAATGTTTAAATCTGGTTGTTTAAAAAAAAAAAAAAAAAAAAAAAAAAAAACAACAACATTTTCAGAGAAAATGTTTTCAGAGAAAAATACACTGTGATGAAAGCTTGTGTATAGGGAGCATTACAAATACGATGACTTTGTGGCCTCTCATAATCCAAGACTATCTTCCTCTGCAAAACCCAAGAAAACGAGAATCAATATTGGCATGATAGCCAGTTGGCCTGAGCCGAGGGCCATGATTGTTTCTTTCCCTCCTTTTTCCCCTCTTTCTTTCCCCTCTTCCCTCCATCCCACCCCATTTTGGATGGCCAGTCCACTCCCATGTTATGAGCGGAGAAAACAGATGGGTCTGTAAGCGCATAAGATTACGACTGCAATGATTTTGATTCTTCCCTGCTCTTGGGATATATAAAAATGCATATAATCTCCTCTCAGTGCGTGGGGCTTTGAGTGGGTAAGATAATCCAACAGATGAATGGATGGTCACAGGAACCCGACACAGCATATGCCACCACAGTGGCCGAGGGTTTAAACCACACACACACACACACACACACACACACACACACACACACACACACACACACACACACACACACACACACACACAAACAAACGAGAGGTGGATGGCGGTGTGTTCTGTAAGCCCCACGAATCGGTGCCTCGCACCAGCAGGCTGTCTCGGCCCTGGCCGCGGTGGCAGTTACACGGGCAGCCGTGCGGTGATCGTTATCCCTCTCAACCTGGGTCATTACACCCATGCAGCAGGGGGGGGGGGGGGGCACTTCCTCTGTCCACCGAGCCCTAACAAGCCCCAGCAACCCCCCCCCCCCCCTCCAGAGTACTTCTCGCACCCTCTCACTGTCAATCATATTAAATGCACACAGATGTTCCCGTTTTAGCCTTGACAAAGACAGAGAGCCGGAACAACTGACATTCCGAATCTGCAAACCTCACAAAGGTTGCCATAACAACTAAATGAGTGTCTGGGTGACGAGCACTTGACAGAGTGAAACATCTGAGATGGTGGCGGGGTTGAGATCTGCCACATGGCAATCTTTTTAAAAAGATCTGGCTTTGAATCTGACACTGCACTGCCACAGCAGGGCTTTACCACAAATTGAAACAAAAAATACAAGAGTGGAAAAGAAAAAGTGAAACAGAAAGAAAATGAGAGAGAGAGAGAGAGAGAGAGAGAGAGAGAGAGAGAGAGAGAGAGAGAGAGAGAGAGAGAGAGAGAGAGAGAGAGAGAGAGAGAGAGAGAGAGAGAGAGAGAGAGAGAGAGAGAGAGAACCAACAAAAGTCAGAAACGGACAAAGAGATACAATGTTAGAGAGAGAGAGAGTGAGTGAGTGTGTGTGTGTGTGTGTGTGTGTGTGTGTGTGTGTGTGTGTGTGAGTGTGTGTGAGTTAGAGCACACAGAGAAGACAGGAGCGCGTACTGTTTGAAGGTGCGGCCGATGCCCTCTCCTGCCTTCCAGCCCATTCCGCGCAGCATGGCCATCCCATAAGCCTCCACTGGCACCTGCTCATAGTCCGCCTCTGTGGACTGACAAAGATAATTACATTAGTTTGCACACACACACACACACACACACACACACACACACACACACACACACGTGTAACAGTGTCTGACTTTAAAATGAAATAGCATTATTTACACAAATCCACATGCACACAAAACACATAATGTCAGACTACTACATAGAGTAACAAAGTATATTAAAAAACTATGAACACACGCTTATGCTATGTATCCCAACACTGCAGGGAAATTTAACAGAGAGCAAACACACATCTTGTAACACTACTTCAATGACAACACAAAAAATTACACTGTTAACAAACAAAAGCCTCTCAAACAACACCAACAGCTTTAGAGAACAAAAATATTCCCAATTCTCATTTAGAATCAATCTCTAATGTTTGACGTGTTTTCAATTCCATTAAAACAACAAGTTACTCGATTGAGAAGAGATACAGAGTAGAGTACTAGAGTTACTTTACTGATCCCGAAGGAAATAAGGATGTCTAGCAGCATACACATAATACACATTGCAAAACAGATATACATAATATACACAATACATAGTGAAGATATTAGGCTACTGCCTGTATAGATTTCTTGTAAAATGACTAAACTGGATCACCAATGCATGACATTCATCTCATGGTCATAATTAAGTTCTCATCATAATTAGTCACTTATCCTAGCTATCCTCACTATCTAAGACCATCTTCAAACGCTATCTTTACAACTGATGTGTTTATGTAGTAATTATGTACTTATTTTAGTTTATGTACTAATGTACTAAAATAAACTTCAACTAACGTCAACTAACTTCTTGAAGACAGAAATCATGTGGTTCCCATTTCCCTGCCGTGACAAAAGATTGCAGTTATTTTTTCAAGGTCACCTAAAGGACATTCAAATTGAAAGACTACAAAGTGAAGGTCAAGAGATCACTGACAAGCCAACTTCTCAACAGAGGACCCCATTGCTTTTGTCTTTTGGGAGAATAAAATCATCGGACTGCTCTGTTAGAAATCGTAACAATCATAATCAATTTTGACCGTGCTAACCCCATCACAATCACAAATAAAAGTTATACAGTGCAGTAGCATTCTGCAGATTATCTTGGCAAATCACATTAGAGCGTAAACACCATGCGCTGCACAGCTTTCTTTGAGGGTAAGAAGGGAAATGAAATTAGCGACAAACAGACAAGGAAGACAGACAGACAGACAGACGCCATACATCGCTATTGTTCTGACTGACAGAGCAAAACTTATTGCAGCCCTTCTGGCATATGTCATACAGCGCAGAGCCAGTATAACAAGAGCTTTCACAAGAGACAGCATCTCCATCTCTCAGTCTTCCTCTCCCTCGCGCCATGAGATCAGCAAGAGACTGCATGATATTGATGTGCTTGCCCTAACTGATATGCAAATGTAGATCTCATCTGAATAATTACACATGCTTCACATAAATGCCTCATCCCCAAAAATCAGTCTGTGTAAAAGAAATGTCCCTGCCCCAGAGACTGCATTTAACTAATGGCACGACATGATAATCACGTTTCAATACACCACAAACCAAAGACACTTTAGACATTTAGCCTCTTCTAAAAGTCCTGACCCAACACATGGCCACGCTACTTACAGGCTGTAGCTATAATGCTAGCGGTAGCCTGCAGAACACTGCCATGCTAGCAGCAGCTGGCGCATGGTGGCAGGCTTAGCAATGAGACAGGATGTTCGGTGGGTTTTAGATCTAATGCTCCAGGTCTGCCCCCTGCTATAGGGCATTAGGCGCTGAGCGGAGAGGCTATTTATTTCCAACCTGCTGCGGAAACACGCGGGGCGAGGAGGGACTGCCAACAGGCGGAAAGGTAACTGCTCAGCCGCAGTCCCCAGGTAACGAGGGACACGGAGAAGAGGAGGAGTGTGGAAGTGTGGGAGGGGGAAAAGTAAGGGAGAGAGGGAGTGAGCAAGAGAGGGGGCGAGAAGATGCATAAGAATGCGTAAGAATGAGTGAGTGGGAGAGATTGAGGAATAAAGGAGAGAGAGGGAGGGAAGAGCCTTATTTTGCTGAGAATGCACTTTGGACATTAGTGTGCATGCATGTGTGTGTGTGTGTGTGTGTGTGTGTGTGTGTGTATGTGTGTGTGTGTGTACTTCATCTTTCGCAGTTCATTAGAAACACACATATATTGTGCACATAAAACTCTTACACCAGCACACACACACACAGACACACATGCACACAAAGACAGGATGCATAAACAAAGACCCATACTGGAGTCCAAACAAACACCTACCCACACACACACAAACACACACACACACACACACACACACATACACACAGAGAACACACAGAGGCAGCATGAGTGTGCACCTATGATCTATTTTAGGCAAATTTGTGCTGCTTGTGTGGCAGAATGATCTTGAGCTGTCCTGCTGACATAGAGCTATGCAGATTAGCAAGGCCGAATGGGCCTCATCAGTTAACACATTCTAACAAGCACACCCCCACTACACACACCCACACACCATATATACACACGCATGCACGCAGGCACACACACAGCACCTCGCCACCACACCTGCGAATACCTGAAATTTCACCACATCCCACTCCAGCACAAACAGCAAACAAACACAGAACACACAAATTCTGCATTCTGCAGTACACACACACACACACACCCGCTGACATCTATGTTCACACAGACTGGCTTAGTTCTGCTTGGGCTGTGCTGAGATGCTGCAGTCAGCACCTGCTCTCACAGCCAGTTTGTTACGTGCGGGTGACCAGACCCCTGCAGACACGCAGCTATGCCTGCTACAGGACAGATCTCATCCACACACACACACACACACACACACACGCACGCACACACACGCACGCACACACACGCACGCACACACACGCACACGCACACCTTCGATGTCAGCAGCGCTGCCTGCTTTTGTTTCTCATGGTACTTTTCTGTCCCTCTCAAAACTTCCTTGACGAGTTATCCATCCATCCATCCGCCCAGCACATCCATCACTACGCAGCAATGCAATCACCAACACCCCCATTACACCTTCTGTTTTAGTGATCTGCATCACATCTCACTCCTAGAATATTACCTTTCTCTTCTCTCCATTTCTCTTTCCTTCGCTCATCCTCTCCTCCCTGTTCCATCATCCATCCATACATCCATCTGTCTGTCTGTCTGTCTGTCCTGTTCCATTTCTGGCACTATAAATCTCTATGTTACTCTTGCTTTAAATAGTTTCTGTCTGGACACATTTATGTTCATGCAACCAGTCACCTTAGTCATTGGGCTACACTAACTCACACGTATTTATACTCTGCAATTATTACAACATAGAGATCATTAGTCACAAAACCATGCAATGTATTCCTTCTGCCTGTGCACTGAACACAGGTGATTTCAGTAATTAACGAACCTGTCTGATGCTTTGTGTGCTCATTCGGATCACCTAGTTTGGACCAAATATGTAGCAGGGCTTTTTCACTTTCTTAAGATGGTTACTGCATCTCGTAACCTCTTTCCATTTCTCTCATCTTCTCCCTATTATTCCTTAATTCATCCAACATCCATAACATCCAGTTGTCCTATTGTGATTCTGACACTACAAATTACTATTCCCTCTTGTTTCAAGAAGCGTCGGTCGGCACACAAAGAGCAGATATGTTCACCACTCTAGGGATTAGGCTACCAGAAAATACAATTATGCCTGGCTCCTCTCTACACTAGGCTTGGTACAGGCTGGAAAAATGCAGCTACAAAAACACAGAAGTGAAAGTAGGACAGCAGCATCTCACTTACCACTGGAGGAAAAATACATTCACACTGCAATGTCTGAAATCAGTGTCTAGTCCCACCACTGCTTATAAGTATGTCTAGTTCCTGTCTTGGGTGCCTGAGTTCCATTTTGAAGCAAGGCATTATTTAGCCGACATCTCCATTCAGAGCAATCAGCAGTGAACTAACAGAGATAGTCTCCCTAGAGCAACTTGGGTTTGAACAATACACTTCTACACAATACACTTCTAGGGCAACACAATACACATACTGGATAGTATGTGTGCTCCCAGTGAGTAGTTATGGAGCTTTCAGGAGCATCCAAAAGCCAAGAAGCACAAAGCTCTCAGCTACAGAGCACCCAATGTGTATTTGCGACAACAGGAAAACAAGTATGGCTAGGGTTCACAAAGCACACAGCACCCACGTTGCCATGTACACAAAAGTATATAATAGTCTTTTAATGCCTTGCTCAGGGGCAAAATGTTGGCAGCCCCTGGAAACTCAAAATCCTGCAGCATTCCACCTGGAGGGCTAGATCACTAGCCACTAATGGTGCTTTCACACCAACAACAGTTAGTGCGCACCAAACTGTCCGTTCGGACCAAAAGCTCGTACTTCGGTTCGATTTCGTTTATGTGAAAGTATCAATCGAACTCGGGAGCGCACTAAATCATATGGACCGAGAAATCCAAAAAGAGGTGCTCTCGGTCCTCTTGATTCCGCACCAACAAACTATTCAAAATGCATTATGGGTAGCTAAGATAAATATTGATGAGAAAACGTCAAGTGGACCAATTTTGGTTCGTTTGCCGACGTGAAAGCAGACCACACCACAGTCTGTATGCAACTTAGTAACAATTTTACTGCCTGGTCCGGGCCAAATAATCAAACTAGTGGTGTGAAAGCGCCCTAAAGCACCACCACCACGCAGTCCACATCCACAAAGCCACCTGTCCCACCCAAGTCTGTGAGCCTTACCGACTCAGGGCGCAGGTCCACTTTGACGTGGTCTCCGTCCTCAAAGCCTTCTGGGGCCTGGTTCTGCATGAGCAGAGGGATGGCCATGTTGGGGTCGGTCTGAGGGCCATTCTTCCACTGCTCCAGCTGCTTCCGGGATTCTGCACCATAGAGTGGAAAGTAGCACTTTTGAGAGGGATGCTGCACAGCAGCCAAGGTAAGATATGACAACTAGACAGACAGTAGCTTTAGAAACAAACCTTAGAAACAAAAAATGCTGATTTAAGGCTACAACTTAAAAACACAACTACAAACATTGGTATCCAAAAAGTACTAAACAAAAGTAACACAAAGCAGTTCAATTCAACAAATCAATAACATTTGACAGCAAATGAAGAGCATGAACTACTGAGGTAACACACCTTCGATTAGCTCTTTAACGGCTTGAGATTCAACAGAATTGTCCTCTTGAACTGTGGGGTCCTTCTCTGAATCTTCTTTTTGATTGGGTTTGGCATCGTCGTCTTTGTACCAGCGGT
Source organism: Coilia nasus (assembly GCA_027475355.1). Classification (NCBI taxonomy): domain Eukaryota; kingdom Metazoa; phylum Chordata; class Actinopteri; order Clupeiformes; family Engraulidae; genus Coilia; species Coilia nasus. The sequence goes on along the minus strand of CM050206.1, from coordinate 9,401,098 downwards.
TTTTGCGTATCAATGGGATGATCAGCTCTGTTGGCTTCTCCACAGGCTTAGTACTGTTGATAGAGCATAGAATGCCGTAAACAACCACGACGTAAAGACAACGCTATCTACCCCAGACACACACTTGACTTAGTTGTGCTAGTTGGTCTGTGTACGAGGTTATATATCTAACCTTACTGATTCCTAATGTCTGGATAGCGAGCGTGATATGCCTACTTGACAGAACAAGCGTCATCCATTAAGTATACTGCTTCATCCTCTAATGAGTCCCAGAGGGTAGCAAAAGAGGGCCAATTTGAATGCAATGCCATTTAACCATCTGGAAACGTTTTACAGTTTATCAACACCAGGCACAGTAAGCACTAACTGGTGCATTGATTCCTAGCTTGTTAGCAGCTAGGTGAAGTTAACATACCCTTTCAGTTCTTTCCCCTCTACTTCAATCAAAAAATCCCGATCCTCCTCTTTGCTAGATTTCGCTTTACTGATAGTTTTGCTAAAACCAAAAGAGATAGGTCCAGCCTTCTTCCCCTCATCGTTTTGATTAACATCAGTGTCAACAGTGTTATCGGCTCCCTGCTCTGGACGGGGGAACGCCATATTTGCCAGGGTTTTTTTTCTGACAACCCAGACGTTTTATTAGAATTCTGGGTAATGTAGTGCAACCGCGCTTGAGAATCGATGGCTAAAGACAGGAAAATAATACAAATCCCACAATGCAACGCTGTGAATGTACCGAAAAGTATCACCTGCATCGCTACAGTGTGGCCAGATAGCATTGTTCATCAGATGTTAGACTGCAATGCTTATTACAGTATGACGTGCAGGTGTATGTGTGTTTTTAGCAAAGCAGTATGGTTGTCAGCTGTGACTCAATGCCAGCCGACATATTTATAACTTCATTCAGACAAAAAAGATCTGAATGAATGAAAAACTATTTAATGTTACTTCATTTTAGTAATTAATAAGGCTACACCACAGACTGAGACAAGCTGACGCTTTTTTGACATGCATATAATAACACAATGATTATAGCCTATAGCAGGAGAGTGTCAGCAATCATGCAATAATTTATCACAAAACAACTCTTGTGTTTGTTGGCAGTGTAAAATATCCAACCTCTTGCTTCAATGCTACTACTACTACTACTACTACTACTACTACTACTACTACTACTAATAATAATAATAATAATAATAATAATAATAATAATAATAATAATAATAATAATAACTATTAATGGTTAATTGGTTTATACAGTTTTACATGTCACTAAAGGGTTAAACTAAACTTAAAGTGGTTGTTGAGTGAGATCCATAGCGGCATGTTGTTGGCAGTGGAGATGAAAAGGGCACCATTGCTGACAGGCGTGCCAGGTGACTTCCTGGGCTGTCACGCTGACCTTGGGTAGGCCTAACCCACCAAAATTTGCCATTACATTAAAAGCCTGCACGCCCTCTCAGCGCAGTTGATTCCTCCCCATGGTCAGTTAGTCAGCGAATCAACTCAGGTTACTCCACGTGCAGTTTCTCCCTCACTTCGTCCACTCGGCATATTTTTGTGCAGTATTTTAAACAAAATTGGCAAAGTTGCCTCAAGTGCGTTTACACTAGGGGCGGTTCTTTCCCTTTATTAGATTCCCTCCCCTTCATGCACCCCTCCCCCTGTTGCTCCTTGTCTTATCATCGTTTTGTCTCTTCGTTGTCTACACCTGAGAGTATCCTGTTCCGTAATTTTGTCCCGCTTACTTCGGACCCATCACGGGGGTATGGCTTGGCTTGTGATCCGCCACTGCACAACACTGCTAGCTTTCTCCAGTTAAAAATCAATATCGTCGCCGTGCCTTGTTTGTTGAACATTGCCAGAGGCGACCCTCACTACAGCCGTTAAAATCGGTCAATCGCCAATAGTCAAGAATATTGATACCCTAAAGAGAAATCCCACAAGGAAACGTGACGGGAACACAAGGGGAATTATGAAGGTAAGAGCTTACGATTGTATGTGCTGTCCTGCTTGTGGGCACAACTGTCATAATGTCAAAGTGGGGTGTTTCTTAGGATTTGCACCCAAAATGAGACACAAACGTGACTTTATGTTAGTTAATGGTACATCATGTCCCTGTACCGGAATGTAGTTTGTTTATATTGCTATATCTCACCACCTCCTCCATGTGAGGCGCATTGTAGTCGCTCTTATGAAGTGCAAGCGCGCTGTCAGATTTGTCGGTTTTTTTTTTGCCCTGGCTTTTTTTTTCTTCAGACCATCACGCGTCCCGTGCTCAGCTGTGGAGCATCTCTCCGCTTGCAACACAGTCCAAATATACCGTCTGGTGTGCGCATCTCCTCCGCGCCCGTCTTGCCGGCGTGCGGAATTTAGCAGTGATTATTTGTTTATACGTATGGTATATTCAGCATATATACTACTTCCATAAAGCTTACATTTAGTAGTTGGAGGTTAACAAAAATACAGTATTTTGTCGTGTTTCTCACTGTGACCGTCGAGGTCAAGTACAGTTTCTTTCGCGTCAATGTATATAGACGTGTTTAAACGACTTTTTTTTGAGCGGCTGAATTGCTTGAAAAGAATGTGTGTATGTCAGCGGCAATGCAGGTCAGTATTTTCCGAAAATATCGGGGGTGTGAACTAGTGACGGTGTGTGACAGAGAATGTGGGCATGAGATGGTAAAAGTTGATAGTGGCGGCAGACAGTAGACTGATTGAAGTCATGACTTTCTACATGTTAACATTTGTGTATACCTAGCGATTCTTTACAAAGCATTTTGATAACGAAATATAAACGTTTGGTAAATCCATGTGTAACTGAAGTACAAGCATTTAGAAGAACCTGAGTTTGGTTGTACAGAATGTGTTGCTTTGCATTTAAGAAGTAGGGATACCATAAATTGTAAAACTTTTTGTTCAGCAAAAAGCCCTTTAGTTAAAATGCAGGTTCAAATTCAGAAAAACGCTTCAAATAGACAATTTTGAACATATTTATGATATGTCATGTAGTGTTATTTATAGATGTGATTACAAGGTTGTTTAAATTGTTTAACCAGTTACCTGCAGAACTTAATGGTTGGCGTCCTGTAATAGTATTGCTGTTTATGCTTTTTCAACGGAATATGTGTTTCAAACTCTCATCTTTAATCTGTGTAATAAGGATTTCTTTAGAAATATGCCATGGGCCACAACATTGTTTATCTGTATTTGTGAATGTGTCTTGCTTTATTATTAATTGTTATGCGATCGAGATGTATGTTTGCTTGCATGTGTTGACCTATACCCCTGGTGATGTGTAGGTGTGTGTGTGTGTGTGTGTTCGCTGGTTTTGTGTGTGTGAGAATTAGTGTTTGTAGGGTGTGTCCCTCCCTGTTTTGAAGGAATGAATGCTGTGACCCTGGCTTCACACTATGCATTGCTGTAGGCCCTGGGAGTAGTCAAGGTTACAGTGATGTTATGAATGATTAATAAAGTCTGAGAAAGAGATAGAGAAAGAGACTGAGAGAGACACACAAACAGATACAGAGAGAGTGAGAGAGAGAGAGAGAGAGAGAGAGAGAGAGAAAGAGAGAGAGAGACGGTATGGTGCAATCTGATGCGCCTTGATGCCAGCGATTGTCCTTGCTTGCACACACTAAGCCCCTGAAGGATCCCCCCACACATCTCCCCTGCCTACATCTCAGCCATTGATCTCAGTTGTCTCCTTGTGATAGCCAGAGTGACTCGTAGAGAACATGGAGAACGCGGAGAGCAGAAGAGCAACGTTGTTTCCGCGTTGTCTGGATGCTCCCCAGCCCCATATCCCCCTCGCTATAATCCACGGCACACTTATCAGCGTAGGCTATTAATGAGCGACTGATTACTGGTGAAGTTTTCCCTCTGTAGTTAATTACCTGATTGTATGCACACCGCCTCCCCTCACCTTCATCCATATTCAAGCAAGGTGTGGCGGGGTGTGGGAAGACACACTGAGGCCCGGAAGGGCAGAGCACTTGGCGCTCTTACCCTTGACCAGGCGCGGCTCAGGGGCCGGGCATCCATCTGTGGATTAATTTACCTCTCACCCCGATGCTCCCACAGCTTTTGGAGTAGCAACTGAGGCGACTGACACGGGCATACATCTTAAGAACTACCCTACGCGGTTTATGTACGACTGAATATGCTCTGAGCACCGGCCTGCAGAAGCAATTTAGAGTGATGCGGACCATTCCGAATTACTGGATTTAAAGTACAGATGATTTATCGCTCAGCTAATGGGGAGCTGAATCACTGGGAGTGGAACGGTGCACTTAAACAAAAAAACATAAGCTTCAGAGTGTAACATTTTGTGCCTTATTCATCTTATGCATCTTCAGTTATTGAACAGTAAAGAGCAACTCTCTTCTTTTTTTTCGAGTCACTTTGATATTTATTGCAAATGGACCTTGACATGGAGGCTGCCTGACGTAACAGTACATATAAATCATTGTAAAGATAAATTATTGTCACTGTGCGGATTGTGATGGAAGCGTGTAAAACCACAAGGATGATGGCGTGGTAAAGCTTGTTATGAGCAGGCTTGGAAGAGAGGGCTCAGCCTTGACCGTAGGGTTGCGACTGAGAGAAAGAAGGAGAGAGAGAGAGAGAGAAGAGAGGAGAGGAGGCAGAGGAGGAGGTAGGAAGACCAGGATCAATATCAGGTGGTGAAGAGGATGGGAAGAGAGAGGGAGAATGAGAAGAGAGCGAGGGGGAAAGAGAGAGATGGGGAAAAAGAGAGAGAGAGAGACAGAGAGAGAGAGAGAGAGAGAGAGAGAGGGTCACCTTCACCCACCCCACTGAATCAGCACTCCCTCTCCACCTCTCTCCCACTCGGGTTACGCTTCTCTGACCGACCTGACATGCTGAGATCCGCTGCCCAGTGCCCCCACAGGCCACATGCTGCCCCCGTTTCATCTCTACGCTCCCGCCCCCCCCCCCCCCCACACCCCCATATACAGCAACTCCTACCGCCAACGATGCAGGCCCGGATCTGGCCCGCATGTGGCACATTTCGGGTGGATCTGGCGTATAGAGCTGGGATTGTGCTACAGTCTGCTGCCAGGGCATCTGCATCTTTTCTGCTTCTTCTCCGTTTTGCCTACTCTCATCCCTTCTTTATAGGCACACAAAGCTGCTGTTTGATGGCTGGCACAACGGGCATTTGCTACTCTCCTTGTCTCCCGCTCCTCCCTGCCTCTGTCCCTGGCTCTGTCTCCCTTTCTCTCTCTCTCTCTCTCTCTCTCTCTCTCTCTCTCTCTGTCTCTCTCTCTCAGTCATCTCATTAGGTGCCCCTGTCATCCCTCTCTCTGTTTTGATACCTTGGTTGTTCTTCTCCATCTCTTGCTCCGTCCAGTGCTCCTTTCCATCCCTCATCTCTTGACACGTCTTTCTCCACCCCCCACCACCTCCCTTGTCGTGCCTCAGCCCCTCCAGCACGATCTGTCTGCTTCTGTCGTTTCTGTCTGTTTTTCACACGGCGCGCTATCCATCATCCCTGGCAGCAACAGAAGTTAGCACATCACTGGCCCTTTTAATTAAAGTCTTATCTTGCTTTGACAAGAGCGCACGGCATCGATTTCATATTTCACTGCCTTCTTTGTCTCCCCCTTAAAGGACACCACTCCCTCATACCCTTTCCATACAGAACAAGTGTCTCTAATGACATGACGGTCTTTCTCACGCTAGGCGCCCTTCCCACACGTGAATAAATGCAGCGTATTACTTCTGACTGTTGCATAAGTGCGTTATTGGCATCCAGATGTGTCTTTGATTGAGGTTTGTGTTCTGATGCAATCGGAGTGGGAAGAAAATGCCATGATGCCATGATACATGGGAACCCGCAGATGGTTTAGGCATTACGCAGTTGCGGCCATCATTGCTTTCGGGTGGAGCAGTTTCAGTGGGTTGATGCAGAGGAATGTCTTTCATAGGTTTATCTGAATTGCAGATTGTCTGAGGCTGGTCTCAAGGGTGTATTAACCTATGTGTATTTGTTTTAGTCAGTGTGTGTGTGTGTGTGTGTGTGTGTGTGTGTGGTGTGTTGCATGTGATTGTGTGTATTTTTGAGTGTGTGTGGACGTGTATGGATGTGTGTAATTTTGAGTGTGTGTGTAATTTGAAGTATGTGTGTGTCCATGTCTGTGTGTGTATGTGTGTGTATATGTGTGTGTGTAGGTGTGTGTGTGTGTTAGAGTATATGTGTGTGTGCATGCTCAGTGGAATGTTTTTTATAGGAGATTTATTTTGTATTTATAGAACAGTTATTTTGTGTGTTGTTTTCCTCCTGTGAGCATTTGATCTCTTACTTTTGAATCTGCCTCTGTTGTTCATCGAGTGTTTGCCACTCCAGTGGCCCAGTTTTCGGATAGATAGAAGCAAGAAGGAATACCAGACCTCCCTAAACACAAAGCCCACCTCATGTCCTCCATCCCGGCCAAAGGCAGATCTCGATGAAAACCGACCCGTTAAATAGTCGTCGGCTGCATGTTTTATCATGTATGTGGGTGAGTCGTGACACGCTTGCGGTCACGGATTGCTTTCGAGGCTGATTTTGGCTCGTGTCCAGGTCTGCACAGTTTGCGGAAGAGGATGCACCGTTAGGGACGGACTACTCAAATGCAGGTTGGCGGGGCGGAGCCTGTCTGAGGGACGCTCATTCTCCCCTTCACCTGTGATAAATAACCACGGGGACCGGGAGGGGGGCAGCAGGGGTACCTGATGGGGGGGGTGGGGGGATGGGGGGATGCTTTGGCATAGGAAGGCATGACCTGTGTGAGAGTGAGCAAGGAGATTCTGCACTTGCCTCGACTTGAATATCACATTTTTCTGGGCCAGATTTAGCAACAGTATTGTACAAACATGGCATAGATATGAAACTGATTTAGTGTCTGATTTGATGACGTAAAAGATTTGATGTACGTAACATAATAAATAATTTAACTAGGCTATTAACATGGATTGATATTTACGGATGGCATGTATATGATGTATACACTGATTTGGAATTGGTTTGGTGTAGATACTGTACTGGTTTGGTGTAGATACTGTACTGGTTTGGTGTAGATACTGTACTGGTTTGGTGTAGCGATGGCAATGCTGTAGACCTGGTGTTCTGGGAAGATCATAGATCTAGTGTTAGATGTAGACCTTAAGCTGCAACGCTCATTAAAATGGTGGCAAGGTATGGACCTGGAAGGTGAAAGAGTGAGTGTGAACGTTGAAGAGATTAGAATCATGGTGGAGATTATGCAGTGGCATTTTCAGTGTTTTTTTATGGAATGTTCCAGAATGATTATTCGTGTTCTACAGCAAGAGGGTGTTTCCCCGTAGCACTGTGGCATCTCTTTCGCTAAGGGTGTGTGAAAACACTTGTTAAATGGTGCTGAGGTGATGTTGAGCGTATGTGTGCTGAAAATCAGATGGTGACAGAAGTAGTATGGGTAGCAATAATTAATCCATCAATCAATCAATCAATCAATCAATCAATCCATCCATCCATCCATCCATCCATCCATCCATCCATCCATCCATCCATCCATCCATCCATCCATCCATCCATCCATCCATCCATCCATCCATCCATCCATCCATCAATCAATTCAATCAATCTGTCTGTCTGTCTGCCTGTCTGCCTCTCTTTCTATCTGTCGGTCTATCTACCAACCGGTCCATCTGTCTGTCTACCTATCTATTTGTCTGTCTGTCCATGCATAGTCTCTGTCTTGTCACAGAGGATTAGGCTTAAAACAAATGGTGTTGCTGCATAAGTAGAACAACTCAGATTTTGCTTACTTGTTGGTTGTTTGTGTACAGCCCATTGGCAGTGTGCTGTAGAGAGCCCAATGCCTAATCCTGGATGTTACAGAAAGGCCCCTTTTATAGACAAAAGAAGCCTGGAGCCGAAGTGGACATTCACATGATTAACAACATGAACAATCAATGCTGAGGCTTTGTACGGACTGAAATACTTTATGTGGAAAAAATGGACATTAGCTCGTGCTCATCTAGTGCCCCCCCCCCCCCCCCTCCCGCTAAAATTAAATACTCAACATGTGGCCCAAACGATCTTCCCACACTGGACAATCAGTGTTTAGAGGTCACCTCTGGCATGCTGGGAAACAAGGCTCCAAGGACTGTATGCAGGACACTTGGTCAGGCTCGGTATAAACACGTCCAAGATTATCTGTAGAGGATGACTGGACTGTAGGACTGGAGAGCTTTATACACACCGAAAAATATAATTTTGTTCCTTCTGACTGTGGATTACAGGGTGTTATACAAGCTTTCATCTGTCAAGTTCATCTTTCAAATCATCTATCGACATGCTTCTTTGTAGTATCCTTTTATTTTTTTATCTTGCTTCTTTTGCTGTTCTGCTTTCTCTCTGTCCTCAGCTTTCTCTCCCTCCTTCCCTCCCCTCTCTCCTCCTCATATCATATTGGCCAGGCACATTGTGGAATTCAATTAAACCAGCTCGTAATTGAGGCATTTTGCTTACACAGTCCTCACGAAGGTCTTTTGTGATATGCAGGCACTTTGTTGTGAAAGTCAGTACGCTTTTGTGCATGTGTGTGTGGGTGTGCGTGTGGGTGTGCGTGTGTGTCTGTGTGTGTCTGTGTGTGCATGCTGTGTGCAGGCGTGTGTGTGTGTGTGTGTGTCAGGGTGTGTGTCTGTGTCAGTGTGTGTGTGACAGGGTGTGTGTCTGTGTCAGTGTGTGTGTGTGTCAGGGTGTGTGTCTGTGTCTGTGTCTGTGTCAGTGTGTGTGTGTTTGTGTGTGTGTGTGTGTGTGTGTGTGTGTGTGTGTTCGTCAGTGTGTGTGTGTCAGGGTGTGTGTCTGGTGTCCTTTGTTACACCCACCTCCCCATCACTTCCCCTGAATGCATAAATGCTCTCATTATCTCTTTTGTAAGGCCTATTTGTAAGCTGCGGCGTTCTCCAACAAGACACTTTCAGCTGCTGTACAATCCCTCAAAGCTGCGCTCAAAGAAAACCTCCAAACGCAGACAGGCGCTCAATTAAGCCGTCACACGCTACACAGCAGGCAGCCCTAAGGCACTTCCCTCCCCTGGTTAGAGCTTTGCTTTATGCAGTAGCTCTTTACGTTTAGCGTATTGTTCAAGGAAGCGTTTCGAAAACGTTTCTCTTTAAAAGTTGCCGTCTGTCAACAGCGGTGCAGAAATGCCCCCCTCTGCACTTTGCGCTAGCTGGCTGGCTGTTGATTGTACATAATCAATGACACAGCACATCGCCAAGCTTGCTTGTGACTCTGAAGCGAGAGCCTGTCAATAGTGACAGCGCCGTGGCCTCGCTAGTCAACGCCGGGTCACAGTCCCTTGTTGTTTGCTGTCATAACTGATTCATGGCTACATATGCTTCAGCAAAAACTGTAAAAAAGAGAGAGAGAGAGAGAGAGAGAAGACGACGATGAAGAAGAGAAAAAAAGCTGCCAGACTGTCAAACATTGCCTGCGGTCGCACACTGTCACGGCCTTCTCGTAGACTCGGGGTTAGTGTTTCAGTCAGATGACACGTTCGTGATCCCACTGCTGACACCAGTGACACAGGCATGGACTCACACACACACACACACACACACAGACAGGCCCCTGGTGACATCGGAAATCCCTTTCCCTCGAAATCCACCCATAGTGCTATTGTCAGTCTTTCCACGGAAGTCAAAAATCTGCCTGATCCTTACTTTGTGTTGTTGCTGTTTTTGTTATTCTGAGCACACTGCTTAACCTAATGAATTTTGCCAGTGCAGCTTTGTGCAGACAAAGTTTCACCGAAAATCAGGATATCGAGTTAGACCCGGAGCTCTTGAGGTTACGTATTTGTGCTATTGCGGTGTGCTGGTTTGCATAATTTGATCTATTTGCACTAATCTAAATTTAAAAAGCAGTTGTGGATATTCCAGGAATGGCCGATCTGGGCTCTAAAAATAGAGCATCCATTCATCCCTGCTGAGGGGAGGGCAAGAACAAGTGCAGGTCCTGGTCGACACAAAGCTGTGAGCCTGTGTCCAAATGTGTTTTTTTTTCTCCCTCTTCCGCGGTCAGTGTTCGTATGGGATTACAGTGGAGAGCCAGCATAGCGAATCCGGGTATCAGGAGCCATAGCAGGGACAGAGGAAGGATGTGAAAGTTGATACGGAGTGGTCAGCTCTTTCCTGACCTCGAAGGTCAGCACTTTTTTATCACTAGGTGCCGTTGGCGAATCTGCTTCAGTACGTCGCTCATGTCCCACAGTCTCATTACATGCTGTAGGAGATGAAAGGCAGTTAATTAATCTCATTGATCTCATTAATATGATAGATAGATATACTTTATCTTTTCATTTGGGATAAATAAAGTACATCTAATATTATTATGAAAATATTCAAGTTTGTATGTGCTTGGTTAATTGGCCTGTTTTTTTATTCTCTGCTTTGACAAGTGTTAAGTGGGGCCTTTATTACACAGCCTTGTCAGGTCTGCAAATAGTCTGACTAGGTCTGTATCTGTGACACTTTATCTGTGAGGATCTTTATCTTATCCCGATCGGGGCACGGGCAGCTTGTCCTCTCCGGCTCAGCCTGAGACAGTGCACACGTGTGTCGTCTCGACCTTTTGCCACGGATGAAATCAATGCGCTCGAGCCTCGCTGACATTTTCACAACAACTCCACGCTCCGCAGCCAAGAGAAAACAAGCATGACTCGTTGATGCATCTGACAGGCGGACAGAGAGAGGGAGAGAGAGAGATGGAGAGAGAGAAAGCGAGAGAGAGACACACACACACTCGAGCTTTGACAAGCCACATCCCATGGAGGCACCCTCAGCTATTTGAGTTTCTAATGAGGAGTCAAAGCCAATCAGTGAAGCGGGCCGCCCCGCATATCTGAACAGACTCCCGTCAGTGTGAGTGCTGGCTTCACAGGCCTCCGCAGCAGATTACAATTACTGACGCATAGCTGAGGGGGGACCACCGGCGGATCCTTGTGGACATATGGAAGTGCAATCCAAGCATGTTGCAGAACTTAATGCACCTCCAGGGTGGAATTAGGGCTGCATATTTGGGCCTGGTGAGGCGTATCAAATCAGTGAATGTACGAGGCGTGTTGATCTGACTGACACAACCCGTGCCTCCGTGCTGGTGACTGCTGGCCTGGAACAGCATGGGTGGACAGGATGACTTTGAATATTGATGCCACTGGTGTGTGTGCGTGTGCGTGTGTGTGTGTGTGTGTGTGTGTGTGTGTGTGTGTGTGTGTGTGTGTGTGTGTGTGTGTGTGTGTGTGTGTGTGTGTGTGTGTGTGTGTGTGTGTGTGTCGGTGTGTATGTGTGTCTGTGCATACATACATATATGTCTCTGTGTGTAAGCACATGTACATATACTCTGTGTGTGTGTGTGTGTGTGTGTGTGTGTGTGTGTGTGTGTGTGTGTGTGCCTACAATTAGAGTACAGTGGGAGCTCTGGGACTGCAGACGGCTTCACAGCAGGGTGGAGATGGAGATAGAGTCAGAGGGAATGGAGAGACAGAGGGGGAATGAAGATAGAGTGAGAGAGGATGCAGTGAGAGAGAGGGAATAGAGGGAGAGAGTGAGAGAGGATAGAGTGAGGGAGAGGGAATGGAGAGAGAGACAGAGAGGATGGAGTGAGATAGAGGGAGAGAGTGAGAGAGGATGGAGTGAGAGAGAGGGAATAGAGGGAGAGAGTGAGAGAGGATGGAGGGAGAGAGATGGAATGGAGGAAGGGAGAGAGGATGGAGTGAGAGAGGGGGGGAGAGTGAGAGAGGATGGAGGGAGAGAGAGAGGGAATAGAGGGAGAGAGTGAGAGAGGATGGAGTGAGAGAGATGGAATGGAGGAAGGTAGAGAGGGGGGTTGAGGGAGGGGGGAGAGAGTGAGAGAGGATGGAGTGAGAGAGATGGAATGGAGGAAGGGAGAGAGAGGGGTTGAGGGACAGAGATGGAATGGAGGAAGAGAGAGAGGGGGGTTGAGGGAGAGAGTGAGAGAGGATGGAGTGAGAGAGATGGAATGGAGGAAGGGAACGGCATCGATGGGTGAAGAGATCAGAAGTGAAAGATCAGAAAGAGAGAGAGAGAATGGATAAAGGGGTGAAAGAATGGTGGATAGCATGAAAGAGAAAGAGGACAGAGGGCAGAAGGCAGACTAAGAAATTCAGAGAGAGAGAGAGAGAGAGATGAGACGTAGGAACAGAGAGAAACAGAGAAGGAGAGACATGGAATGCCGAAAAAAGATGGAAAAGAAGAGAGGAAGTGGGAGCAAGAAGTCAGACTAAGACGAGAAGAGAGAGGAATAGAAAGGGAGGGAGTGGCAGAGCGATTGAGAAAGGGAGGGAGGGAGAGAGAGAGGAAGAGAGAAAGTGAGAGAGAGAGAGATGGAGAGAGGGAGCTAAAGACAAAAATTGAGAGATAAAGAGATAAATAGAAAGAGGGAGAGAAAGAGATGAAAATAGAGAAAGAGAGAGACAGAGGGAGAAATGGAGAGTGAGAGATGGAGAGAGAAAGATTAAGACAAAAATAGAGATAAAGAGAGAAATAGAGAGACAGAGAAAGAGGGAGAGACAGAGATGGAGAGAATGAGATAAAGACAAAAATAGAGAGATAAAGAGAGAAATAGAGAGAAAAAGAGAGACAGAGAGAGATATGGACGGATAGAAAGAGAGACAGAGAGAGAGACAGAGATATGGAGAGACAGAGTGAGAGAGATAGAGAGAGAAGGAGAGAGACTGAGAGAGAGAGATATATATTGAGGGAGAGGGAGGTCAGAGGCATCGGTAGTCGGTGAGGGGTGGGGGAGCAGCTTGGCTGGGAGGCGCGCCCAAAAGAGAGCTCCAGCAGCTAATCAATCTGCCCATTGACCCGCCTTCAACTCAGTAGGGAAAAAAACACCAGCTCCAAAATACACCAGTCTCCACGTGGCTGCTGTAACTCAATAGCCTTATCTGAGTCTGTGTGTGTGTGTGTGTGTGTGTGTGTGTGTGTGTGTGTGTGTGCGTGCATGTGTGTCTAAGAAATGACAGAGAGAGTGAATTAAAATAGAATGCTATATCGTGGCATTGTGTATGATTGGATAGAAACGTGTACTTGCGGATTTAATTATTTTGTAGATTCCCTCTCTTTCTCTGTCTTACTCACCACTCTCTCTGAGTGTGGGTGATTTCCCAGTCGTGATGCTGCATTTGTTATTATCCTTCAAAAGCTATACAACACAATTGGTATGTGAGTGCAGGCTGAAAGAAAGAGGAAGAGAATGAATAGGTGTGAGAAACATGCCCTGGAAATTCTCAGTGTGTTCACACTTACACACACACACACACACACACACACACACACACACACACACATACACACCACACGCATACACAATTACATGACAACACACACACAGACACACACACACACACATACATAGACACCACACACATACAAAATTACATGACAACACACACACACACACACACACACACACACACACACACACACACACACACACATGGCTCCTTGTTTGTGTGTGTATTTTTTTACAGCCAACTCTGTGCCTCACACAGACACAGTCACCTGAGCCATGGCGCTCCAAGGTCACGGTGACGGTCATGGTCTCGGTAGCAGCAGTAGCGATGGCACCAGCAGCAGTGAGCCCTGGCAGCCATCACGAGCCGAGCCGAGCCGACCCGATCCGAGGCCGGTCCATTCCATCTCTGTGTCCACATGACACCGGTCGCCTCCTCTCCGGCCAGCCTATCAGGTGGCTCGCCAGCTGGGGAGGGGGATGAGGGACATGCCGGCCAATCGGTCGAGTGGAAACAATTAGTCATGTCTGTGGTCGGCCCCCACGCTGTTTAATTAGCCTCATTAGGCTCAGTGTGTGTTGGGGGGAGGGAAGGGGTGTGGTGATGTGGAGGAGGGGGAGGAGGGGGAGAGGAGGAGGGGGAGGGGAGTGATATGGAGTCAGGCCCCTGAGGGGGCTGATGCTCTGATGCTCCTGCATTCTGCCACCCTCTCTGTCTCTCTCACACACACACACACACACACACACACACACAAACACACAGATAATAGCACTCACACACACCCTTCTCCATGCTTCCTTGTGTCCTCAGGCTAGATACACACACACAAACACACACACACACAAACACACTTCTCCATCCACTGCCAATTACTTGATATCGACCCCTGATTCTGATCCACTGTGCCCCAATTTTGTCCTACCGCCTCTCCCCCCATCCCCACCACCACCACCACCACCACCCCCACCCCTCCGCTGCTGCCCCCACCTTGTCCTGCTGGTAGAATGTGTTAGGCTTCGCTCGTTATGCTTGTCCCAAACCGCCAGTCGCCGCGCCGCTTCGTTAAGAACCACGTCAGGGGCCGTGTAGCGCTAATTTGTTAAAATAAGGGTTTTATGATGCCTAACGGATTAGACGCATTAGCGGGCAATGGCATGTCGCTCCCGGCTGTCTCTCTCCTCCCTCTCGGCGGGTGCTCTAGGCTCCGTGACGCTGGAAATGTCAGGCTCATTACCTGGCCTGGCTGGGGGGACGCCACGCCACGCCGTGCAGTGCAGTGCAGTGCCGAGCTTTGAGAGAGTTGCCTGGTGACGGTCTAGGAGAGGAAGGCATCTCGCTGGGTTCATTTTCAGGTCATGTGAGAATGCCTCAGCTGGTGCGGCTTTGTAGGGTGTGAACAGCGGCGGCTGTGCACTGTTGACCTTTAACCAGGAAGTCAGCGGCGTCTGTGGTTCACCAGCCGTGGTGTGTGATGCTACAGGGGATATACGCTGTGGGTCTGTTTCCCACACAGGGATTAAGCCTAGTCTTTCCTCAGTGGAGATTTTCATTGGAGGTTCTGTTTGAGTCCAGGACTAAGCTTAATCCTTCTACGGAACACTGGCCATAAGTGTGGGATGAAGTGGATATACACTTTGTTGTGTAAGGAAGTTGTATTGTACTGATATTGGAATAATATAAAAAAATATAATTTATCAATAAAGTCATAAATTATATAAATGCATATGAAAAACATTTAATGACAGTTTTGCAGACAACCATTTCAGAGACAACCTCCATCCACAGCTTGTTTTTCCCGCTCTCTTCCCCTCTCTCTCTCTCTCTCTCTCTCTCTCTCTCTCTCTCTCTCTCTCTCTCACACACATACACACACACTCCCTTTGTCCTTCTCTCTCTCTCTTTCTCTCTCTCTCTCTCTCTCTCTCTCTCTCTCTCTCTCTCTCTCTCTCTCTCTCTCTCTCTCGGTTTGTGTGTGTGTGTTTCATTAGGAGTGCTTTGCTGGTAGCATGGGTGTGAGGCTTGTAGTAATGCCCTCTCGTGACAGGTTCATCTGATGAGTGTCTCCCTCTCTGACAGCAGAACATGGCCTGCTCCCTGGGCCCCTCTCAAGTGTGTTAAATGTGTGTGTGTGTGTGTGTGTGTGTGTGTGTCTGTGTGTGTGTGTGTGTGTGTGTGTGTGTGTGTGTGTGTGTGTGTGTGTGTGTGTGCATGTGTGTGCAAATGTCCTCACAATGATAGGAAAACTAGAACTTGGCCATTTTGTTGTTATTGAAAAAAGTAAAAGTGCAAAAACATTTCTTTACTGACAGGTTAGGGTTTGTTTTGGTCTGGACACAGTTAAACATTCTTTAGTTAGATATGAATGGGAGTCAATGGAAGGTCCTCACAAGCATAGAAAAACAAACAATTGTGTGTGTGTGTGTGTGTGTGTGAGTGACTTGGGCTGAATCATCTGAGGCTTCCATATGTAAAGGACATGTAATGGTTATGGGTGTTCCCATGGTCATTGGATAGTTGAAGTGAATTTACATGAATCATGAAAATTCATCTTTATGAATCATCAAATGAATCATGCCCACATGAGTCTATTTGTTCATCTCTGAGTCTTTGCTTGAATCGATCATGCTTTGAATGTATCCCATCCGTTTGAATAGTTTTGTCTCTAATTCTGTTCAATTTGTTTCAGTGATGTGGGTCCTGAAATGGCAGGCATGATGTAGCCTAAGACCTTAGTCAGGTCAGGGACAGACCCACTACCAGTGGTGCCAACTTTTGAACCCATCGGTGTGTGAGGTGTCTGTCAGTCCCTGATATTATGTCAGTGTGAGGTGTCATTTATTCCAGGGGTTGGGGTTGGGTGGGCAGTATTTTGACAGCGTGAGAAATATCTGCTTAGCATGAGGGCGTGGGAAAACAAGCATTTGTGTGCCTCTCAAGCTGCCTGTGTGAGAGTTGTCAGTCCTGTCCACTGCAGTGTCATCAACTGTCTGGTTTATTTAAGTATCGGTACTGTGTAAAAGGCTTGAAATTACATATATGACTACACTTACATTACATTTATGACTAAAATGAGATTAATTCATGCTAATATTGAGGACGTTGTCAAAACTGATGATGGAATCATGAATGTAGAAAAGGTTTGAATTCATTACTGTATATAATTCCCTCTGGAAGTGTTAGGTAAAAGTCTTATTTTTCAGCTGAAGACTACAAGTCAGTCTCCCTCTAGGGTTTTTACTAAACTTTTACAGGGGCTGATGGAGGGCAGTAATGTGCAGGGCAGTAATGCGCAGTATTCAATAACCTTGCCTTGTGTTGGAATGACAATATGGCTTACAATAACAATAAATAAATGAATACTTAAATGTACTGTGTTAATGTCGTCCAGGTGTGTCTTCACTACTAGACCGCAGACTGTGAGTAGCCTTTGCTATGCAGGAGGGCATCTAGGGTAGCAGGGCTCTATCTGATTGGCTGAATATGTCAGTATGCAGAGTGTAAAAGAATGGCTTATGGAAATGTGCCATTTACTGCAGTTAAAGCCATGTTGGCCATACATATATAATGCCTCTTAATGCTGTAATATTGTAATATTTCCTGTATATTGTGCAGCAGCAAAGAAGTACTGTTTTTTGGCTGTAGAGGCAATGACAGGGGCAGCTCAGGACTTGCAGTACTGTATATGTAAATACATACCCTGGTTCAGCACTTTGCGGTTGACTTCATTTCTTACATCTCAACTTTTGGCAGCTGACGCTACTCTTGTGACTGAATAGCTAATGCGGCCAAAAGAGCCTGCGGATTGAGTGACAGCGCTGCAGAATGAATGATAAAGCTGCGGGATGAGAGATATTACTGCAGAATCACTGTTACGTTGTGTAAAGCCGTAAAGTCATTTGTGAAACCGATTGCTGCGTAAAGCTAAGTTTGTTTGTGGGACCAGACATCCTGGTTGTACTATATGTAGCTGTGATGCAGTGGACAAGAGAGAGCCCGGATGTGTCCAGGGGTCCTTTTGCTGTGTGCAGTCACTGGCAGCTAAAGTACCTCTCTAAGCTGATATGTAAAATACTGATCCAGAATTGGTGTTGTTGGTGCAGCACAGTACAGTTCTCTCCTCCCGCACTCCATCTCTGTCAGATGAAGTGCCTCTCTCGGCTGATGTATTGATCAGGAATTGGTGTTAGGCTGCTGTGCGCAGTTCTCTTCCTGTATTCAATCTTTGTCAGCTGAAATACCCTCTGCTGGCTGCTATGTAAATGCTCTTCCTGGGTCACTGCCTCGCTGCGGAGTTCACTTCCTGTGTCTCTCCCCAGCTGGCAGAAAAGCAGGAGATAGAAGAGGGCAAGGTTTCAGAATCCTGACCAAGATATATAATAGCGATGAAATGTATATATATATGTGGGCACAAAGACAGGATTGTCAGTCCCTTGCCTCATTCCTCATTGGCTGAAGTGCTTCTCTCTCTGGGCTGTATGCATACCGATTAAGTGTCGGTGTTGTCTTGCAGTGGCCATTTCCTGGTGGCTCACATGTTAGCTAAACATGTGACGGCTATACCAAAGGTTTTAGAAAACTGACCACAGCAGAATAATGTACTGCATGTCTACGAGTGGTGAGTGGTATGGCTGGTGACATAAATGCTGAGTCACTTATGTGTTGTGTAAAGGTAGACCAAGCGTGAAAGTCATAGCTGCTCTGTATTGTCAGCTTACAACTGAAGAAAAGATTTCAGAGTAGGCCTACTGAGCAAGATGGAGCAATGAAATACATGTTTGTGGCCAGCAGAAACTGTGACTGTCAATGCACACAAAGCACATACACAAATGACATTGCCAGTCTTGTACCTCAATCCTCATTGGCTGAAGCACCTGTCCCTGGTGGTATGCTACTGTGTAAACACTGTTCCTGGATCAGCGATCCATTGCCGAGGTCACTTCCTGTTGGGCCGTCTCTAGGGGGCTGAAGCTGCTACTTGGCCACCTGTTCCCTCTCCACCGCACCGCCGAGTTTGTGCCTCAGCAGATGTTCCAGTCTCTGGCTCACAGCGGGCTGTTTACACACAACCCCAGCCAACTGTAGACACACCTAGGATGCAAAGAGTGGGCTTTGGCTGTTGAAAAAGGCTTTCATAACGCCAGTACTGAAGCTATAATGAGGCAGTTTAAAAAAGACAGCTTTTTAAGATACGTGACATTTTTGCATATTGTATATGCTTATGCTCTCGGCCCCTGAAAATACAAAACAAATATATTTAAGGTCCGTTCACACCAAGAACTGTAACATTAACGACAACTATAACTACAACAATAGGGGCGTCCACACTGAAGGACGACATTTTAATGGCAACATTGTAGTTGTGATTTAAACATCTAATAGAACCTGACGTCCTGTGAATTCTTATGAATTCTGACTGGCTGACAGTGCTTTTATAGTTCAGAAAATTGCTCTGAAAGTGATCCCAATTATATAATTCAGCTTGTCATTGTAGTTGATATGTGAACGGCACTATTCACTAAAGTTAAAACAATTTTTACAAAGTTATAGTTATAACTATCTTTAGAATTATTGTTCTAGAAGTGAGCGGGCCTTTAGAAGCACTGCATGTCAAAATGTAATCTATGTATAGTTTTTATAAGGATGTTTATTTCAGTCATCAAAAAACATGTGTCAGACAGCACCTTTGCAGACTTGAAGATGGGCAAAGATTGTCTAGTTCACACCCGACTCTTCGCACCGCTTAGAATTATGGTAGAACACCTTTTCGCCTGTCACCACTGGGTAATCATCAAGGTCGGTGTGACTTTGCAGAAACATGGCAGTAAAAATAGCATAATTAAATCAATCAACCAATCAATCAATAGCTACCATTTTGTGAAATCTATTTATGTCATTTTATATTGTTTCTCAATAATAATACAGATGAAAATTAGCATTTGCAGGGGCTGTGTAAATGGGCATGTCAGTTAATGTTCATTGCTCCTTCTTAAATAAATAACCATAAACATAAACATCATACATGCAGTATTTTAATTTGCTACCAAAATTATATTACTTCACATCTTTCCATAAAAAATTATGCTTATGAACATAATCGATACATGTGGT
Organism: Coilia nasus; assembly: GCA_027475355.1. Taxonomy (NCBI): domain Eukaryota; kingdom Metazoa; phylum Chordata; class Actinopteri; order Clupeiformes; family Engraulidae; genus Coilia; species Coilia nasus. The sequence continues at coordinate 9,381,677 of CM050206.1, read as the reverse complement.
TAATTATTAGGCAACAACATTTTAAGGCTTTTTATGCATTATAGCCCTTATTATACTATTCTGCTGTGGGTTGTAAACATCATTACACACCATTCTTGCACACATGGTCACTTCAGCCTCAGGCTCTGCATTTTAGCATGTGCTCCCATTCTGGGAGTATATGCCCTTTAGAAGACCCTGCTGAAATGCACTTAGTCTAGCCATTCACCTCAGTGATCATTAATCTGTCCTATCTGGCCTAATCTGGCCTAAAAGCACTTTATGGATAGATTACGAGTCAATCCCATGTGGATCGAACATGAAAGGGACATAAGACAGAAGTGAAGTTTTAACAACTGATCACTGTAATTAGCAGCACACAAGCTGTCTAGGGGATGGGTAATGGTGACTGGTTGTACGTGGTAGGAGTGGCCGGCAGTAGCAAAGGAGAGGTAAAGTATGAATGGTGAGATGCATGTAGAGATGAAAGTGTATAATAAGTAAGTAAGTAAGTAAAATCTATTTATAAAGCACATTTAAATGCAGTTTACACTGTCCAAAGTGCCGTACAAAAGCAATTAAGAAGAAAAAGAGAAAAAAGAGACACAATTTACAAAATGTGGAGCCAAGATACAGACATAGATAAATATGTCAGTAATTTTTTTAAATAATAATAGTAACAACAATAACAATAATAATAATAATTATAATCAATCAAAAGGTATAAGGTTGAATGTGTTTGATGGTGTGTTGGGAGTTGGTTATGTAAAGAAATGTCAGTGGCAGTCTCTCCTCTCCCTGTCCCTCTCTGGAGGATGCGTCAGGGCGCCCACTACCACTGCAGGTGTAGGTAATGCAATCAGCCAATCTGACGCCTCCCCACAGCCAGTGCACAGCCATTACAAAGACTACAGGGAGCACAGAGGGTCCGCGCATTGACGCTAAAGTCGATTATGTGCAGGGCATAGTTGCTGGGCATTGTCACTGACAGATGTTGTGTGGGCACATTCCCATTAATATTAGGCAAGACATTTATATAAGGAGAACTAATAGCTGCTAAAATCCCTGCCAGTGGGTATATTTGTTTGTGTTTGTGTAAATGTTTAAATGTCATAGCAGATGCTTTTGCCCCACGCAAATGAGTTTATATCTGAGTCATGGACTGAATCAAACATACAAAGCAGGAAGCTCACCCAAAACCTTTAGTGCTGTCTGAGAAACTGCCCCATGTTGTTTGTTGTTACGTCATGACATTTAGGCTGTTGTTGTTGTTGTTGTTGTTGTTGCTGGTTTTCAACATATTAAGAGAATGGAGAGCTGCCAGATCAAGAGAATATAGCTAAATGTTATAAAACGTTTTACGTATTTACAGACAAAAAAACTTGACTGATGGTACCTTCAAATTATCCACAGACAGTCACAGCATTAGAAGCCTGTCACATTGTTCATCACAACACTAGAAGCCTGTCACACTGTTGCCCAGCAACATTGCTCAAAAGGTTGCCTCGTCGCCTTCAATAGCCTGGCTCTGATTGGGACTGGAGATGGGCCTGAACTGCCCAGAACAGATGCTCTTAGTGACCTCCCAAACCTCTGGGTGTCCTTTGGTGCCTCATTGCCATAGTAACTGTCCTGACCTTACGAGCTAACAGGATTATTACATTTGTGATCAAGGTCACAGTTAGTGCAGCCAGAACA
>CM050206.1:9370000-9372500 GCA_027475355.1 Coilia nasus | reverse complement strand
CATGTTTGTACTGTATTTTTCCACTGCTCCTTTGTCTCTGTGTTGTTTTTTAGATGAAAATGGGAACTTGGGGTAGGCTATGTGCTTTAGAAAAACATTTATATTACAGCTCTCAAATTTGTATTTTTTATCCCAATAGCAATGAATACATTAGATTATCTGACAAAAACAACCACAAAATATGTGTATATATACATCTTCAGCTGTAGAAACCCTGTCAAATGATTTTGTTCAGACCAGAGACTGTATATATCTTGTATACAGTCACTGGTTCACAGTAACTATATGGCCTGTCTGTCTGTCATACCTTCTTGCATCATGAATCCTATTGCACATACTCAGCTAAGAACGAAACAAGAAGTGGGACTTTTACAACCTTAAAGTCTTATCACTGCAGGCTTTTCCATCATGGCCTGCCCTGCTTGTAAGCTTGATACCTATTGTTGCAGGAAGTGTTTTAGCGTGATAACTATTGTGCCATGCAGCAGGAAGTGCCACCCCCTGTAGTAAGTCTAGTGTTTTAGCGTGATTGCTTTTCCTGAGTAAAAGTGCAATATGCAAATTAAGCTTCACATAGTTAACCCTCTCTCTCTCCTCCTTTCTCTTCCTCCTCTCCCTCTCTCCATCTGTCTATCTCTGTCTCTCTCTCTGCCTGTCTCCATCTCTCTTTTCTCTTTCTCTCTCACTCTGCCTCTCTCTCTGTCTCTCGCTCTGTCCTTTCTCTTTGTCTCTCTCTCTCTCTCCCGCTCTCCATCGCTCTCTTCTTTTTTCTCTCCATCTATCTGTCTCTGTTTCTCCCTTCTTCCTCGTGCTGTCCATTTTTCTCTCTCTCTCTCTCCCTCTCTCCTCTCTCTCTCTCCTCTCACTCTCTCTCTCTCCTCTCTCTGCTCTCTCTCCCTTTCTCTGGCTCTCTCTCTCCTCTCTCTCTCTCTCCTCTCTCTCTCACTCCCTCTCTCCTCTCTCTCTCTCTTCTCTCTCTCCTCTCTCTCTTTCTCACTCCCTCTCTACTCTCTCTCTCTCCTCTCTGTATCCCTCTCTCTCCTCTCTCACTCTTTTTCATCTCTCTCTCCCTCTCTCTCTCTCTCCAGCTCGTTTGCCATGTCTAAGGTGGCAGTGAAGAAGCTGCACTGGCGCTCTAAAGTGCACGAGAGCTTTGTGCCGCTCGACGGGGCCTCGGGCGACCTGGGCGTGGCCATTGGGGGCGGGGCCGACTATGGGGAGTTCCCATTCGTCACCGCAGCCCACGGGGGCGGGGTCACAGTGGGTGACATCATCTTAGAGATTGGCGGGACCCCAGTGCTGGGCATGACGCTCGGAGACGTGCGAGGGGTCCTCAACTCCTGTCCACACCCCGTCCGCATCAAGACCGTGTCACCAGGTAAGCACCATTTGTATGACTGAGTGACTGAAGTAATGAATAAATGAATGAATGACTGAATTAATGAATAAATGAATGTTTGATGAATAAATGAATGAATGAATGAATGAATGAATGAATGAATGAATGAATGAATGAATGAATGAATGAATGAATGGATGGATGGATGGATGGATGGATGGATGAATGGATGAATGAATAAATGAATGGCTGAATTAATGAATAAATGAATTTATAACAATAGGAAATAGCAATATTTGTTGATTTATATTCATTCTACCTGATATCAACACATGAAGCATTGATGGAGAAGCTCTACTGTTGAAATGATGGGATGCTGAAAGTAAATTAGGTAGTGTTGCTTTACTGCTGAGATTTTTAACTGAAATATAAAGATATCTGTTTCGCTGCTAAAGGCTGTGATTATAGTGCCTTGGTTAACTTCTTAAGGCCACAAACATGTAGTTATAACACTCATATTATATATTATATTATATTATATTATATTATATTATATTATATTATATTATATTATATTATATTATATTATATTATATTATATTATATATTCATGTGTAACATGTTTAACATATAACAGGATAACACTCATATTATTATCTATTCATATCACAGGGCATCACTTAGCAATATTTAGCAGCGAAACAGTTATAAAGATCTATTGTGACAGGAACACTCTTGAGGCATTTTCACATTTCACAACCCTGCTATTTAACCGGGGTCAAAATCGTGGGTTCACCCCGGGACAGCAGTGTGAAAGGAAAGTTTGTTTTGGGGCCATGTTGTCTGAAGCCCGGTTCAGGATGCGTAGCCTACTGGCACTGTATTTGAACTTTATTTTGACTAGATTGGCCTTTATTTTGAACCTCTCTGGACGTCCCCCATTAGATCCGCTTGACAGAGCCCGGACCCTGACAGTAGTGTTGCCACCTGTCCCGGTTTTACCTGATTGTCCTGGTTTTTAATGGTCTGTCCTGGGGAAAAAAAAAAATTCTCCTGGGACACTGACACCCGGGTCGCTGCTTATAGGCAAAAAGGTTGATTGGGTTACCAAAATGTCCTGCTTTTTTGTCAGACATTGATGGCAACCCTACCTGGGAGACT
>CM050206.1:9347500-9362500 GCA_027475355.1 Coilia nasus | reverse complement strand
ACTACAAGCTATAGCGTGTAGCTTAGCTTAGCAGTCTTTCTCAATTCACTTGCATCGAATAGTAAAATTCATAAAGATAGCGATTCTGCTTACAAACAAATGCCAAGTTCTACGCTTATTTTTCAGGAAATAGTGATGTAAATGTTTCCCCAACATGAATAGAAAAGTAAACAAGCATGACTGTGGCTACAGCTTGTTATCCAACCAGTACGGTAAATTTTCTCCTTTGCGACAGAAACTCACTAGCCGTTGCATGATTTATGGCGTCATTTTTAGCATAATTTCAGATAAACCTTTCTTACAAGGCAATAACATGACAGATTTCTGATCGAAGCAAATATGTTTTGCTGTGCCCTCTCCGGTTTACAACAATGCCAATATCAAGGTACGGATGGCTTCTCATGTAAAGTTGTTTGATTTCAAAGTGACGCTAAAATGAATGGAAGTCAACGGAATGCTATATGCTATTGGTCATTTTCCGGGTTGAGATTTCCCCATGGGTGCTTCAACTTCCGGATATATTCCTACCCCCTTGGTTTATACCCAACACCACACCAAGCTGCCCAAATTATAGCAATGGCATATACAAAACTGTTAAATTAAAGCCTAATGAAGTTTCCAGTAATTCAGAGTCAATGTGTATGTTTGTGTGTGAGTGACAATGGTAGGTGCGCTCTGCGAAATCTTCGCAGTCAATGTTACAATGTATCTTGCAGTATACAGCGGCCGTGTTTTAACGGTTTTCTTCGATAGCAGACTAGACTACTACATGACAATGCCTAAGAGAATGTGCACGCGCATGATGCCACACATAGTGTCCCGGTTTTAGACTCTGGAAATCTGGTCACCCTACGTTACATACAGTACCCAACATGGTGCCCACGGGCACCAGATAGCCCGCCAAGAGCTTCTGAGGTGTCCGTGAGGTGTGTTTAAAAAAAAGCAAGTGACTACTGCAGTGTTTTAATAATTTTGTTTTGATTTCATGTTTTTAATTAAATTAATTAAAAGCAAACAGTCATACACATAGTGTAGGGATGTTAAGACTTTCATTTTGTCGATTATTTTGAATGAGTAGCCCTCAGTACAGATTCTCATCCTTCAGGTACCCCTCAGTCTCAGAATGATTGGAGACCCCTGCTCTAAGTGCTGATAGTTATCCTTGTTATTTTTAGTAAAAGCTGGAAGGACTTAGCCTAATACGTGTGTATAACCTGAAGTGTGAAGTGTGTATAACCACCCCTTTGATGCAATATTTAAAAAAAATGTTGGAATTGGTTGTGAAATGTGCGAATTAGGCAGCTTTTTTGTCCAAAAACCATTCGACTCTCTATTCACCACCAGGCATTTAGTAGCAAATGTTGTCCCGGTCAATATGGTGACCACATTGATGTATTCCCTCTAATAGAACTCAGCGGATGATGCAGTATCTAGGCAACTATGTATATCTATAACCACACCCATCTGCACTCTAAGGCCTTCCTCATCCAGTAATCTCACCGTTCCCTCCGTCCGTCCAGAGCCCTTTTGTCACAAACGACAGACTGGTTCCACAGCGTCAACCATTTTGATCAATCCTGAGCTCTTCATCACAACCTGTACTGTAATGCCCATTTGTCTCCTCCCTCTTTTTGCATTCATCATTGCTCATGCTCCCCCTTTCATTTTTCCCATCTGCCCATTGGCTGAGCATGCCCTCCTGTCATCGTATGTCCCTCGCAGCATCTCATTACGTCCCTCCTCTTATAGCTCTTTGTGTCTAATATCTCCAATCCTCATCACGCCTCGCCCTGAGGTCCTCTGGGGGGTGGGGCAGCTGTGGCAGAGTGGCTAAGGGAGTTGGTCTTGGGACCAGAGGTTTGCTGGCTGGATTCCCGTGACATTAGGAAAAAATGTGTGAGAGTGAATAAGCAGTGCCTTCCTGCACCCTAATCCATGACTGAAGTGCCCTTGAGAAATGCCTGTAACCCAATGTTGCTCCAGGGGGCCTGTCCCTGTACCTCATTCACTGTAAGTCACTTTGGATAAGAGCATCAGCTAAATGTAATGTAATGTCTTATTATATTAGATCAGGCATCGTGTATAGTCTCGTTTCCATTAGCTAAAGTTCCTGGAAAAACTTAGAAGGCTGGTACTTAATAAGAATGTCTCCTCACTTAGTAATCTTAGCTGATATCTCTCCATACAGACCTTACTAAGACCTCAACAAACTCTAGAGATGACCAGAAGCTTTTATCAACATAACTGATGCATAGGAGTTGTGTTAGCCTGCTAGCATCCTAACTACATCAGCACATCTCTCACTAATGCAGGGCTGAAAGTTCTCAGGTACAGTGCCTGAAATCAGGCGTGATTAGTGTTGCCACCTGTCCCGGTTTTACCTTATTGTCCCGGTTTTTAATGGTTTGTCACAGGGAAAAAATATTCCCCCGGGACACTGACACCCGGGTCGCTGCTTATAAGCAAAAAGGTCAATTGGGCTGCCAAAAGGTTTTTTGTCAGAGATAGCATTTAACTTTTGCTTGCAGAAAGTCATAATAACTTGAAAACATTTTTGATAATTTCAGAATTAAGTAATTCTTGCTTTAAACCCTGCTAATGTCATACATCAATCCTGTATTTGTCCTTTCATACCACTGTCTAGTTTTTTTTTTATCATGTTCAGACCTCCTCCCTTTTTCTTGTACCCACTTTCTGTTTTCTGTAAATATCCCAGAGGAAAGACATTTTTAAAATTAGATTTCTTCTATGTCTCACTTGTTTCTCCTAGACAATAGTGAGATCACAGTGATAGAAAAATAAGACTATTGCCTTTGTCTCCTGCTTCTCAGGTTTGTCTCTGGAGCAAAAGAATTTTGTTGTTTCAGTTGTAGACTCCCCTTTAATCTACAAATGTCATCTCAACAATGTCTCAAATAATGCTCAATGTTGTATTAGAAAGAACTGTGACAAACGTAATACTTAAATGAGCCTTAATAGAGAATCACTATTGGGTCTCCTGTGCAACAGAAGAGATACAAATCAGAAACAGTTTTCCTCTGGGTTATTCTTAGAGCTGACTCTGTCCTTTGCTTTAACACTACTTCCAGTTTGATCATTTGGAACAGAGGCATGAATCTACGCAGATGCCGGTAACAGGAAATGTGACAGAAAACAGGAAGTGCTTTACACGCTTTTTTACCGTGTATCTGAAAGATAAGAGCTAAAGATTAAGTTCTCTTAGTGTTAACAAGAACATTACACTTCATAAGGGCTCTTCACTATGCATTTTAACTTAACATAAACACACCATTAAGGTCAGCATTGACAAACATGGTCTAGGACTAAATTAAGGACATTGTTCATGTAATATCGGTGTGTAAATACTATGTGTTTAATTATGTTTGTTGGACGGTTTTAAAGTGCAGCATGGCTTCTCTTTTCCTGTAGGCGGATGTTCACCACAGAGACAACTTCTTCCCACCCCCTGGTGCTCCCTGTGTTGAAGTTTGTTCAGTGGAACAGTGTGACAGTGTAAAAAGCCAAAACTCTCTGACCATGTCGCGTTTTTTATTTGTGCAAAAATGGCGGGCCTTGTTGTTTTAGAGACCAAGAGAAAAAACATCTTGGTGTGAACACGGCTGTAGTTCTTCTGTTCTTGTCTAAGTGACTCCGTACCCCTCTGTCCCTCCTCTTCAACCTGCCTTTCTGTGACTGAGTTTATTCTGTCTCTCCATGTTTTATATGTGTTCTTTCATCTGCACATTTCCCTGGCACTTGTCACCCCAGCCCACCCAAACAGAGAGATGAGAGAGCGAGAGAGAGGAGAGAGAGGAGAGAGAGAGAGAGAGAGAAAGAGAGAAGAGGGAGAGAGAGAGAGAGGGAGAAAATACCAGACAATGCAGACACATACACAATTGCACCAAAGCGCGCGCAACACACACACACACAACACACACACAACACACACACACACCACACACACACACACACACACACACACACACACACACACACTCACCACACACACAAACACACACAAACACACACATGCTGCTGTGTTAATCCAATCCACTGGTTCCCCTGTCTGACTAATGTTTGACCTCAGTGTCTAGCTCATCCTTTGGCATCTTCAAATGTCCCATCTCCCGTCTCATCCTGTCACTGATATTACCTGTCATTTCTCTCTGTGTCCATCTTGTTTGCCTGAGTCCCTCCTCTGCTCTCCTCTCCTCTCTCATCCCCTTTCCTCTCCTCTCATCCCCTCTCCTCTCCTCTCATCCCCTCTCCTCTCCTCTCTCCTGTCCTCTACTCTTCTCCCATCAGCTGAGGCAGGTGACCTTGGGTGGGAGGCCAAATTATTGAGAGTTATTTGGGAGAGGCTGCTGATGTTCACTTGAAAGGTGGACGTGTTGATAATGAGCTGCTACACTAATAGTAAGAAGCATTACAATGTTACAATGCGATATTTATTCGTTTTTTTTTTATTATTTTTGTTAGTTGCAGATAACAATCCTTTCACTCTTCTAATCTCTCTCTTGACTCTCTGTTCTTGTGAGGCAGGAGTGAATAAGCCATCACCTTGATGTGTTGCAGAACTATCTATCCACCAGTACGACATGGCCATTTGTTTCACCAGTCTATAATAGTAGCAGTATCTGAATCAATATCAGTAATATGAATAGCACTATCAATATTGCCATCATACCATTATCAGTAGAAGACTTCAGAACAGAGTTGAGTACCATCTGCTGTAGGCCACACGTTTGAAGAGACTCTTACTGGGTTGCCTGGTTCAATTAATACTACTGCAGACATCCTTCTCTGTAGCCTGGAAATCTAGACGTACCTTAGCAAGTAGCAATTGAAATGTTCTATCCTGAGTACAGTCTAGGAACGACCCATTGACGTTCAGTAGCTTTTCTCCCAAATCTGGAAAGACCAATCACATCTGTCTATCGTTGTAGAGAGTTGTTGGATGAGTTTTAACTCGATGATGACAGGGCCGCGATGGTGCACTGGTGTACTACTGCACTGCTCTGATTGGTCGTAGTGTTATCCTACACTCTCAACAAAGAAAGTACAGAATTGTACTTTTAGGGGGTACAAAGGCTCGTCACACCGGCAGTACCCTCAAAAGCCACATTAAGGTCCACATATTAGCCTTTGGGGGTACAGTAATACTTATTGTACCTTACAATACAGATTTGTACCCCTACATGTCCCCATATTTCTGAGAGTGTACTGTGTTTAGAGGCAGTTTGAAAGAAAGCTATTGACGCTGCCTGCAATGGAGTGACCATCACTACAGTTGTGGGAGTGCTCTGACTGCTATGACCAATGAGCCTGGCTCTTTGGCATTGCGGTCAAAGTGCACTTTTGGTACCCTGGATACCCGGGTTCGAAGCTGGCGGGGGTGGTTTCTGCTACACTGCCCCTTGAATATTGCACCTCTGGCTTATCCATCGTGGCCAGTCCAAGCGGAGTATTGGAGAGGGGGCTCAGCAATTCTCATGCTCTCAAGGACAGCCCGTGTCATCCCCCTGTCAAAACACTAACTATCTTGATTGTGTGCGATGACAGAGCACCTAGCTATTAAGTGTTAATCAGGCAGGGTATGCGGGTATATGCGGGAGAACTGGAAGGTGCACGGCTGTCACCATGGCAATAGTGCTAATTGGTGTGCCAGGGAAACTGCTGGTGACACCTTGGCTCTGCTTCTTAAGTTACAAGTGCTAGGGGAAGTGTTGAGTGGCTTTGGGACACGCTCATGCACATACGCACACACACACACACACACACACACACACACACACTCACACACACACACAAACACATGCACACATGCACAACACACACACACACACACACACACACACACACACACACGCACACATGCACACATACCCATAGGCACACATAACACACATATACAGTACACGCACACACATGCATGCACACACATATACGCGCACACACATGCATGCACACACATGCATGCACACACATACACACACACAAACACACACACCATGCACGTACATGCACGCACACACCACACATACACACGCACAAACACATGCGCATGCACACACACATACACAAACACATGCACATACACACAGGCACACAAACACACACATGTATGCACACACACACACACACACACACATGCATGCACATACACACACACACACACACATGCATGCACACACATACACACACAGCACAAACACACACACATGCACGCACGCACACACACACGCACACATACACTTGCATCCTAGTCAGATTTGGGGGTTACAGAAAGTGCCAGAGGAAACACTTTTGTGACATTTCCATGGTAACTGTCACTACTGTCTAAATGTCGCGTTCATCTTGGAGCGGCAGTCAGTCAGTCAGTCAGTCTCACTTTCGCTGTCTCTCTGTTTGTCGCTCCCACTTCCTCTCGCCGTTTCCTTCTCACTTTCTTTCCCTCCTCTCCTCCCTGAAGTCAGTCCCTGTTTGCAGGTGATATCGCTGCTTGTTCTCCGTTTTCACCTGATTTCAACTCTTCACCCCCGCTTTTAAGCCTGGGATGTACTAGCATTACAAGTGCAGTAAACAGTCAAATATCTACGTAAAAAACCCTGTGCGGTCCATTCCTCACTGTTCACTCTCTCTCTCTCTCTCTCTCTCTCTCTCTCTCTCTCTCTCTCTCTCTCTGTTTGGGTGGGCTGGTGACAAGTGCCAAGGAAATGTGCAGATGAAAGAACAACTGAGAGTTAGGGCCTACTGTATAATGGGCCTATAATGCAGGACAGGGGTGGCCTAGCGGTTACGGTATCAGACCTGTGACCACAGGATTGCAGGTTCGAATCCCGGGTCGCCAGTAGCGCCACTGAGGTACCCTGAGCATGGTACCGTCCCTACGCACTGCTCTCTGGGTGCTGTTGTCATGGCCGCTCCCTGCTCATGTGTGTGTGTGATGGGTTAAATGCAGAGGTCAGTTTGGTTGTGTGTGCTGTGGTGTGTGCCATGTGATCGCAATGACAAAGATGGGGCTTTCTCTTTCATGCCCACCATGCCCCACCCCAGACGGCTGCCGTACACTGGTGGTGGTTACTGATTGTTCCCCTTCTCTGTACAGAGCTCCTGGGTGCCTTGAAAAGTGCTATAAAAAATGCAATGTGTTGTTATTCTTGTTACTGTTGGAAATCACTGTCACAGTTGGATGGTCCTACATATACTATTTTCAGAGGTTCAGATTATTAATAAACTCTTTTGCCGGAACTCTGTTAACCTGTAATTCACACTTAAAAGAGAAATTCGGTGTAAAATGAAAATTGGCATGTTAAAACATCATACCGAGTTGGTATGTTTGCTGAGGAGCAAAATTGAGTTAGCCTGCTGTTCTTAGTGTATATGCTCTATTATTAAACCATTAAAAACAGCATTAAGAAACTCCACACTCCATCGGTAGTATAACAAAGGCACTGGCATTCAAAACGAAGCACTGAGAACTTTGTAAGTGTACACAACATTTATTAATAAAACAGTTTTGACAGGCAGTACCTTGCTGTAGTTTCTCATCACAGCCATGATGAAAGTCCACACGAGTCGATTGAATGAACACAAACCAGCGGGAAGAATAGGAGAAGAGGTAGCACAATCGACTTGTTTGGACTTTCATCATGACGGCGACGAAAAACAACTGCAAACCACTGCATGTAAGAACAGTTTTTTAATAAACGTTGTGTACACTTACAAAGTTCTCAGTGCCTTGGTTTGAATGCCAGGACCTTTGTTGTACTACCGATGGAGTGTGGAGTTTCTTTGAGTTGTTTTAATGATTTAATAATAATAATAGTTGAGTTCTGAATACAGCAGGCTAACTCAATTTTGCTCCTCAGCAAACATACCAAGTTGGTATGATTCATTTTACACTGCATTTCTCCTTTAAGGGTAGTGGTTTAGCAGTTGTTGTTGGTGAAGGTCACATTGCAGTTAACAATTTCCAAATACTAAGTGGAATTTATGACATTGTCCTTAAAAGTCTCTGTAGGCGGACTGTCCAAGCGAAGTGCTACCGAGTCATGGCCACCTCCTGTATGCAGTCTGTTTATTCTTTGCGCCTCCGCGGGGAACTGGACTGCAATGGCGGGGCCGGGGCAGGAGAGGTGGCTAAATGTGGCCCGGCTCAGGTAGCTGGCGGCACCGAGGCGTCAGTGGGAAGAGCAACACTCTAGGTGTGACTGCCCGCCTGCCTCCAGGCCAGGAGTAGCTTTTTAGTTCATGGTCTAGGTGTGACTGCCCGCCTGCCTCCAGGCCAGGAGTAGCTTTTTAGTTCATGGCATCAGGCCGGTGGACACACACAGAGACACACACACACACACACACACACTCGGACACACATATACACACACAGGTAGAGAGAGACACACACACACACAAACAGAGAGGGAGCAAGAAAGAGAGACACACACATACAGCCACATACACAGAAACAAATCAACAAACACGCACACACCCACACACACACACCCACACACACACACACACAGACTGTGCAGACTGTTTGGACAGGCAGGCTCAGGCCAAAGGTGCCCTAGCTGGAGGGGGCTCGGCGTCTGTGTTAATCCCTCATAGATGCCATGAAGTAGGTCATGATGATCTGCATCCCGACCGACGCACAAGATGCTATACGCACAGCTGAACTCCCATTCGCTGAAGCAACACGAGATGCCACGCCTAGCCAAATTCCCATTGGCTGAAGAAACATGACACACAACACTTAGCTGAACTCCCATACGCTGAAGAAACAACAGATGCCACGCCCAGCTGAACTCCCATTCGCTGAAGCAACGCAAGATGCCACGCCCAACCAAACTTCCATTCGCTGAAATAACATGACACACAACACTTAGCTAAACTCCCATTCACCGAAGGAACAAGAAACACAAAAAAACTTAAATTCGCCAAAGGACCACTAGATGCTAAATTCCCATTCGATGAAGAAACATGACACATGACACTTAATTGAACTCCCATTGGCTGAGGGAGCACAAGATGTCACACCCTGCTGAATTCTCATTCGCTGATAGAACATATGACCAAGCTTAACTCTCATTTGCTGAAGGAACATGAGAAAACCAAAACTCATTCGCTGATGGAAGACGAGACGCAACACCTAGCTGAACTTCCATTCACTAAAGAAACATAAGAAACCAAACTTAGCTGAACTCTCATTCGCTGAGGGGAAGACAAGATGTAACGCCCAACTGAGCTAACATTCGTTGCCGGAACATGAGATCTGACACCAAGCTGAATGCTCATTGGCTAAGGGAACATGGGATGCCACACCTTGAAAAATGTTCATTTGCTCAGGACATGCAGCCAGATGTGTTCAGCGAGAGTGACAAGACGGCACCCATACAAACAACATGGACATACACACAGCACATCCCAGGATGCAAACACAATGTTAGTAAAGAACACTGGAAGCAGACTAATAGGATACAGTGCAGTCCATGTCTGCATTTACACAGTGTAACACTGTGTGTTGTACATACACTATACATAGAATATACATACACATACATATATGTAAACACACCTACACACCGAGAGACGCACACACACACACAAACGCACACACACACACACACACACACACACACACACACACACACACACACACACACACACACATTCATGCATATGTACAAGTCATGCTGTCTTCTATGGATGTAGACATGGTTGAATTGTATGTTAGTGTTTTTCCATTTATTTGCCAGCACTATCTTTCAATGTCTGCCTTTATGCTGGGATAGAATACCCAGACTCAATGAAGATAGATATTCTGTGCCACATTATTTATTATACTGATAAGATGCAGCCAACTATGCAGGGACAGCGTGAAAGATGCTGTGTGCTGATATGTTGACAGAGAAAGAGTGAGATAATGTTGTGGGTAGTGTGTGTGTGTGTGTGTGTGTGGGGGGGGGGGCGCGGCGCGGTGGCGGTGGTATCTGTGTCTGTATGTGTGTGTGTGTGTCTGTCTGTGTCTGTGTCTGTGTGTCCCTGTGTTTGTGTGTGTGGGTCTAAGTGAAATTGTGTATGTGAATGTGAATGTGTATTTCTGTGTGTTAATATGTGTGTGTGTGTGTGTGTGTGTGTGTGTGTGTGTGTGTGTGTGTGTGTGTGTGTGTGTGTGTGTGTGTGTGTGTGTGTGTGAAGCAGTGCTGGAGGGCTTGAGTGTAATTTGTGCTAAGCTGAGCAGACAGAGAGACATGTCCGCCCCCAGCACCCCTGATCTCCTGCACTGGGGAGGAGCAGCTACACTACTACCCCCCCCTCCTCTTTTCCTTTCTCTCTCTCTCTTTCTTTCTTTCTTTCTCTGTCTCTATCTCCCTCTCTCCCCTCCTCTCTCTCCCCCTTGCACTTTTCCTCTCTTCCTCTTTTCCTCCCTCTTTCCCTCCCTCTCGCTCTTCCTCTTTCTGTCTGTCCCTCTCATTTTCTCTCTCCCTCTCTTTCTGTCTGTTTCTCTCCCTCTCTTTTTGTCTCCTTCCCTTGTCTGTTGTTGTCTACATCTTTTTCTTTATGGCTCCTTCTCTCTCTCACTCTCTTTTTCCCTCTCTCCTTCCCTCTCTCTGTGTTTCTCTTCCTCCCTCTCTCTCAAGATTTCTCTCTCTCCACATCTGTGCCTCTTTCTTTCTGTCTGTCTGTCTCTCTCTCTCTCTTTCTCTCTCTTTCTCTCTCTCTCTCATTGCCTTTTCTCTCACACACTAACACTCTCTGTGTTATCAGGGAGGGGCAGTGACAACAAAACAGCAAACTCACACTCTCACACGTACACACACACGTGCGCGTACACACACACACACACACACACACACATTTCCCTGTCTCACTCTGTTTTCCTCTTGCATTGTCTCTCTCACACACACACACATACAGTATGTAACCCCCAACCCTCTCCTCTCCTTCACACAGTCTTACACACTCCCTCTTCCTTTCTCACACTCCTCCAAGCACCCCAACAACAACAACAACAACATGCACAAGTGAAAGTCAGATTCAGTGATCTCTGCTCAGTTTTAGCCTAGTGTGTATTTAATCCTTGCATCAGGACCAGCAAAACAATAAAGCATAGGAATACCATTTGATTTGTGGGGACCAAAATGCTGACACTCCCCCCCACCCCCAAACACACACACACACACACACACACACACACACACACACACACACACACACACACACACACACACACACACACACACACATTTCTTTAATGCACATTTCACATACGTACGTACACAACCTGTATGCACGCATTCATGCACACATAGTGAAACACCCACAGCAGTTCATACAAGCACACTTCTTCTGTCTTCCCTAACCCCTGCTCCTGATAATACACTTGTAGCAGCCATATGTGCATATGTACACAACAACATACCCTCTCTCTCTCCCTCTCTCTCTCCCTCTCTCTCTCCCTCTCTCTCTCCCTCTCTCTCTCTCTCCCTCTCTCTCTCTCTCTCTCTCTCTCTCTCCTCTCTCTCTCTCTCTCTCTCTCTCTCTCTCTCTCTCTCTGTCTCTCTCTCTCTCTCTCTCTTTTAGCTAATGATTTTATCCAGAGGGCCATGAAAGCAGGCATGAAATACACTTGTGCTCTCTGGGAGTTCAACTCCATTTGAGTTGTATGCTTCACTGGTTACAGAAGGGCACACATGTGTATACAGACAGACACACACACACACACACACACACACACACACACACACACAGGCACAGATGTACAGTATGTACACACAAACACTCACATAAGATGCAGAGGTAAATACCCATACACACACACACACACACACACACACACACACATACACACACACACACATACACATGTGCGGGCACTCGTACAAACAAACATTTTCACCCTCTATCTACTCAATTGTAAATAAGTTTTCCTTCCATACACTTGCTGTTCTTATACACCTTAAGTATTCGAAGTATTACACACCTTAAGTATTACGCACGTTAAAACACACCTTATATGTTTTATACACTTGCTTCTCCAAGTTAGCCTGGTAAACCCGCCCCTCGTACTTCATTTCATTTCGTGCAGAGGGTCTGGACCGGAATCTCTTGAGGAGCAAGTCGCAGAAAGTACGATCCAATCAGCGAACAGAGGGTGTGTTCGTTAGCTGTGACGTTGACCTTGTGTGCTACATTCGAATTGTAGCGCGTAGGTAGGCTAATTGCACACGTGACGAACAGGCGTTAGCGATTGGGTAAAGGCAGAGGCACTTTTTTAAAACTCATCAGAGTCCACACCTCCAGCAAATCGTTTCTGACGGTCTCTGTTCCAGACCCTCTGCACGAAATGAAATGAAGTACGAGGGGCGGGTTTACCAGGCTGTCTCCAAGTATTACACACCTTATATGTTTGACAGAGTCAGAGACATTAATTAATCAATGACTTCTGCCCACGAAAAACACAAATGTGTTAGCATTTGGACATAGCACTCCATCATGTTCACAAACTAAAATGGACGACTAGTGCTGTGAGCTGAAATTACTGTTGTGCTGTTGCTTTTGTGGGGGAAAAAATCCTACATGCACTGACTCTCATAATTGTTTCTGTTTTCTTCTGTGTGTGTGTGTGTGTGTGTGTGTGTGTGTTTGTTTTTTGTTGACAAAACTGGTCAAGGTCACTGTCATTGTTAAATGGTTTCATAAGAATTCAATGAATTTGGTGTCATGGAATACATATTGCCAACAACACAATGTCGTTTACTCCTGGCTCACCACAAACATACAGTACACACGCGTCTCCCATACTTTCTTCAAATGCAGACAGCTTGCCTAAGAAACACAATTCAAAACAAATAAGACTTGTCACGTACATAACAAGCAGCAGCTGGCAGCACATCTGTGAAATTGTATGCTAATGTTCTGTCTTCCAAGTATAGTGTTTTTCATTTGATTTCTTCTTGCAAAAAATACACATTAAATCCACATTGTAAAACACAACCAGCAGGCATTGATCACTTGTGGATCTTTTTACAGTAAGGCACTGCGGATTAGGAATTGAACACACATACCAATTCTAAAAAGAGCACATTGATTGTGATATTGATGACTTGATGTGTAAGACCCAAATAGAAGCCTGAGCACAATCACACTCGGTACAATCGGTATCATCTCTTTCTTTCTCACACACACACACACACACACACACACACACACACACACACACACACACACACACACACACACACACACACACACACACGCAGACAGACAGACAGACTTACAGACAGACACAGACACACACAGACACACACACACAGTAAAGGCCTTTTTCAAACTTTCGTTCTTTTCCTCTGTTAGACCCCTTAGCATCATATGCATTAGTCCCTTTAGGTGCTTACTAGTAAATGCTTTTGCATTTGTACATTCTACCCCTGCCTGAAGAAGGTCAAAGGACAGACAGCCTAGCCTGGTAACCCCCCCCCCCCCCCCCTCATACTTCATTTCATTTTGTACAGAGGGTCTGGACTAGCCTGGTAAACCAGCCCCTCATACTTCATTTCATTTTGTACAGAGGGTCTGTACCGGAATCTCTTGAGGGTCATTTAGTCGACCCCCAGCAAGACCGATCCAATCAGCGAACAGAGGGTGTGTTCATTAGCAGACCTTGACCTTGTGTGCTACATCTGAATTGTAGTGCGTAGGTAGGCTAATTGCATACGTGACGACCAGGCATTAGCGATTGGGTAAAGGCAGAGGCACTTATTTTAAGCTTCAGCAGAGTCCACACCTCCAAGAAATGGTTTCTGACGGTGTCTGGTCCAGACCCTCTGTACAAAATGAGATGAAGTACGAGGAGCTGGTTTACCAGGCTACCGATAGCCTGCAGATTATGCTAAAATGTCTTTACACAAAATTGGAGTATGCAGATTCTCTTTTCTTAATTCTTTAGCGACTCTTTTGAATCCAGTGTCTTTTGACTCCATTATGTTGTACCACTTAAATGTTCTGTGCACACAAAGCAACGGCTTTTTGGACAATCACTGAAATTTGAGGAAGTGCTGTGTCTGATTTCAGAGAGTCGCAGGTTCGCAGGTTCGAATCCCGCCCTACCCATGGTTGAAATGCCCTTGAGCAAGGCATCTGACCCCACACACTACTCCAGGGTCTGTAACTGAAACCCTGTAAAAATGACTGTAAGTCGCTCTGGATAAGAGCGTCAGCTAAGTGTAATGTAATAATAATAATAATATAATATACACACACTCTCATGCTAAACCTTTACCTTACATCCACTTCACTCACATGCACACACACACACACAACAGACCATTATGTAAGAGCAGCTGCAACCACATTACAACCCATACAAACACTCAGTTACAGTGGTCCTCCACTCTGCTTTGTCCACAGGCTTAGCAGTGCTTACATGAGTGCGCTCGCTAGCTAGACTGTACTTAGCGGGTTACTGCCCGAGTCATATGGCCACTGCATTTAATCCCCACAAATACTCCACGTCTAATTAACTTTTCATGGCCCCCACTGTGCATTAGCATGCGCTATTCTTACCATAGAGGCTGGCCACCAGTCGGCCACATGCGGCACTGACCCCGTCAGCCAAAGGCGGTCCGAGAGAGCCTGCTAATGTTTATATAATGCCTTGCATAATTCAGCGTAGGTTGCAGGGAGCAACCTGTGTGTGTGTGTGTGTGTGTGGGTATGTGTGTGTGTGTGTGTGAGTGTACATGTGTGTGTGTGTGTGATGTATAGGGAGCCTTGGTTCTTTAACGTGCGACGGGTTACACAGGCCACTCACGTACAGTACGTGTTCCAGAGGCCGTAGTAGGATAGGAACGGAGGCGGGAAAAAGGTTGTCGCCATGGAGATGTGGTCACATGGGACGTTCTGAGAGGATACACCCCCCACGGGACCAGGATGCCCTATTCCCTGAGACATTTGCTGGGTGCCTTTGCGTGGCCTCACTGGCCCTAAAGTAGCCCAGGT
>CM050206.1:9330000-9335000 GCA_027475355.1 Coilia nasus | reverse complement strand
CCATTACCTACCAGGAGCACCGCAACCTTCTGAGAAAGTTCCGGACTCGCAGCAAGAGCCTGAGCCACCTGGAGAAGGCGGCCGAGGAGGGAGAGAACAGCGAGGAGGACTCAGGACTGTCTGGTGAGCCGACGCCGCATGTGTGTGTGTGTGTGTGTGTGTGTGTGTGTCGGTGCCTGTGTGTGTGAGAGAGTGAGTATCTGAAAGCCGGAGAGGGTGTGTGCACGGGAATTGTGTGTGAGAGGGAAGAGGGAGGAAAAAAAGTGAAGCAGAGAGGGAGCTAGCACAGACTTACAGTAGAGTAAGGCTGAAGACGGGGCGAAGTTTTGTCAGAGATGTGAGTATTTGTTAGTGTTATGTTAGTATTTGATTCTGTACAGCCAGAATAACACTGTGGTTATAATGTGAATCACAATATTCACATTTCTCTCACGTCTCGGATATAAAAAAATGAGTAGAGCTTGAAAAGTGATATTCAAGCACTTATGCTCAACAAAGAAAGCAATTTTTAGAAACAAGCTGGCATCTGAAATAGAACAAGACACGGCTAGGCTCTGCTGATTTGTTGGTTTAGCTTATAGTGGCAAGATGAGCACTAAGCATTTGATCAGGCTGGGCCTGGGTGGTGGTGGTGGGGGGGGTCTGTGTAAATATAAATCACACTGTACAGCTGCACCCACCCACCCCCCCTACACAGACACACACCCAGCCCCCCTCACCTCCCGAGGGGGTGCCCATGCCAAAGCCTTGATAAGTATTGTCTGATTAATGAGAGCGATTGGGCTTGTAATTGCATCTGGTTATCTTACCTCCCCCACTAAATGCTCTATTGCGGAGGAGCTATCCGTGGTCCTGAAACCCACCCTCTCTCTCTATCTGTCTGTTCTATTTCTCTCTTTTTTCCTCCCTATGTGTCTCTATACCACTCTGTCTCTGTCCATGGTGCACTCTCCCTCACTCCCTCTCTCGGTTTCTCTGTTTCTCCCCCCCTCACACACTCACTCACACACTCTCCCTATTTGTCTCTGTCCATGGTGCTCTTTCTTTCTTTGTCTCTCCCTCTCTCTCCCTCCCTCCCTCCCTCCCTCTCTTTCTTTCTGCCTCTCTCTCTCTCCTTCTCTCTCTCTCTCTCTCTCTGTCTCTCTACCCCCTCTGCCTCCCTCCCTCGGTCTCTGTCCATGGTGCTGAAACTGGGCTGGGCTGTACAGCAGCAGCAGCTGCAAGTGAGTAAGGAGAGGAGACGAGAGGAGAGCTGCAATAGCTCCAGCTCTAGCGCTAGCTGTGGCTCTGGCTCTGGCTCTGCCTTCGACTGCAATGCGCTTGCGGTCCACCAGAGTGACAGTAGCTCAGGGGAGGCAATCAGGAAACGGGAAGTCCCCAGCGTGTGTGTGCTCCTGCAGTCTGGCGATCTCACTTCCTTCCTTACTCCCCCCACGCCCACCCACCCCTCACCCCCACCACCACCCACCCCCCTGGGTCATTGATCAAACACAAGAGCCCTGGCCCAAACGATCAGCAGTCACACTTAGCATCCTGATGTGCCGGTATGGATTAGCTGCTCTCGCTCCACCAGCCCCAGCCCTGAGCACACAGAAGTGCTGAACTCACCCCCTATCTCCTATTACCATACGGACACTGTACCGATTGGCACCGCATGTCTCAGAAGGTCACTTTAACTTTTCTAGTTTTTGCGCTCTTGTTCGGCTGTGTAAAGTACAGATACTGTACAGAGCTAAAAATGAAGACAGTTCACGGAGGGCAGGCTTTGTCATATTGCTGAGGGATAACATCTCTCCACCCGGTCGTGTTTAATTTCTTTCATTTTTAAAAAATGTCCACTCTGAGCTCTCAGAAAAGAAATTAATTCTGTTATAATTAAAAGTCAAAAATGAGGTTTTAGGGTCAAAGCTGAAACATGGTCTGGTCAGTTTCTGATTTGAAATGAAAATAAATTACATTTAGAAAATAATCTAAGCTATGTGTCTATCATGTGTTCTACTGTATGTAAAAATAATTGCAGCATTATAGCAATTATGAAAGAATTCTGGTATTGTGTTGTAATGATGTACAGTATGCGTATTATACATATGCAGTTAACTACTTTTCAGTGCCCAGATAGCAGTGATACTACTGGTGAAATACCTGTCTAAATAGCATGCATTATGTGGAGTAGTATGCACTATTTAGAGTAGTACACACATATAGATACATGCATACATACATATTGCATCCTGAGCAATGCTTGGTCATTTGTTTGTGTGTGTGTACGTGTGTCTGTGTGTGTGTGTGTGTGTGTGTGTGTGTGTCCGTGTGTGTCCGTGTGTGTGTCCATGTGTCCGTGTGTGTGTGTGTGCGTCCATGTGTGTGTGTGTGTGTCCATGTGTGTGTGTGTGTCTGTGTATGTGTGTGTGTGTCCGTGTGTTTGTCCGTGTCCGTGTGTCTGTGTGTGTGTGTGTGTCCGTGTGTGTGTGTGTGTCCGTTTGTGTGTGTGTGTCCGTGTGTGTGTCCATGTGTCCGTGTGCGTGCTTGTGTGCTTGTGTGTACAGGTATGTCCATGTGGGTGTGTGTATATGTCTTTGTGTGTGTGTGTGTCCGTGTGTGTGTATATGTGTGTGTGTGTGTGTGTGTGTGTGTGTGTGTGTGTGTGTGTGTGTGTCTGTGCGTCCATATGTGTGTGTGTATGTCTTTGTGTGTGTGTGTGTGTGTGTGTGTGTGTGTGTGTGTGTGTGTGTGTCTGTGTGTCCATATGTGTGTGTGTATGTCTTTGTGTGTGTGTCTACGTGTGTGTGTATGTCCGCGCATGCGTGTGTGTGTGTGTGTGTCCGTGTATCCATATGTCCTGTGTAGTGGCATGGGGGACTAGTGATCTAATGGAGAGTATCTGCATGGATCCCTGCTATTGATCTGGCCAATCAATGGCTTCCCCTTTTATTGCTGACGTGGCCCCTGTGTGCACTGGTGCTAGCTGGAGTTGCTAACATTTCTGCAAGTGTTGTATGTGCACATGTGTGTGATATTGCTGACAAATCTACCTGTTTCTGCATCTGACATTTGTGTTTATGTGTGTCTGTTTGCAAACGTATCTGTGTCATGAATATGTATTTGGAGTGTGAGTATGTATGGACATGTGTATTTGGTGTGTGTGTGTGTGTGTGTGCATGTGTGTGTGTGTGTGTGTGTGCATGTGTGTGTGTGGGTGTTTGTGTGTGTGCGTGTGCATGTGTATGTGCACCTGTGTGTATGTGCGTGTGCATGCATTTGTCTTCCAATCAGTAGTGAGTTTGTCCATGTTGGTGTCTCCGTGTGTTCCTGGTCAGGAGGTTCGGCTGGAGCCTCCAGCCTGCCCGCCCCCACGCTGTCCCCCTCCCAGTCGCGAGACTCCAGCGGGGGCGACGGCAGCGCCCTGGAGAACGGATTCGGCTTTGGCCGCCGCCGGAGCTCCAGGAGACGCACGTCCCGCCACACCTGGGAGATGGTCTACGGCGACTCAGGGGACTCATATTACGTAGAGTATGTCCAAAGTACCAGTACCAGTACCATACAACTTACAGCACTGAAGTCATTACGGTAACACTTTCAACTAGAAAAGCACTCGGAGAGCGCAGACCTCTGCCAAGCAGGTTCTCAATTTTCTGTTTTTTTTTTTGTGAGGTAACCAAAACCAATGAACCGATTTTCACCAAAAAAGAATCACCTTGAAGCAATACAGACATACTGTCAAAATTTCAAAATGATTTCTTCATGACTTTTTGAGTTATTTTAACAAACAGACAGACGGATAAGGGCCAGCAAAAATATAACCTTCTTGGCCGAGGTAATGAAGCTTGTATTCATGAGTCTATAAATATATTCACAAAGGGTTATAATACCTTCATAAAGCTTAATTAAGACATTGAAATTATTATTTAGAAGTATTTATGCATACTCATGACTGCAGTCGTAAGGCTGGTTAGGTTTATAACCAAGAACGCACTGTGTCACTTGAAGTTAGAATTGAAATATTGACATAGCATCATAATGCCTTAGGAGTGCAGTGATGAAGATGTATAACTAGTTATGAATACTTCACATACTTTATGAATGCATTATACGCCTTTATGAATGTTTCTATACAGTCTTGTGAATAGAAGCTTCATAGAAAGTGTTACTGAAATTGCTATACTGGCTACAGGACTAAAGAAATTAGTATGCAAGGAACAGAAATGGATTATGCAAAAGGAGTGTAGATGGATTGAAGCATTACATGGGGACTAATTGAAACATTTTAATCAGTCATAATACTGTCTTTAAAAACATGATCCACTGTAAAAAAACAAAAAACAAAAAAAAAAGCATAGGGAGCTTTACATTGTGTGTAATATGTGGTTTGTCAGGTACATTTAATCCAACAATGACTTCACAAACACATTATCTGCTAAATTGAATGCATTCTGTGTAATGTATTCATTTATGTAGAACAGGGAAATCTCTTTAATCAGACAAAGGCATTTTATTGATGGTTGATTGATTGATTTTGATTGTAAGGTTTTGCACAAAGGTGTATTTTTGCATTTCCCTTTTTTAACAGCCACAACTCCCAAACGTCCAGCTGGCATGAGCCTCGGCCTGGTAGCAGGGAAAACAGCTTCAGCAAAACGGGCTGTGAGTTCGCTTACATGAATTTTTATCTGTGCGTGTGCATGTGTACGGGTGTGTGTGTGTGTGTGTCTGTGTGGGTGTGTGTTTGTGTCTTTGTCTGTGTTTGTGTCTTTGTGTGTGTGTGTGTGTGTGTGTGTGTGTGTGTGTGTGTATGTGTCTGTGTCGGTGTCTTTGTGTGTTTGTGTGTGTGTGTGTGTGTGTGTGTGTGTATGTGTGCATGTGTTTATGTATACAGTATCTATGCTATTCAAACTCCTTGTCTGCTGTGAGTTCCCTATTATAGTATATGTTTGTGTGTCCAAGTATGTGGTTGTGTGAGGGTATCTGTTTGTCGTCTAGTGTGTACACCACATCCATGCGCA
>CM050206.1:9305000-9325000 GCA_027475355.1 Coilia nasus | reverse complement strand
ATAAACCATGCTGTCATCAGACAGGTACATTTTGTGTTGCCTTTCGTGTTAGAAAGAAATGTCACTGCTTTCTATACTATATATAGCTATACTATATATCAGAAAAGCTCAGATCAGTGTGGTTTAATGAAAATAATGGACAAAGCATAAGCAGAGCATGTCATTTACACTAGAATTAGAATTTGGGATTAATTAAATAAATACAGTTAATTAAGTAAATCAATTTGTTTCTTGTGTAAATACGTTCCCGCTGTCCATAAACTGAACCCCAGGGGTGCACAATGTGAGGTCACGCACATGTGAAGTGAAGGGCAGTTTTAAAGTCTGTGAAATTGCCATTGCCGCGGCTGTTATAGGGGAAAAGTGGATTTGGTGGGGATTTACTCCGCTTCAGCAGCTCTAGTAGCTCAGACTCAAAGGCCGGAATGACACAACAACAGCGCTGAAAAGACAGCAAGATAAAGCAGACACTCTTACAGGCTCTACTCTTAGGCGCTGTTCACACTGCAACATTTGTTCCCTGCCAGGCACTTGAATTTAGTTGTTTTCCTATGGAACGATGCAACTGATTACTGTAGTGGTTTGACTGCCGCGGTGCGCCTTACTGTTCAACATAAAAATGAGGTTTCAGATGTGCTGATTCATTATGTACAATTTGCAGATTTCAGCTATTTGTTAAATGTGAACTTGTTCTCAAATTGTTCCTCAATTTCACAATTGTGGCAGATATCCCCAAAGCATAATTCCACAGGCAAACATGTTAAGAATGCCTGAAAAGACACAGGATAAAGAAATGTAGCACTTCCTGTATTTGCAATAGTATTTCCCTATTGGAATCGTCAGGACCAGCCTACAAAATAAGGGTTTTCTAGATGTTTAAACACATTTGTTTCAATTGTTTATTCTAATTCATGTATTTTACATATCTATATTTGGGAAGTTTGTTACATTTTGTACAAATGCTTTAGGAAGTTCTGTTGAGTGTTGTACTGTAGATGCTAATATGGCTGCCTACAAATAACATGGTAGAACATCTGCAACCACAGCAACAGATGCTGAGATGGATTAAGGCAGCTCAGATTTCAGGTTATTCCTTCTAAAGCCTCACTGTTATTCAACAACAGAGCTATTAAATTTCAGTATTCCCCTAGTAACTGATCCTGGTATCGGAGATTACGTTCAGAAGCGAAGTCGATTCTGATCTGTGCAGGTGTTTTACTGTAAATTTGCACAATGTGTACATGTTTACCCGATTTAGCACAACCTTCAAGAGTCTTTTTCTTTCTTTTCTCTCTCTTTCTCTCTGTCTCACTCTCTCTTTCCCTCTCTTCCTTCCTTTATCTTCTTTCCCCCCTCAACTCTCTCTTTCTCTCTATATTTTGCCTGCTCCCTCCTCCCCTCCCTCTCTCTCTTTCAGTCTTTCTCTGCCTCTCTCACATTGGATTAGTGTTGTGATTGTGATTTCTCATGGAAAGTATATCTCAATCTCCCCTTAATCCTAATGGCCTGCATACTGTAATCCGGCTATTACAGTTCACAACCATACACACACACACACACGAGTGGGCTCTCTCTCTTACACACACACACATACACACACACACACACACACACACACACACACACACACACAAAACACACCGACTCATAGATACACACTGCATTTGTGTGTAATAATAGATTGGTTTAGTGGATTAGCATTCCAGTGAAGGATTGGGTATTACAATGTAAAACACACATACCATTACTCAGTGCTAACCAAATACACCAGTGAAATTGAGAGTCAGAACTGTACTTGTTCTTTCATCTCTGTAGGTTGTACTTACATGATCACACAAGAGAAATAAAGAGGATAGAAAGAAGAAGGATAGAGAGACAGAGAGAGAAAGAGAGGTAGAGGGAGAGAGATAGAGATAGAGATAGAGATAGAGATAGAGATAGAGATAGAGACTAGTGTCCATAGGCAGCCCTGTAAGGGATGTTAAATAGATGGAGTTTGTATGTTGTGTAACAGCAACTGGTAGTGATAGTGATGTGTGTGTAGTAGGTTAAATGCTAACCTCTTGCACCCCCCCCCCACTCCCACCCCTCTTACTAGCATGTCTGCTAAATACAGTCTCTTCAGTTCATTACTACAGCTCATCTATGCAGTTCATTGTATTGTCAAGGAATTGTCTATGGTCAAGGCAACATGAGTCATTTCTGTGTGTGTGTGTGTGTGTGTGTGTGTGTGTCTCCACAGCGGACATCCTGGTGTACATCAATGACACGTGTGTGCTGGGCTACTCCCACAAGCAGGCGGTGGAGATGCTGAAGGCCATCCCTACCGGCCACAGCGTGGACGTGGTGGTGCGCAGGGGCTACCCCATGCTCTACGACCCCGACGGCTGCCCCAAGCAACCCCTCCCCGCCCTGCCCGACGCCCTGCCGCCGCGCCCCACCACCACCCAGCCCCAGCCCCAGTCCCTGCCCCACCTGCACCTCAACGGCGTGCTGCCCAACCGCATCCCGCCCCAGCCAGACCGCACCTACACCAGCATCCACAGCCGCAGGATGGCCCGCCTGAGCCTGGACACCAACGGCAACGCCTCTCCCACGTCGTCGCCCCAGCGCGGCGGGGGCCCGCTGTGCTACGCCTCCTACGCCAACGTGGGGCCCGGCTCGCACACGCACTCCTCGCGAGGGTTCCACCACCTGCACTACGTCAACGACAACCTGGCCAGCCAGAGCGACAGCGAGGTGGTGTCGGCCATTGGCTCGCACAGGTCGGTAGCCAATCAGATTGCTCACGTCATAAAGGCCCCATCCACACCAAGAACTACAACTGCAACGATAACCATAACTGCAATAATATGAGCGTCCACACTAAAGAGCGACATTTTGATGGCAACAGCTCTGTTCATTATTGAGAATAATTTTTCAGAAGATATAGTTATAATTAATTATAGTTGTAATTATAGCTGTTGGTGTGAATGGGTCTGCATCTGGTCTATGTACGCACAAACCTAACACACAACCCTTTCTTTGTTTGCTGAATGATACACTCTTATTGGGTAACGTGGCAAACATGGCTTTTTATTAACCAACTCTTTACCTAGGTGTCTCGTGCTAGTATGAGTCTGTGTGTGTGCAGGGGGTGTGTCTGAAGTGTCCCTGCTCCAGGATACTTACCTAAGGCACATGTATCTCCTTGTGTGTGGGTGTAGTCAATTTACTCTGTGTTCCTCTACACCTTCGTTAGCTTATTATGTCCTTCTTTTGTAAGTCGCTATGGATAAAAGCGTCTTCTAAGTGTAATGTAATGTAATGTAATGTAGTGTAATGCAAATGATTTTAATTTTAAATGAATCTTTCAGGCATTCTTTCAGACTGCCTCTGTATGTCTTTGTAGTTTGCCTTTGTATATCTGTGGCCAGGAAATCCATGCCATCCCTGAAAATATAGCATATAAATCCTGATAAATTGGTGCTAATAGTGATGACTGTCTAGTGAATATAGTGGATCTCTGACTGAAATCCAGCATCAGACACTCCCTCAAATTCTGCCATCTGATAATATTGTGTGAAATGTTTGAAATGACTGGCTAGCTGAGCATCTGGCTTAAAGCAATCTCATCCGAACATCACCGTACCCATATGGTATGAGATTGTCCAAAAACGTCACTGTTTCAAGTCCAGAATGCATTGCTTCAAACCAGACACTCAGCCAGCCAGTCATTTCAAAAAAGCACATTTTCACAAACTGCGGGCTTCAATGCACGACTCACAATGGTACCCAATCTCGGCTCATTTGGTGCTTTTTGGCATCCCACTTTAGAGCTATTGTTTCCTCCGTAGAATCATCTCTATTAGAGTCGCATAGCACCCACAAGGGCTTATTTCCCATAGAAAACAAAAAGCATAATACAGTTAGCCTGAGGGGGTGCAGATTGCATCACACACTGCTGTCAGCAGTACACACACATGTGATGGGCATATAATTCATGCTGTATTATGCTGTGGGTGTACAAGTAGAGTTGTGCATTTTTTGCATTAAAATGAAACAGTGAATCATCACAGATGCACTACACTAGCCTGGTAAACCAGCCCCTCGTACTTCATTTCATTTTATACAGAAGGTCTGGACCAGACACCATCAGAAAAGGTGTGGAAGTTTAAAAAAAGTGCCTCTGCCTTTACCCAATCGCTAACACCTGGTCGTCACGTTTGCAATTAGCCTACCTACGCACTACAATTGAAATGTAGCACACAAGGTCAACATCATGGCTATCAAACACACCCTCTGTTCGCTGATTGGATCGGTCTTGCTGGGGTCGACTAAATGACCCTCAAGAGATTCCGGTCCAGACCCTCTGTACAAAATGAAATGAAGTGCGAGGGGTGGGTTTACCAGGCTAGCACTACATTATCTATAAACACAGAATTAGCAGACGTAGATGAGAGCAACATTACATGCAGTTCTGCCATTGCATTTGTTGTGATTCTTTTCTTTTTATCTGTGTCTTCTTTTGTCCCCCTCTTCCTCTCTGGGGCCCCCTGCCCTTATTTGTACTTCTCTCTGTCTCTGCTCATATCGGTCTGTCTGGGCTCTGCTACTTTCTCTCACTGGCTGTCTTTCCCTTTGACTCTTTATCTTTCTCTCTGTTCCACTTGCTATCTCTCTTTCTCTCTCTCTGTCCCAGTTTCCCTCTCTCTCATTCTCTCTCATTTTCTCTCTCTTTCTTTCTTTTTCTTATCACTATTCTCTCTCTCTTTCTCCCTCTCCTTCTCCCTCTCACTCCATCATTCGCTCTCTCTCCACTCCTCCTTCCCTGTATCAATCCCCCCTCCGTCTTTTCTCCCTGACAGAGCTTCACTCATCCGTAACCATAACAACAACTCCTTGGGCGCCCCCACTCCTCTGCGGCTGCATTCGGCCAAGTCCTCGGAGAGCGACCTCTCTACCTACGGCCCGGTGCTGCCCATCTCCCACCTGCCCCTGCCCCAGCCCGAGGTGGGCCTCCTCCCCATGGCGCCCCCCGCGGGCCCGGCCTCCTCCTCCTCGCTCACCTCCTCCCCAGTCCGCCGGCCCAGCAGCTGCAGCGGCAGCTTCCACCGCCCCAAGCCGCACCCCGCGCTCCTCACGCCCCCCGCCCCGGCCCGGGGGCTCAGCCCCGACCCCTTCTCCCCCCTCGGAGGGGGGTCGCGGCGCTACAGCTTCAACGGGACCGGGGCAGGGGCCAGCGGGAGCAGCGTCGGCAGCCCCAACAGCAGCACGCTGTCGCCGGGGGCGCTGAGCAGCGGGGGCAGTGGCGGCGGGAGCGGCGGGGGCAGGTTTGGGCTGGACCCGTCTGCGGGGGGCCTGTCTGGGGGGGAGATGGTGCCGGTGGCCCTGGGCCAGCAGAGCGAGGAGGCCGGGCTGGGCTTCAGCGTGACGGCGGGGGGCCAGGGGGGCCGGCTGGCCATAGTGAAGAGGGTGTTCGACCGGCGCCAGTGTGCTGGTCTCCAGCCGGGAGATGCCATCGTCAAGATCAACGGCGCCGATGTGCAGAGCCTCAGCTTTGCACAGGTGGGTTTGTGTGTGTGTGTGTGTGTGTATGTGTGTGTGTGTGTCTGTGTGTGTGTGTGTGTGTGTGTGTGTGTGTGTGTGTGTGTGTGTGTGTGTGTGTGTGTGTATGTGTGTGTGTGTCTGTGTGTATGTGTGTGTCTGTGTGTGTGTGTGTGTGTGTGTGTGTGTGTGTGTGTGTGTGTGTGTTTGTGTGTGCGTGTGTGTGTGTTTTATCTGATGTCTGTTGACCAGCATTTGTTGACTGTAGTTTCTACTTGAAATAGGGGTCACAGGGGTATTTTAAATACGAATCTGAATTGATAGAATTATTATTATCATTATCAAGATAGAATTCTGAACTTCAATGTAGTACCAATGACCAGCACTGCAAGAACATTCAGATGTCCCATGTAGAGTACAGCATTTTAGTGCTAATTGCTAAAAGCTCATAGTGACCGCAGAGGTAATTACAGTAATGAAAGTTTTTGCCTAATTGCTTCCGGGAAACAAAAGCTAGGGCCAATACAGGATTCCTGTAATGTTCCTTCCGTGGCATGGGGAAGCTTCAGTAATTAAGCTGATATGCTTTCGAGGTTCAAAGGGCCTTGCAAGAGGACACTACATCACAGAACACTTAACGCACAAGCCATCATGCTGCCCATCCAAACACACCAGTTAGCATGCTAGTCAACTCTGTGCTGCTTGTACTTGAGACTTGTGCATGACACACACACACGTACACACACATGTTCACACACACAGACACACACACACAAACACACAAATATAAGTGGTTTATTCTCTAGGCTTAGTTAGCATGCTAGCATACTCTTGTACTGCTTGTACTGTGGTAGGCTTGTGCATGCTTCTTGGGTAGTTTCTGACAAAAAAAAAAGTACTGCTGATAAAAATGTTTTATTCTCTAGGTTCAAAGGGTCCTTCAGGAGCATACTAAAAGAGGGGAAGTCATTCTGCTGGTTTACAGGGGAGGTGAGTTTGCTGTCTCGGCACTCATCACAACTTACGACAAATAGACACTGGAGAGACATCAGCGCCTTTTATGAAACACTGTCTGCTGAAGCAGAACCTCTTTAGGCATCCTTTGAGGGCTATTGTCTTTGAATGCCTTTTAAATTCATATCAGTAGCTTCCAACAGTGTTGTTTTGTTTGTATACACAGACATGCAGCATACATGTACACAGATACAGTATGTCTTAATGTGTACAAATTCAACATGTGTATGATTTTTATGTGAAACAAGAATATTAATTTTAAAGACCCATAATTATGGTAAATACCTGTGTAAAATGGTGGTCCCTTAGCTAAAAGTGAGGCAGCCTGGAAGGTGAACATCTTACCAAATTTGGCCACTTCCAGGCAGACTTGGCCAATTCTCTCTTCACTATAGATTGTCTAGCCCCAAAAACACTTACTGTGCAAATTCTGTGTCTGAGTTTGACAAGATGGCCGAGCACTTTTGGCTGGCAGGACTGCAGGACTGGTTGGCGCCCAACAGCCATTGATCAGAATTAATTGTAACTGTGTGAAATGCGATTTCTCTGTCTTCCTCACACTCTCTCTTCTCTTCCTTTCTCGTTTTCTCTCATCCTTACCCCTCCTTTTCCCTCAGGCTCCATATATTCCTCTGTTTCCCCCGCCCCTGTGCGTAGACACCGGCCGCCCCCCTCCCCACACCTCGCACGCAACACTCAGGCCCAGACCACCGACTCATCGGTGCCTCGCACCTCCCTGACCCCGCCCCCTCCCACGCTGGAGCGCTCCTCATTGGTCCAGAGCACCAGCTTCCTTGACTCAGTGCCTGTCACTCTCACCATGGAGCCTCGCGATTGGATGAGTGCGGACGAGGCGGGCAGCCCCAGGCCCGGCTCCCGCAGGAGGGAGGAGAGAGACAAGCAGCAGCGGCCCGCCCCGCTCACGCCCCCTTCCATGCCCCCGCCCGTCCTGCGCGGCTACGAGGTGGAGCTGAAGAGACGGTCTGGCGAGGGATTCGGCTTCGTCATCGCCTCGCAGGACGTGGAGAACGGCAGAGGTGAGCTGATAGATGATGTGGATGGCGGATGATGTAATTTCCTGCGGAGCGTGTCCTCCTGTCCTGAGCTCTGAAACATTGTTGTAGTATGCGAACGGAGAGCCATTTGGCAGCACTTGCTAGCTTTCTAAGTGGGGAAATGGATAGAGGAGCATTGGGCTGAAAGAGGGGAGATGAGTTTTTAGGGATCTGGACTCTGGCCACAGCAGTCTGGCTGGCAGGACGCGTGCAGGGGTCTTTTGAGACACACACACACACACACACACACACACACACACACACACACACACCACACACACACACACACACACACCACACACACACACCTCAGACTTTACCTAAACCTGAAGTTGCTGCATGAGCAAAACGAACCATCCCCAAAAAGTTTTTCTCAACTTTCTTGACCACTCGAGTTTTTCTTGCCAGAGCCATAGTGTAAACCCCAGGATTTTTGCTATTAGGCTGGTATTTGAACAGAACTTGGAAAACTCGTTTGTTCTTAATAGCTTTTGGGGCTTATGGTTTTTTTGTAATCGCCTTGGCCCAATTTTTCAAATAAATGCTCTCTTTTTGGCAGCACACACAGACACATTGACTGGCAGACACACACACACACATGCGCACGCGCTGCACACACACACACACGCAACCACACACACACATACACACACGTGGGCAAACACGCACACACACACACACACACACACACACACACATGCTTAGACATGCTCCCAGTCATTGCCTTTTGGTATTTAAGTCTATTGGTAAGATTGTCAGGTGTGTCCTCCTGTTTCTGAAACTTTTAGTCAATTCTTAATTGCTGTATCATTTTTCTGAAATTAGTGGCCTCTTACTAGCACCATGTGCAGACACATGCAGTAGACAGAGACAAGCAGACAGACGGACACACACACACACTCAAATTCGCATGCACACACACACATACAGATCCACAGACACACACACACACACACACACAGATCCACAGACACACACCCACACCCACACACACAAACACACACACACAGACATGCCCTGACATTCTCTTTTAGCTGAACAACAGCCGTGTGGCAGTCTTTCAGAGAGAGTCTGAGTGTCATCAGTGCATCTCAGGGGCTTGTAGTTAATAACTCTCGCATCTCGCTTAATTGGTACAGAAGGGGAATGTTGTGCGAAACGCAATCACCACAAGTAATTCTTGTCTCCACAGCATCAGTCTTGTGAAATTAAAAACTCCAGAGGTGTCTTTTGTCAGGTGGTCCAGAGCATTTAAGATTTGAATGTTGCTTATTTTCATTGTCGGCTCAGTTTAATTAAATTTTATAAGAAATGAGGGGGGCCTCAAGGTGTTTTTACCGAGTGCAAAAGCCTGAGCCTTATCTGCATGCACTAGATGGGAGTAGAGCTGATTCAGGATTCAGGAAATTCAGGAATTCAGGCTTGGCTGTGTTTATCTGCGAGAAAAAATATATAGGTCTACACCGAGAATATTTAATAGGAAAAGCTTGTTAATGCTGGGGTGTTGTCATGTTTGAGCGCTACTGTTCGCTCAGAGAGGTCTAATAACAGGAACCCAGCTTTTGCTCTCCACCAAAGAAACGTTAGGCTAAGATCATGCTAACATCACACTTCAGTAAGGGTGTTTATCAAATCAAAGGGTTCATCAAATCTTATTCCAAAAAGTAGTTTGCTCAAAGTAGTTTGAGTGTAGTAAAAGTCCAGGCTCATGATTCTTTGTACTATTAGCCCTGTGGGAGAAGTTTAATTTGTAGTCTCCATTCCATAGGCTTGAACTAGTTTAAAACTTTCCTCTCAGGCAGAACCTATGAGCAGTGCCCCCAGCATGGAGAAGAGGAGAAGGCCTATCTACTTGGGCCTAGCTGAGCAAATTATTTATACACACATCTAATGATCACACATATACGTATGAGCGTGCATTGGCTTAAATGCAATGCATGATGCATGATTCCAGGAAACATGAAAGGGGGAATATTCCTAAAATACACATAATAAATAATTGATCAAATTAAGAGAGCAAGTATTCACAGTGATTGGTAGCTGGTAGTTGGCATGCTGAGTTCTCAAGTTCTCAACTTTCATAAGGATAAGCATAGCAATAAATACCATGGCTATTATATGTAGGCATTACATTTATGTAGCTTTAGATACTGTCTGCATTACATTACAATGTACAGTGTACATTTTGCATGCATGATGTCTATGTTGTTTCTATTTATTTTATTGTTTGTTAAGCCTCTTTGCCCTCTTTAAAATTGTCTCTATTTACTGGTGTAATCTTACCATACACTATGACTACATAAATATGAATATCAGCACACAACACTATTAGAGCTGAGACACAAGACTATTATAGCTGTAAGACTAGCCACATGTAAATATAAACATAAAATCGTGGAGGTAAGACTGCATATAGTTGTATAAAGCACAAAGACCAACTGCCATTCTAATCTGTTTTAGCCAGATCTTCAGTAACAAGTGCCTTCTTAGGGGGTCTGTTCAGATAAATAAGTGTTAACACATGAATGACATAATGACTAAGAATCTTCTTTGTTGTTGGATGCAGAAGAACATGATCATCAAATCAAATCAATCATGTCGTTTCTGTGATGGTCATTTTGCCCTTGAGCATGATGTGTCATTTTCCGACTATGACCATGCTAGGCCATGTTTGTTACATAGAGATCATACTCATGAGGGGGGCATAGCAGAACAGATGTGTTCTCGGCCTACATTTCCCATAATTCTCTCTGGAAATGCTCCTGTGATTCTCCCCTCACTATGCTCCAATGATACACCTACCCTCTTAACCTACAGATTTGTTAACCTTTGTACAATCTAATGTTCGTCTTTGTCAAGTCCAATACTAGCATCGTTAACCTCTTGACACTGAGCTATAGTTATATGTTATGCTTCTTGAAGTGCTGTAGATCTCTTCTCTCATCTGACAAGGTTCATCAGCAGCATTTGCACAGCATATGGTTTTTCATTATTCATAGGGAGCACCTTTGAAGTTGTGGTCGTGAGATCAACCTTTTTTCGATGGCGGCTAAAAGTTCACTGATGCAAAAAGCATAAAAAAGATCTCATGTTTCCATATATTCAAGATTAAAACATTTCTCTGAGCCCAGGTCTTCACATCCAACTGTTCTTCCGCAGAGCCGTGTGTTTCAAAAGAACCTGCTTTGGGCATCCTACCTCTACCTGAACAGAATGACCAGGGTTGGACATTTCATAACCAATGGCCTAAGTGTGTGTGTGTGTGTATGTGTGTATGTGTGTGTGTGTGTGTGTGTGTGTGTGTGTGTGTGTGTGTGTGTGTGTGTGTGTGTGTGTGTGTGTGTGTGTGTGTGTGTGTGTATGTGTGTGTATGTGTGTGTGTGTGTGTGTGTGTGTTTGTCTGTGTGAGTGTGTTTGTTAATGGCTGTTTAGGACCTGCTGTGCTTGGTTATCTGGTTCACTGGGCATGTCAGCTAAGCCATGCCTGTCCTGTCCTGTCCTGCTGCCTATGTCCACATAAATACTGACCCCTTGTCAACCCCCTATCAGCTGGCCTGGACTCGGGCCACATCTGGCCTGCATCTGGGCCTGATTAGCCTATGATCTTGACGTCATCCTGCTTAGTCAGCTGCTTTTTGCTGCATTAACTTTGGGCCAGGGCAACACTGCATATGTGTGTGTGTGTGCGCACGCATGTGTGTTTGTGTTTGTGTGTGTGTGTGTGCGCGTGTGTGTGAGAGAGAGTGTGTGTATGTGAGTGTGTGTGTATGTGAGTGTGTGAGTGTGTGTGTGTGTGTGTGTGTATATGTGTGTGTGCGTGTGTGTGCATGTGTATGTGTGTGTATGTGTGTGTGTGTGTGTGTGTGCTCCCCTCCCTCCTCTCCTTTGCCTAAGCCCCATATGACCTGATTTAGCGCAGCATTGCTTTAGTGTTTTAATGAGGCCAGCGTGTCACCAAGTGAGCGCTGGGCAGGTGTGGTGTCCGTGGTGACCGCCCTGTCCGTCCCCACGGTGACAGAGCCGCTCAATCTGCTGATGGTGCACTGCTCCTCTCCTCAAGGCCCGCTGGCCTCTCGCTGATTGGGTGGATGAGGCGTGTGCAAGCATGAATAAGTTATGTGTGTGTGTGTGTGTGTGTGTGTGTGTGTGTGTGTTTGTGTGTTTGAGTGTATGAGTGGCAATAATGGGTGAATGCACCTGTATGTGTCCAAGCAGTGTGCATCTGTGTGCGTACAGTATATTTGTGTGTGTGTGTGTGTGTGTGTGTGTGTGTGTGTGTGTGTGTGTGTGTGTGTGTGTGTGTGTGTGTGTGTGTGTGTGTGTGTGTGTGTGTTTGTGTTTCTGTGTGTGTGTGTCTGTGTTTCTGTGTGTGTGTGTGTGTCTGTGTCTCTGCGGATTTTGTGTGCCATGCATGTGTGTTGTGTAAGTTTTGTGTGCATGCTTTGCAAAGGTTTGTTTGTATGTTTAATTCTCTCTCTCTCGCTCTCGCTCTCTCTCTCGTCTTCTCTTTTCTCTCTCTCCACCTTTCTCTCTCTGACAGTTCCCAGTCCCCCCCCCCCCCCTAGCATCACATGCCATAAGCAGTTTGTGCATGTGCATGCATGTTTGTGTGTGTGTGTGTGTGTGTGTGTGTGCCTATACCAGCACACATCAGGTATTACAGAGCACTATGCTTATCATTGTCAATCAGTGTTTGTGTGTGTGCATGTTTGTCAGGGACCGAGTGGGCTTTTATCAGCAGTAAGTGACACTAAATGAGAAGGGGTGAAATATGCCACTGGTCGCGATCGCTAATCGATGCGATCAATAGGCAGATTATGTGCACTGAAGCTGGGGAGAGCGGGGGATTTAGGCTCGTGACGCGAGGGGATTTACTAAATGTATCACAGCCTCGCTAAATGGTCCCATCGACTGCGTTTGACACGCTCCAAATGGGCGCTTCTCTTTACGTCGACGCAACGCTGAGCTCTGCCTTTGTTTCAAAGACAAACCGCCTGCCAGCGCTAACAATGACGCGGCTAAACGCTGCGCTGTGAGGGAGGTGGGCCAACATGGCTGAATGTGCTGATGCCTGTTATATAGCACCCCAGTGATGCTTCTTACATATCGCCCCTGTGATGCCTGTTACATATTGCCCCAGTAATGCCTGTTACATATCGCCCCTGTGATGCCTGTTACATATCGCCCCTGTGATGCCTGTTATATATCGCCCCACTGATGCCTGTTATATATCGCCCCAATCATACAGTAGACATCCTATACACAATAATTCTTTCTTACCCAACAACATTAGTATTTGAATATTGCTACTTGAATCACTTATTCATGGTCACAATAATACATTGCTCCGACTGTCTGACTTCCCATTCCAAGATGCCGGCTGTATTTCCTGTGTCCCAGCAGCCAATGCTACGACTATGTATAGGATGTCTACGGTCCCAGTGATGCTCCCACAGCCAAACCTCTCATGTCCGATTTGGCCACAATCTCTATTAGCTCCCCTAACACACCGCTCACTTTTACTGTGTGTCTATGGACTAATAGAAAACACGCTATGGATGTGTTATAGCAGTGTACAGTGTTGTACTTGGAGCAGAGGTGTCGATCCCAGGTTTAGAAACAAAAATTCCTTTTTTTAACGTATATGAAATACTTAGTCATGCATCATCATTTCTTATAATGAATTATTTATTGCAATTTATTTTTACTTTGTGGTTTTATTTATTACTTTTTACATTAATAATTTGGGAGTACACAAGGCCACGTAATGCATTTTAAAAACCTATTTAATCTTTCGGTGTCCTAAGAGACTTCTCTCTTAATTATGCTGCTAGAGGGCCAGAATTGTTCCTTTCTCCCACCAGCTGGTTTTATAACCCTTCATCTCTTTCATTTCATCTCTTCATCTGCCTTTCATTTCAGTTTTCTCTCCTTCCCTCCATCACAGAGGATCCCATCAGCTCAGTCGGTCTGTCGTGCCCATTCCCAGTGCAGTCATTTCATTAGCATTCATTTACATGACCAAAGCACTATTACAGTAGAGGAGCATCTTTATCTAAACTCTCTCTCTGCTATACACGTTCATGCCTTACTCTCTGTCTCTCTGTCCCTCTATGTCTCTGTCTCCCCTGTTTCTCTCTATCTCTCTCTCCCTCTCCCTCTCTCTCCCTCTCTCTCTCTCCCTCTCTCTCCCTCTCTCTCCCTCTCTCTCTGTCTCTCTCTGTCCCTCTATGTCTCTGTCTCCCCTGCTTCTCTCTATCTCTCTCTCCCTCTGTCTCCCTCTCTCTCTCTCTCTCTCCCTCTCTCTCCCTCTCTCTCTCTGTCTCTCTCTGTCTCTCTCTGTCCCTCTATGTCTCTGTCTCCCCTGCTTCTCTCTATCTCTGTCTCCCTCTCTCTATCTCTCTCTCCCTCTCTCTCCCTCTCTCTATCTCTCTCTCTCTCCCTCTCTCTCTCTGTCTCTCTCTGTCCCTCTATGTCTCTGTCTCCCCTGTTTCTCTCTATCTCTCTCTCCCTCTCTCTCCCTCTCTCTCTCTCCCTCTCTCTCTCTGTCTCTCTCTGTCCCTCTATGTCTCTGTCTCCCCTGTTTCTCTCTATCTCTCTCTCCCTCTCCCTCTCTCTCCCTCTCTCTCTCTGTCTCTCTCTGTCTCTCTATGTCTCTGTCTCCCCTGCTTCTCTCTATCTCTCTCTCCCTCTCTCTCCCTCTCTCTCTATCTCTCTCTGTCCCTCTATGTCTCTGTCTCCCCTGCTTCTCTCTATCTCTCTGTCTCCCTCTCTCTATCTCTCTCTCTCTGTCTCTCTCTCCCTCTCTCTCCCTCTCTCTCTGTCTCTCTATGTCTCTCTATGTCTCTCTGTCTCCCCCCTTCTGGCTCTCTGTCTCTCTGCCCCCCTCTCTCTTTCTCTGCTCTCCCTCTCATTTCTCTCTATAAATCTCTTTCCCTTTCTGTTTGTCCTCGTCTTTCTCTCTCAAAGTCTTGCCTTCTCTTTCCTGCTTTCTCTGTCTATATATCTCTTTTTCTCTCTATCTTGTGCTTCCTCTGTTGCACTCTCTCTCTCTCTCTCTCTCTCTCTCTCTCTCTCTCTCACACACACACACTCACTCGCTCTGCCTCCTTTTCTCTGCTCTGTCAATTTATCCATCCATTTTCGCTGTCTTTTGCTTTCCTTTTTTTCTCTTCTCCTCATTACTCTTAGTCTTACTGTCCTCTCTCCATCGCATTACTCTCTCCATTTCATTACATCTCTCCTCTCTCTCTCTCTCTCTGTCTTTCTCTCCATCCATCCATGCCTGCCTCTCTGTCTCTCTTCCTGCCCCCCCCCCCCCAAACCCAGCACTCTACTTAGCTCTCTGCTGCAGTGGTCAAAAGATTAAAACACATTCATTTTTTCGATCTCTCTCTCTCTCTCTTTCCCTCTTTCTCTCTTCAATCACTGTTTTTTTTTTCTCCCTCACTACCACTCTCCCCCATCCCGTTCCTCCCCTCTCCCTCCCCCTCTTTCCCCCTCTCTCTCTCTCCCTCTCTCTCCCTCTCTCTCCCTCTCCTCGTGTGCCTCAGTGGACTGGATTAAGCGTGCGGTGTGCAGTGCAGTGCGGTGCGGTGCTGTGCGGTGCTGTGGTTCGCTCTGTCGTGCTGTGGCTTACTCTGGTAGACCGGCTAACTGGTGCCTTGTTTTGTTTTGCGTGTGCGTGCCCCGGGCTTGCGGCGGACGCGTTTGTGATGCTGGCCGTGCACGGACGCCGGTGTGTGTGGATTTAAGCCGCTCAAGCCTGCCTCGGATCTGTGTTTGGGACTCGGCAGAGCTCACACACAAACACACGTTCCCAAAAGCATGCTGGAGAGACTGCAGTCAGCTTTCAGAACTGTCAAGGACTCCAAACGTAACTGATATTTTTATTTTTTCTTATTTTCTTTCCTCTGCTCTGTGTTTCCTTTCTTTTGCTTCTTTGGTCTTCCCTTCTCTCCGTCCTCCTGCAGTTGGTATAGGCTGTCTTCCCTTGAGTGTGTTGTTGCAAGGCTGTTGAGTATTTTGAGGTGCAGATATGTTTTTTGTGTGTGTGTGTGTGTGTGTGTGTGTGTGTGTGTGTGTGTGTGTGTGTGTGTGTGTGTGTGTGTGTGTGTGTGTGTGTGTGTGTGTGTGTGTGTGTGTGTTTGTCTGTGCGTGCATGCATGTATGTGTTTTTGTGTTTTTTTACTGCATTCACACCTGCAATGTATTGACTGCATCTGTGCTATGTGCAGACCGTTTCCTGTCTTGAAAAGTCAGTATTAAGGAGAGGATGTGTAAAGAGTTCACGTGTAGTCAAGGCTGGGATTTATTCATTAATGTGAACTGCGTACGACAGGCATGTACACAAATGAAAGTTAATTAGAGTTAATTAATTAAATTAA
Source organism: Coilia nasus (assembly GCA_027475355.1). Classification (NCBI taxonomy): domain Eukaryota; kingdom Metazoa; phylum Chordata; class Actinopteri; order Clupeiformes; family Engraulidae; genus Coilia; species Coilia nasus. Next base: position 9,309,018 of record CM050206.1, on the reverse strand, counting down.
GGACATAAATTAAAGCTGCCTTAATGTAATGATTTAAAGTTGCACGTTTTTGTGTGCTCAAGTGTTCACCTACAGGTTAGTTAAAATGAAAGCGTCCAATAAACTGTCGTATAAGGCGGGTGTGTTGGTGTGTTGGTATGTGGGTAAAAACTTGTGTTTTGGTGTTAGTCTCTGATGATGTGGAGTGCATACATATAATTCAATTGATTTTTAAAGGAATATGAATCATAAGTATTGTGCAAGGGTTACATTTGAGGTAAATGGAGTCAGTCTATGGTCAGGAAATGAGTGTATGATTTCCATGTGAGTCCTTAGGAGCAGGTCTGTTTTTGTGTAGGTGCCAACTTATATTTTTGCATCAGTCTGTGATGTTGTGAACTGCACGTCTATATTTAAATATTTCCAAGGAATGTGGGTTATATATTATGCAAGGGTGGAGGAGTCTCTGTCTCTGTCTCTGTCTCTCTCTGTCTCTCTGTCTCTCTCTCTCTCTCTCTCTCTCTCTCTCTCTCTCTCTGCCGTCATCAGTGTTCTTTGGTGTCTCCCTTTCCTTTCTTGTAGAGGCTCGGGATCCCCCTCTATCTGAATCATCACAGACACACACACAAAATCACACGTACACACACCTGAGCACATACACACACCTCTTAACATATAGACACACACACACTCACACACGTAAAAACATTCACAGGCACACACATCTGCATACACATGATACACACAGTTAGAAACACACACAGACGCATACACACACACATATGCATACATGCCTCCCCACACACAGTCTCTTCTGCCTCACACACACTAAAACACCAGTGCTCTATCCTGCTTTCTTCAGCAATGCTGCACTAGCATCCATATATCTTCTCTTCTCATGCCTACATAGATAACCGGGGCTTACGGCCCACTCAGCGGCCCACAGTGTTTAGGGGCTAAGTGTAGACAGACATACACACACACACACACACACACACAAACACACACACAAAGCCTTATGCTTGCTTTCTCAAGGGACCTTCTCTCTCTGTCTCTGTCTCTGTCTCTGTCTCTGTCTCTGTCTCTGTCTGTCTTTGTCTCTATCTCTCTCTATCTCTCTCTCTCTCTCTCTCTCTCTCTCTGTCATGTGCACATGGACACACAGACACACAAAATACTCATGTGCTGTACACACAGACACACAGACACACACACACATACACACACATACACTCTTTCTGAAAAAGTTGCTGCATAGAAACACTGCAACTCAATGCAGACAGAAGGAGGCAGGAGACACTTGTTTGAGTCAGTGGTGTGCATTTTTTTTTTTTTTTTTTTTTTTTTAGCACATCTCCTCTCTTGGTCTTCTCACTGGCTGCCTGGATTGGTTCTGGTAATACCTATCCTCTAATGTTCCAATTGCCTGCTGTCTGGTTCGGTTCTGTTAGTGTCTATCCTCTCTCGGTCCAATTACTGGCTCCCTGGTTCTGCTTTGTTAGTGTTTTTCCTCTCTTGGTCTTCTCACTGGCTGTCTGGTTCGGTTCTGGTAATACCTATCCTCTAATGGTCCAATTGCTGGCTGCTTAGTTTGGTTCTGTTTGCACCTATCCTCTCTTGGTCCAGTTGCTGGCTGCCTGGTATTGGTTCTGTTAGCACCTATCATTTCTTGGTCCGGTTGCTGGCTGGCTAGTTTGGTTCTGTCAGTGTCTATCTTCTCTCATGGTGCTTTCACACCAACAGCAGTTGGTGTGCACCAAATGCTCCATTCGGACCAAAAGCTTGTAGTTCGGTTTGTTTTTGTGGGTGTAAAGGCAAGGCAAGGCAAGGCAAGTTTATTTGTATAGCGCATTTCATACACAACGGCAATTCAATGTGCTTCACAAAAATAAAAGCAAAGGACAATATATAAAGGCATAAAAGATAAAGTAATTGTACTGTAGAAGCATAAAAGGTAAAACAAGTGTAAAAGCATACAAGTAAAATCAATATGTAAAAGCATCAATCGAACTCTGGTGAGCACTAAATCAAGCAGACCATGACCTCCCAAAAGAGGTGGTCTCGGCCCTCTTGATTCCGCACCAATGAACTATTCGAAATGCATTATGGGTAGCTAAGACAAATATTGATGAGGAAACGTCAAGCGGACCAATTTTGTCTCGTTTGTGTGAAAGCGGACAACACCACAATCTGTATGATATATAGTAAGAATTTTACTGCCTGGTCCATGGTCAGATAATCAAACTGGTACTCTGTAAGCACCCTCAGTCCGATTGCTGGCTGCCTGGTTTGGTTCTGTTCGTAGTTTGGTTTTGTTAGCTATCCTCTCTTGATGCAGTTGCTGGCTGCCCGGTTCGGTTGTGTTCAGATGGGCCCAGACGGGCTGGGCTGGTAGGGACCGGGGCGGGCCAGGGAGCCTTTCTCTACACATATGGCAGCTAAAAATAAAGATTAAAGGCAGAGGCAGGCTTTACTGGGTCAGAGCTCTGGTGACGGACTAGTCCAGAGCACCCCCAGCCACAGCAGCAGCAAAGCCAGCTAAACACACACACACGCATACACACACACACACACACGCACACACATGCAGGCACACGCACATTGCATTCACAAACATATGTCAGCATGCTTTTTTGTGAACTCCACACTTTGCAACCCCCTCTGTTTGTTCTGTAAATGCTTGTCTGGCTGTTACTTTTTACACACACACACACACAAAAACATACACACACACACAAACATACACACACATACACACACACACACACACACAGCACAAAGATTTGTTTCAGCTGGATGCAACTGGTGTGGGGTTCTGGTGTGGGGTCCCCCCCCCCCCCACACACACACACACAAACACACAGTGGTGATGCAACCATTGCAGATCCCTCTCGTCTTTCCTTTTCAATTTTGGAGCACTTTTGAGGGGAGCATATTTTCAGGGGATAGTAATGTTTGACGGAAGTAATGTTGGACGGAAGTATTAGAGGGGAGTAATATCTGTAGTGTGGGGTAGAGGGGAGTTATGTGTGTAGTAATGGGGAGTATTAGAGGGGAGTAATTTGTGTAGTAATTGGGACTAATGTGTGTGGTAATGGGAAGTAATGTGTGTATTAATGGGAAGTAATGTGTGTTAGAGGGGAGTAATGTGTGTGGTAATGGGGAGTGCCGTGTTACAGGGGAGTAATGTGTGTGGTGGCTGTGTTAGGTGGGTGTATTAGAGGGGAGTAATATCTGTAGTGTGGGGTAGAGGGGAGTATTAGAGGGGAGTAATGTGTTAGTGGGGAGTGCTGTGTTAGAGGGGTGTAATGTGTGTAGTAATGGGGAGTAATGTGTTAGAGGGGTGTGTTAGAGGGGAGTAATATCTGTAGTGTGGGGTAGAGGGGAGTATTAGGGCTCATTTCCACCACCTCGTTCAGCGCGTAGCCATGTTCAGCGCGTGGGCGTATACAATAGGTTTGTATGGGGACAGAATACGCTCAGAACACGCTTGCGGTGGGAATGGTCTCATCTGCTAACGTGCATTCTAAATGAATACGGACAGAATACGGCCATGCGCTGAACACGCAGAGTGCGGTGGAAATGGGCCCTTAGACGTGAGTAATGTGTTATTGGGGAGTGCTGTGTTAGAGGGGAGTAATGTGTGTAGTAATGGGGAGTAATGTATGTTAGAGGGAAGTAGTGTGTGTAGTAATAGGGGGTGCTGTGTTAGAGGGGAGTAATGTGTGTGGTAATGGGGAGTAATGTATGTTAGAGGGAAGTAGTGTGTGTAGTAATGGGGAGCAATGTGTGTTAGAGGTAGGGATGCAAATTATCGATTAATTCATTAATGACTAGTTGACTGACCTTGTCGATTGATTAACGACTAATTGATAAGCGGCGATTTTTCCCTGAATTTCAGTGTTTCAATAGAGTCTACAAGAATATAAGCTAAACGTAGTTAAAATACTGAATTCAAAAAATGTTATATTCCTTAATGAAGGATATATTGTACCATTAGGAACACAGTGCAGACAAATGCATTTATGTTGTATAACAA
>CM050206.1:9290000-9292500 GCA_027475355.1 Coilia nasus | reverse complement strand
ACTCCAGCGCACGTGAGTAGAGACACACACACACACACGCACACACACATCTACACACACACACACCTACACACACACACACACACATCTACACACACACACACACACCTACACACACACACACACACACACATCTACACACACAAATACACACACACATCCTATAATCCAATTATTTTCCTGTGCCACAAAAAACACCAGTGCACATATATTCAGCCCATGATTTTTCATCCCAGCACACACCTACACACACCTACACACACACACACACACGCACACACACACACACACACACACACACACACACACACACACACACACACACACACACACACACACACCTACACACACACACACACACATCTACACACACACACACACACCTACACACACACACACACACACATCTACACACACAAATACACACACACGTCCTATAATCCAATTATTTTCCTGTGCCACAAATAACACCAGTGCACATATATTCAGCCCATGATTTTTCATCCCAGCACACACCTACACACACCTACACACACCTACACACACACACACACACACACACACACACACACACACACACACACACACACACACACACATACAAACAAATACGCAGCACAAACACAACAACCTGTACAAACAACCTGTACACACAAAGCCCATTTTTACATGCAGATCACCTACTAACCTACACATGCCTATACTTGACTAGAGTGGGGGACCCATTTACAGACACTCATACATCATTTGTACAAAGGGGCTCCACGGGGATCAGTGCACTGGACACCTTTAACCTCTGCCAGCTGCTTCAGAAACATCCATACTCCCTCTCTCTTTCTCTCTCTCTCTCTTCTTTCTCTTTCTCTCTCTCTCTCCTCCCTCCCCCTCCCGCCCTTTCTCTTTCACTCTCTCTCTCTCTCTCTCTCTCTCTCTCTCTCTCTCTCTCTCTCTCTCTCTCTCTCCCTCTCTCACACTCATGTTCGCACAGACAACCATGCCTGTTCTCTACCCTCTCCCCTAAACACACACACACACACACACACACACACACCTTCTTTGTCTTTGTCGAACCTCCTCATTTTCCATCAACATCTCGAAAAAGCACAAACACACACACTTGCAGACATGAGCTTGCAGCACACACACACACACACAGGTGTAGTCCCTCCCAGACCTTCATTATTCACACCTGAGCGTCTGGGATTAGAGTGCCTATCCATTTAATCCACTGGGCTTTCTCACTCTGTACACCTTTACACTCTGCCAGATGCTACAAAAACACATTTGCTCAGACATACACACTTACACACACATACACATACACACACACACACACACACACACACACTTACACACACACACACATACACATACACACATATACATATAAACACATACAGTACACTCACAAACGCACACGCACATGCACTCACACACACACATTTATATACAGTATATATATATATAAACACACATACGTATATACACACACACGCACAACACACACACACACACACACACACACACATATATATGTATGTATGTATGTATGTATAAACACACATATATACACACACATATGCACACGCACATGCACTCGCACACATACACACACACACACACACACACATATTTATATACATATATATATAAACACACATGTACACACACGCACGCATATGCACTCTCTCTCACACACATACACACAGATACATACACATGCATCCACATGTACACACACCCTGTTTGTTTCACACAACACGACCCACGCCTTGTAGCTGCAGATTTGCAGTTGCCAAACAGCTCTCTGTGATACTTTTGAGTGCTGTTGAGCTACTGAGGTTCCTGTCATTTCTCCCTCCTCTCTTTTTTCCTCTCCTCTCCTCTCCTCTCCTCTCCCCTCCTCTCCTTTTCCTTCCTCTTCTCTCCTCCTCTCTCCTCCACTCCTCTCCCCTCCTCTCCTCTCCCCTCCACTCCTCTTCCCTCCTCTCCTCTGCTCTCCTCTCCTCTCCTCTCTCCTACACCCCTCTCCTCTCCTCTCCTCTCCTCTTCTGTTCTGTTCTCTTCTCTCCTCGTCTCCCCTCCTCTTCTCTTCTCCTCCCTTCTCTTCTCTTCTTCTCTTCTCTTCTCTTCTTCTCTTGTCTCCTTACTTTAAACACAGCTGGTCAGCACAGACGAAAAGAGCCAGAGTCTGGTGGGAGATATTCCTAACAGAGATTCTCACGCTGTGCTCACAATCATTTGTGATGGGTTCCTCTGTGTGTGTGTGTGTGTGTGTGTGTGTGTGTGTGTGTGTGTGTCTGTGTGTCTGTGTGTCTGTGTGTCTGTGTGTCTGTGTTTTCAGGATTTTCTTTGTTTACAAGAAAGTAACAGCAGGTTAGGAAATTGACTGTGATGAGTTGGTGCTGTGTGCATCTGCTAAAGATGCAACTACATGAAAAATGGCAGTCATTACTTCATTTGGCGCTGCTTGAAGCTTCAGCTCACCTATATACAGTAC
>CM050206.1:9272500-9285000 GCA_027475355.1 Coilia nasus | reverse complement strand
GCACAAACTCTGTCGCAGCTTTCGCAGTCTGATGGCCTTTTCCGACTGGCCTCCTCTGATCTTTTCTGCTGACTGATTTTGCACTTCCTGGGTGAATGAATCAACTTTGGTGTTCACTTCCTGTCCTGTTTTACAACTGACATTTTGGGCTGTTTGGTTTTTCTGTGGGTGTTCTTATGCTGCTCTTTTCTCTTCTCCTCTGTGTGTCGGGTCTATTTCTCTTCTCCCACCCCTTTTGTCCTCCCTCTGTTCTCCTTCTCTTCCTTCCTCCTTCCCTATCTCCTCTCTTCCCTTCTTGTTTACACTTCTCTCTCTCTCTTTTTCTGTCTCTCTTTCTGTCTCTCATTCTGTCTCTCCCTCTGTCTCTCACTCTGTCTCTCACTCTGTCTCTCTCTCACTCTGTCTCTCTCTCTGTCTCTCTCTGTCTCTCACTCTGTCTCTCTCTCTGTCCCTCACTCTGTCTCTCTCTCTGTCTCTTGTTCTGTCTCTCTCTTTCTCTCTCTCTCTCTTTCTGTCTCTCTGTCTCTCTCTCTGTTTCTCTTTCTCTCTCTGTCTCTCATTCTGTCTCTCTCTCTGTGTCTCTCTGTCTCTCGTTCTGTATCTGTCTCTCTCTCTTTCTGTCTCTCTGTCTCTCTCTCTCTCTCTGTCTCTCTGTCTCTTTCTGTCTCTCTGTCTCTCTCTCTGTTTCTCTTTCTCTCTGTGTCTCTCGTTCTGTCTCTCTGTTCCTGTCTGTCTGTCTGTCTGCCTGTCTGTCTGTCTGTCTTTCTCTTTCTCTAGTGGAGCTATCCAGCTTATCTCTCTGTATGACCAACTCCAAGCTAGGCGAGCCTTGCTTCTATGTCATCGGCCGGACCGAGAATACGCGGTTGGTAGTCGTTCCTGTTAGTTCTCCATTTTCTCGTTTACCTACATCACCCTCTATCTTTCTATCCCCTCTTTATCTTTCTATCTTTGCTTGCTCATAGTCAGTGTCTTATCTGTACTAACTGTCCTAACTGTGCTTGTTGCTGTAAAAAGTGCCCCCTTTGTCACACGTCAGTCTGTCTGTGTCAGTCATTCAGCTTCACTGTCTTGTAATTGTGGTGGTGTTGTAAGGTTGGGGCTCTCTGGTGTAGTATAGTATAGTATGGTGTAGTATAGTATAGTATAGTGCAGTATAATATTGTATATTATAGTGTAGTATAGTATATTATAGTGCAGTATAGTATAGTATAGTGCAGTATAATATCGTATATTATAGTAGTATAGTATATTATAGTGCAGTATAGTATAGTATAGTGCAGTATAGTATAGTATATTATATTATAGTATAGTATAGTATAGTATAGTATAGTATAGTATAGCATAGTATAGTATATTATAGTATAGTATATTATAGTATAGTATAGTATAGTATAGTATAGCATAGTATAGTATATTATAGTATAGTATAGTATAGTATAGTATAGCATAGTGTAGTATACTCAAGTATGAAAATAAAGTAGGTGCAAAGTACACACAGATCTGAACACTTTTTTTCTAGCAGATGGGCGATAATTCAGAGCAGACAATTTATTTAAAGTGCGTCCTCGAATTATGTAAGTCAGTGTCTACAGTTGCGAAAATAGTAATTGCACATTTGCCAAATCTCTCTCGGGGGGAGGGCGGGGGACTCAGGGGATCTGTCGGCTTAAATAAAGGTTACAGTGAAAAATAGACAAGCCGCCCAAATAATGAATGAGCTCAAACTTTTGAATTGCAATGGGGGAATTATGCGATTGTGAGCTTTTTGTTGACCTCAAACAACAGCATTCACATCCATGTTAGTGTGTGTTGAATGGATGCAAATATGCCGTTCACATACTGCTACCAGTCTCTCTGCAGCAGCTGGTTTGAGTGTGATGTAGTGGTGCCAAATCATGTTTATTTGCATTTAAATTCTGGTTAGTAGAACGTCAAAACCTCCCCTGTGTGATATTCAAAATGAGTGACACATTCCGCAAGAAATCTACCTTAAAATAGACTGGCATGAAAAGAATATCAACGTGAATGAATGGCAGCCATTTTAAAGTTGGTCACAAAGTGACTTTGATTAGGATTTGAGACGATGTATTTTAAGGAGTACATTTACAGATTTTAAGCATGTAAAGCATTTCTGCTGGCATTAGGTTTGTTAGTGTGACAGATGTTATGTATTTCATGTACTGTATGCATGCTGTAGTAAAACACCAAACAGTAATTATCAGGCTGTTCTGCTGTTGCTTTCTGTCTAAAACATGCAAGTTGTGGCTCTCCCTCTTTCTCACCATCTCTCTTTCTCTATTTCTCTCTCCCCACTCTGTTATCTTTTTGTTTCTCTCTTTCCATTTCTCTGTCTTTTTACCTCACCCTCTTCTTCATCCATTTCCTCATGCTACCTCTCCCACTGTATCTCTCTCCATCTCTCTCTTTCTCTCTCTCTGTCTCTCTGTCTTTTTCTCTCTGTCTTTTTCTCTCTGCAGGCCGTAATCGCTCAGCAGCCTTCCCCTCTTCCTCTCTCCACCCCCGTAAGTCGCATCTGGTTGCAGTAGACAGCAGGGGTCGAAGGTCGCGGGCAGGGGAGAGGGGGAGGTCACAAGGTCGAACGGTCAGGAGCCCCAGTTCTTCTGGGAGACGGAGCAGGTCGGAGGTAGGACGAAGAGGAAGAGGAGGAGGAGGAGGAGGAGATAGAGGAGAGGAGAGATGGGGTAGGAGAAGGAAAGCAACCAGCCCTGACTCCGCTGATATAAGCCAGGCGGAAGATGAGGAGGAGGTGGAGGAGGCCCAAGTCCGGCGAGGTCAAAGGTCACAATCGCTGTCGGCCAGGCCGGAGTCGGGGAGGAGGAGTAGGACGAGGAGGAGCAGCTCACCCGGAAACACCCGGAAGAACCACAGCGACGATGAGATCACCGCGAGGTCACGGAGAGAGGGTGGGAGGGAGAGGGGCGGAGCGAGGGAGAGAGAGGAGAGGAGGGGTGGGCGTGGCGAGAGGGAGAGAAGGAGCGCCAGCAGGGAAAGGGTGAGGTGGCTGGGGAGTCAGAGCGAGGAGGAAGAGGAGGAGCACAGAGAGGACGGCGAAGGGAGGGAGGATGAGGAAGTCGATGATGATGATGATGATGATGATGATGAAGTCTTCATGCCGATCCCTAATCAGAGACTGCCCAGGCCCAGGGAAGACTGGGGGCAGCAAGCAGAGGTGTGGGGCAGTGGGGAGGAAGAGGAGGGGGAGGAGGAAGAGTGGGAGAGGCAGCGAGCCCAGAGGAGAGAGGGGGAGGAAGAGGAAGAGGATGGAGCTGAGGGTAGCGTAGCAGGGTGGGAGAGAGAGGCAGGGGTGGAGGAACAGGAGGAGAGGGTTCGGGCATGGGCATCAGCGGTGCAGAGAGAGAGGATGCTGCAGCTGGAGATGGAGGGGGTTGGAGAGAGAGAACCTGCGAGTCCTGGCACGAAGGAAGAGGACGGAGAGGAAGAGGAGGAGGAGATGGACCAGAGTAGACCCCTAACGCTGCCCCCTCTCTCGGGGGTCCCTGTCCTCCCAGTGGGGGCCAAACCTCAGCTCTACGTCCCTGTGCTCCCCCCTCTCTCTCCCAGGGAGCTCGCCACCCCCTGGCCGCCCCACCCCCAACCGCCGACCCACGCCTTCTCCTTCCTCCGCACGCCGGGCTCCCGGTACGCAGAGTCCGAGTCGGGGGCCAGCGTGTCGGTCGCCAGCACCACCGCGGCCAGCGTCTCCGGACTCTCCCTGGTCCTGCCCGACGCTCACGGTCACGGACGCGGGAGCAGCAAGACCCCTCTGCCCGGACGCTGGCTCAGGCCCAGCCCACTCACCCTCAGCCAGGTCACCCAGAACCGCCTGGCCTGGACATCAGGAGATGGAGGGGGAGGAGGGGAAGGGGGAGGAGGAGGAGGAGGAGATGGAGATGGAGGAGGAAGAGGAGTACCCAGGTTCATCCACTGATTAAAAGCTATTTAAGGCACTAGAGTCCACTCACCCTCAGCCAGATCACCCAGGAGAACCATCTGGCCTGGACACCAGGAGGAAGAGCAGAAGATGGAGGAGGAGGAGGAGGAGGAGGAAGAGATGTAGGAAGAAGAGCAGAGCCCAGGTTAATCCACTGACTAAAGGCTTTTGAAGGTGCAAGAGCTTGTTTAGTCAGCCCCATCGACCTGGTGTTACCTCTGTGGACTTTTCATTTTTTTAAGGTTTAAAGTTTATTTGTCAAAGTGTTGCAATAAAAGGCTAAGATGTTCAGAAAGCAGTAAATCACAGTGGCTCTGAACCCATTTGCTCAAATCATTTTGCTCAGTTTTCTTTTTTGTTTTCACTAAAAAAGTAATTTTTTTTCAATTCCTTTCAGTCGTCATATGCCAGTCAGTCTCACTTTGTGAACAACTCATAATCGTCTGTTGTGTTGAAAAGAGTTTTTTTTCTGAACACCACTCCTGTTCATCCAGCTATCGAGCCATAAGCTCTGATGTCATGTCACATGTTCACAGGTTCTTGGTCTTTGTTTCATCTCTGCTCTGTGGTTCTTGTGTGGTTCTGCAGGTATGTATGTTAAGAGATACCTCACCATAGAAAGCAATAAAAGGTTCCTGCTTGTAGTGTCCAAAGAAGCAAGGGGATAGTCTGGCGAGGGGTCTGTTCCTAACTCATGTTTCCTTCCTTAATGAAACATCAACTCTGCTGCTTTCTCACTGTCATGTTTCAAATGGTTCTTTAAAAAGGTTCCTGTAAACAGTTCCCATTACGTAGCAAATTCAAGAGCACCATCATTGAAAGATCACACAGGTGTGTGTGTGTGTGTGTGTGTGTGTGTTTGATCTGCGCCCTTGAGTGAAGGTCAACAGGTAGCGTGTGCCGGACTGCTGCTGTCTGCTGTTGTTCTTATTAAGCGTCCCTTTCAAGTGCCCCTCACGGTTGCCTTGGAGACCAGACCCACTTCCTGTCGTTAACCTTGAACTCGGCTGACCTCCACAACCCTCGTGATGTCTTGGCTCTGGATGAAAGTGGCCACTCAGGATGATCCATGACGTCCCCCCCCCCACAAAGCAGCAGAGTCAAGGCCGCCGATTGATCTCCTGTCAACCACCACTTCACAGGAAGCCAAGGCCCTAGTGTAGCCAGCTCTTACTGGAATAGCCAATGAACACCCCCCCCCCCCCACACACACACACACACACACACACACACACACCCAACCCCATGGAAGGACAAGACTGTGTACATAGATCTTGGGAACAGACTGTACTGAAACACCACTGCCATAAACTGTTAAACTGCTACGATTATCCAAAGTTCATTCCACAGATCTGAAAATCACCCAATTACCCATGAACCAATTCAGTTCTCATTACAAAAGATGGCATTAAATATTGTGTGAAAGTGACATGTCAGACTATACACTGTTTAAATACCTGTTTGACTGTTACAAACTGCTGTCCAATATTGGGTCAAATGTATGGGCTATGTAAAATGTGGGCAAAGCCGTATGAAGCCATATAATTTAGGGTCGGATTGGAGCCTGAGTTTGATGCGTTACAGAGCAAATAGCTGCAGGGATATGAAGTCTCTTTGAGTGCGGAGAGCTTCAGTGTGGCCCTTGGTGTCGGCTAATGGTACTCTGCTAGTCACGGCACTGGGCTCGTACCATGACTGGCTTTTTAAAGCAACACTAAGTAGTTTTTTCAACCTTAAAATAATGTTTCCAAGATCGTTTTAGTGGTTCATCAACTTGTAACAGGGTGAACGGCACTTCTGAATTCGCTCTGCCACCCTCCATGGGCTATAACCGCACTAAGTAAGTTTGGAGGAGTTGGCCGTCTCTCTGTAGTTCTCTATAAGAAACAGTTCCGCTTCCAACCTGTAGGGCGACCGAAGACGAGAACTACTTAGTGTTGCTTTAAGTGGCGTAAGTGGAGATGGGTTGGGTCAGGGCAAATCGATGGTGGGTGAGAGACCATGACAAGAGTGTGTGAAGGATTCACTAATAGTTTTGTGTTTTTTTTCCCAGATACCCATTTTGCCTTGTAGTAAAGGGTGAGGATGTTAGAGAGATTTTTTAATAGGCTATCTATGGGATTATATTTTTCAGAGTATAAACACGGTTTGCTGGTTTGTTGAAATGCCTTGAACACATTATGTCAACCATAAATGCTTTTTGTAAATACTGGAGTCATTGGTCCACCATGTAGCCAACAAACTTAATTTCAGACACTACATGTAACAGATATATTTATTTTCATAACTGATTGGTTTGACATGGATTCAGCATGGAAGACATTGACATCCTCAAGAGAAAAAAAAAGTAATATTTTGTAAACAATCTGCCAAAATGTGGGTGTCAAGTCAAGTATTACAGACAAGCGCCCAAGACCATATATACGAGTGTGTATGGCAAATATAGTCCATTGTAGCATTATAAGGCATTATAAACACGAGCCAATAGAGAGTAGAGATATTTTAACATCCACTTGAAGCCCTCCCAGCCGGTCTGGGCCACAGAGGTTCATTCAGGTTGTCAAATGAGACGCACCCTCATTGACAATGCAATAACAAGAGACACTGTTGTGCATACTGTACGTGTATTTGAGGGAATGTATTGTATCTCGGTGTGTTAGATGGTGTGTATGGCGGGACAGTGGTTTTGTTTTGAGGTGGTTGAACTGGCTCTGGTTTCCTTCACCTATGAAGAATGCAGTGTTTTTGTGTTTCTATGCTTACCCTAGTCTAATCTATCGCCATGACATATCCTGTGTGTACATATATAAATATAAACATAATTATAAATCAGAGTGTACAGTTTATTATAAATATTTACATTATTATAACAATATTGTTTATATTATGATTGTTACAGTATTATCAATAATAAAATGAACACATCTATCAAAGTTTAAAGAAAGTAATAATAAAGTCTACAATATATATATACGTACCTTTATGTTGTTCATTTGTTCACAACAGCACATATGCTGCCCTTGTGTCTCCAAGCATGTTATTTTGTGTAGTTGTGATAAGAGCCTTACTGACATACAGTAGGTCACCTACTCGCAAATTACACACCAAACATTTCCATCGGGGTGATAATTGAATCTCACAGCCATTTTATTTAGACCTTTGTCTCTCGCTGTTTTCTAATAATTGCTCTGTTTTAGGCATGTGCCTGAAATTGCACAGTTGATCCGTTGTGCTAAAACACGACTGGAAAATGAAAGCCAGATATATATATATATATATAGGTTAGATTGTCTCTGAAATTAGTGCTTTATGGTACATGCAGAAATGTAGTCATTTACCCAAAAGTGAGAGATAATTGCTTCACATTTGCTTTCCACATTTGCAGTACTGTAACTTTCAAAATGTGGTTATGTGCCTATTCTGAGCAGTAGATGGCAGCAGCGAGCCGAGTTTAAAGTTCCCCGTCACAGATTATCAAATCTTGTGCATATCTTCGCAGTGGATATGCCTGCAAAGAGCGTATAGAGTCTACCATGTCAGAATGGCACGGATTCGTCACGGATTCGTTTGGAGCTAAAAAAAAAAAAAAACTCCTCACTTGTAATCACCGTCCATAGGCTACTTTAAGAGACATCGACAAGGACCACTGCAGGTGCATCATAGATCATCGCATTCATTGCAGAGTATACCTCTGCCGTGTGCTGGTTCATTGACTAAAGAGCCGTCAGACGTAAGAAGTGATGCATTCTGACATTAAAACACTATTAAACCTCCTTATGGTTTAACTCGTGAATAATAAACATTTACCAAGTAGAAATGACAACAAAGACGAAATTTTCCGACGTCACACTGAAAGCAAATTATGATACAGTATATGTATGCATTAAAACAGAGATTGGTTGTTAGCTGTATGCTACTCTCGGAAAAGTTTGGGGCAGAGACAGTCTCGTGAGGCGCGCATGAACGCACCGAGAAAGATGAGCAGAGGAAAGCGCGTTTATCGTGAGAGCCAAAATGGCAGTTCCCTGATCTCGCCGCAGTGCAAGACGCGCCGCTCAGCTGTCACTATTCTGCCCAATGAATCACGTCTCAGGAGGCTTTTAATGCGATCGTGCAATGGATTTCCTATTGGGAAATTGGACTGGAAAATGGGCTAAAATAGAAATATAGCGACGGGGATATAGAACCCTCACGAACTTAATATGGCAGGCTCAAAAGAGTTAAATTAGTGTGACAGTGGAAACGCGAGATCGATGTAAACTGCAACTTCTATCCATTTTTTCTCTTGAATTGAATGCTCTGCAAGATGTAAATGAAAGCGCCCCATCGACTTCGAGGCAAGTGTGCTATTTTTACTCAGAATTCTCAGCTAAAATGCACGCGTTTGCGTTATTGTGATCCCGTTCCAATAATTGCGTTTGACCGGGTCTTTACGCACACAGTAGATGAAGTTTGCAACGTGGGCAGGAACGATTAAAGAGCACCTGTATCCTTACAGTTGTTCATATATCTGCGTGCGTGTTTTACAGTGCCAGCGGAAATCTTTGAGTGTCAGCGCGTTATCCAGTGATGTGAAAGCCGCAGTGAAGCCACTAGCTGCAGTTTGGCGAACTGAAAGGATGCAGACGCGCTCAACACGTCCTCGCGCTCTGTTCCAACGCTTTGAATGATTGAAGTGCTTTAACAAAAGTTAAAATAATAAGTCGGACTTATCCTACTCCTAGTCCTTTATCAATTAGCATTTTACAATTGTTTGGATGCCGCGAAATGGTGTTTTCAGTTTTCAATTATGGTGATGTGCACGTCAACAGGAAGTTAGACCCACTCGGAATTCTCCAGTTAATTAAATCGTCACGGATCTCAAGTTTATTTTAGGATTTTAACAGCGCATGTCCACTGAGATGGGAAAGCCTTCCAGTTAAATTGGTCATCGCGAATACTGGTGATTAAAATACACAGAAAACCGAAAGGTTCTTTCACATTAATGGTTATCCTTTAGGGACTTGATGGATGGGGAAGACAAGTCACGACACCCCACTTTGCGCTTTTGAGTTTTTCTGAAGTTCATCATGGGGTGAGGAGGAGAGGAAGGCGGCCAGTTTAAGGAGAGGGGTGAGTGACCGTGAACCCGAGCTGCTTATATTTTTTGCTGCTTACAGACCCTCCGTTTTGAAGGTTTTTTAAATAGTTGCTTGGCCTCTTAATCAGCTTAATGTTGAGGTTCGTTAGATGGATGCCTTTTAAATTGTTACTTTTACTTTTCACGTCAGTTGTTTTGGAGTAACACTCGAGTTATCCTGTAATTGTTGCCAACTGTTAAAATGTCAACAAACGACAGGTAATATGTTTTGAATGGGCTGGTTGGCCAAAAGGATATTTCATCTGAATTTTTGTTAGTCACGTTTTTTGGACTTCCTTAAGATTGGTACAGACTATTGCATCATGATCTTCAAAATGGAGAAAAGGGAAGGGTTGCTCTGAAAAGACCCACGACTATGCCCGATTGAGCCACTGTCGTTCATTTTTCATTATCTTCTTGTGTTAAAGAGACTTGCACGCAGGTTTCAGAGCTGTTGGATAGGTAGAAGGGGTCCATTACACTCAAGTAGTATGCAAGAAGAGGCTATGGCACTTACATCCTCTATCTCACTGACACACGATTATTCTACCTTCTAGAGTAATTTATATTCATAGATTTTTTTTCCCAAAAGTACCTGGGTGGTTGAAGGAAGCATCATTCTGTTCACTGTGGAACTACAAGCGATTCAGTTGCAGGTTTTGACAAAAACAAATTAGGCCTACAGCACTTACCTACTGACTGAGCCTCCTTATATAGGTGCCAAACTCAGTGTCTTTCCATAAATTTAAAATCCGAAGAGGCTCTGAGCATTTCTAAAGTGTGATTTCATATTTAAAGTCACAGCAGAGCTTGCAGTACTCTGAAGGGAGACCAACATTTCCCTAACCCTCCCACCCTCACCTGTTCTGTTGAACATCTCCCTTCTCCCCCCCACTGGTCCAGTCAGGTGGGGGGGGGGGACATAAGCCCCCCCAGGGTAGTCCCCGTGGGTGATCGCCCCAGTAACGGGTCGTGACCATGGAAACGAGCCCGGAGAGTCCGAATCGCGCGGTGGAGTACCTGCTGGAGCTGAACAACATCATCGAGAGCCAGGCCAAGCTCCTGGAGACCCAGCGCCGCCGCATCGAGGAGCTGGAGACCCAACTGGACCGGGTCAACCAGGAGAACCAGGACCTGCGCTTGGACCGCAACGCCGGCCCCGAGCCCCAGCTTTCCTCGGGCCCCGTCCAGAACCACACCGACCAGAGCCCGACCCAGCCCACCTCCCTGCCCCTGCGCCCGTCCGCCAGCACTAGTGTGGGCGTGGGTGTGGGCCCGCTCTACAACAGCAACAACGGCACAGGCAGCCCTGGCACCAGCCCGTCCTCCTCCACAGCGCCCCCTGCAGGGCCCAACCGGGAAAGGCGGACCCACACGCGTCTGACCCGCGGGCTCTCATGTGGGTCGGCGCCGGTGGAGAGGGAGCCGGGTCGACTGGAGCGGATAGACAGCATCGGAACCAAAACCACCCCGACACCACGACGACAGTAAGACTTGGTTCTAATTTTACCTCCCTCTCTTTCTCTCTCTCTTTCTTTCTCACTCTCTCTGTGTCTTTGACTCTGTCTTTAGGAATGGATAGATGCTTCTGTGGTCTTGTTATAAAAAGGTAAACCAAAGACCAAATTTGTTTGGTCTTTTGCAGTCTTTCCTACTCTCCAGATGTCTCTCTCTCTCTCTCCCTCTGTCCTCTCCTCTCTCTCTCTCTCTCTTTTTATCTATCTATCTGGTCCTCCACATCCTCTCCAGACCTCTCTTAAAATGACACTCGTCTCTTTCTGTGTCTTTCCCTTACTTTCCTTGTCTCTCATATTGAAAGTTACTAAATGGCTATGAATATACTTTTTTGGTGTCAATTCCTAATGGGTTTCTCTTTCTGCTCTTAATTTTGCACGAGGATGTCACAGTGAGTGGTGGCAATAAATGAAGGGACTATGGTGGCATTGCTAATGATCTGCTAGTCAGATGTGAGCTTGGCTCGGCTGTGTGGCGTTAAACAGTGCTCACGTTGCAGAAAGTTGAGAGCTGTTGAAGAGCAAAGCTGCAGGGCATCGTTTTGAGCTGTGTGTGTGGGCTGTTTATCCTATGCATCTGATGATGATCAACCCCCCCCCCCCCCGCCAGCCACTTTATCCATCTTCCTTAAGGTCGCAGGTACACGCCACCCTTGTGTGGAAGGGCTCGCTTTATCAAGAGCTTTGTCCCTACAGCCCTAAAGAGGCACACACACTCACTCTCTTTCTCTGTGTCTTTCTCTGTTTGTGTGTGAGTGTGTGTGTGTGTGTGTGTGTGTGTGTGTGTGTGTGTGTGTGTGAGAGAGAGAGAGAGAGAGAGAAAGAGAGAGAGAATGCACATATATGAGCGTTTGTAGAAAAGTCTGTTCCTACATACTGTATGCCACTGCACATGTGCATGTGGACACACACACATATACATGTGGGCCTATTAGTGGTGCTGGTATTCTGTGTGTATGTGTGTGTGTATGTGTGTGTTTATGTGTGTGTTTGTGTGTGTGTGTGTGTGTGTGTGTGTGTGTGTGTGTGTGTGTGTGTGTGTGTGTGTGTGTGTGTGTGTGTGTGTGTGTGTGTGTGTGTGTGTGTGTAAGAAAGCAGAGAGGAGCAAGCAATGTGCAGGCTCTCTCTATCTCTCTCTTTTTCTCTCTGTTTCTCTCTCTGTTTCTCTCAATCCCTTTCTCTTTCTCCCTGTCTTTCTCTGTTTATGTGTGTGTGTGTGTGTGTGTGTGTGTGTGTGTGTGTGTGTGTGTGTGTGTGTGTGTGTGTGTGTGTGTGTGTGTGTGTGTGTGTGAGTGTGTGTGAAAGCAGAGAGAAGCAAGAGTGTGCATTGCTCCCTCTCATTGTCTGTTTGTGTGTGAGGGTGTGTTTTCTAATGTAAGTAAGTGTGGGGTCACGTTTTATGTGCAAAAGAGGCTTACTGCAAATACACTCTGTGTGGGAGGAGGATGAGAAAATAGGCTATGGGTTTTTGTAGCTCTGTGTGTGTAGGTGAGAGAGAGTGAGAATCTGTGTGTGTGTGTGTGTGTGTGTGTGTGTGTGTGTGTGTGTGTGTGCATAATCACAGCAAAACACATTGTATGTGTGTGCAAGGGAGAGGTGTGTGTGTGTGCGTGTGTGTGTATGCATGTCTAATCACAGCAAAACACATTCTCCTTCAGTAGTACAAAAAATAGCTATACGTACACCTACTCCTCACACAAGCTTGTCATGTGACATCATGCAGTGAGTCACACACTGACAGGGACGTCAGATCGAGGGGATTCGACGCTTCAACGCCAGCATGTCATAGGGTTGGTGGCATTATGGGATGCTTATGGTCTGGTAGATAAAGGATGAAAATGATACATCTCTGATAGATGCAGCATCTTCCCGCAGGAACTCTGGTCCAGTGGCTTCGTTGCCACGGTGAAGT
>CM050206.1:9255000-9267500 GCA_027475355.1 Coilia nasus | reverse complement strand
TGTTTGTGTGTGTTTGTGTGCCGGTATGCACATGTACTGTATATGCCAGTGTCTCCATGAGCCAGTAATTACCTTTTTTTTGCTTAGTAGATAACGAAGAATGCTGTATGCTGTTAGCCATTCTTTCAAAGACGAAGGTCTATACACTCTGTAGTCTATTATATTCTCTTTGACTTTATGTGCTTTGTATCCTTTGACTTTATGTAATTCCTGTAATCCTCTTCCTTTAAAGCCTTTGCACACCAAAAAGACTTCAGAAGACTGACCACGACACCGACTGCCAGCTACTGTCTCTTGTTGTTGTCTTGAGTTTTCTCAGAAAAGGTGGCAATTTTGGGCTGCACTGGCGGTAAATGATCACGTACATTCCGCGCTTGTGCAAAAGAATTTTTTATGCATTTACTGCTTAGAGATGCCCATTAAAGAGAAAGTGTGGTCTGACATGGAGAGAAAACACATGAGTAGTCACCGAACTGCCATTTTTTTTTTTCTTTTACTGTAAATCTGCGTCAGCTCTGTGTCAGTATCAGTCTGTCTGCTTCTCTGTCCTCCACTTCTCCTTCATGCCTGTTTGTCATGCTTTCTCTGCAGTTAACCCCTATGAGCCCCTAACGTTGTTAGCATTGCAATACCTTCGTGTGGATGAATGCTGGATTATCACCTGTGGCTATCCCCGGGGCACACCTGTGTAGATTAGCATATAGTGTTGCAGTTGCTCCTGGTGTAATTGGAGGTAATGCCTTAATTGTTGCCTTGTGCTCTGACTGTATTATTAGCCAAGCTGACATTATCTGCTGTGCACCGCTGTGTCAGGTAGGCACAGTAAGTAAGCAGCACCTGCAAAATGATGTGAAATTATAAATTGGGGAACCTAGTGTGCTTTTTTTCTCGCCTCGTGCTGTAAGAAAGGCTACACCACCAGTGCGCAATGCAATGTAACCAGTATACCATGCAATCATGGGTATGCGAACACATGGGTATTTAAGTAAATTACATATTACAAATAAATCATTTAGCAAACCTTCAGATGACTCTTGATTGCAGTGGAATTATATCCAAACTAAATTGTAATGGTTTTATCGAAACTGCATTGTAGTTCTTCAGCTGGTATACATTCATAGCGTTTGCATTTGGCTGCGTTTGGCTTCTTTGACAGTTCAGCACTTAACTCCTCAGTACTTTAGAGCCCTGTAAATGACAGACAGTTATGTCACCTTCATCTGTGGCAGAGGTTATTTTTTTAGTACCTCCCCAAACACATACACATACACACACACACACACACATACACACACACACAGACACACACACATACACACACACACATTTTAGTATTTATGTTTATTAACACAGTATGCTCTTTCTATGTTTTTCCCAGCAGTTACGACGGGTGTAGATGTTAATTTTTGTTTGTGTCAGTGCAGCATACTGGGATGCGGCCTACCAGCATGCACACACACACACACACACACACACACACACACACACACACACACACACACACACACACACACAAACACACACACACACACACACACATATCTATGCTGTATAAATCCCTATGTTTGTGAGTGTGTGTGTGTCTGTGTGTGTGTGTGTGTGTTTGTGTGTGTGTGTGTGTGTGTGTGTGTCTGTGTGTGTGTGTGTGTGTGTTTGTGTGTGTGTGTCTGTGTGTGTGTGTGTGTGTGTGTGTGTGTGTGTGTGGCTACAGCATCTCTGCAGGGGTAGCTGGCAACAGTAGTCTCATCTACAGCACTGCAGCTGCACTCACGTAATTACTGCTCTCAGGAAAGAGAAAAAAAACCCACCAACACTTCAGTCCAAACGCCGTTAGAGCATTTCTGCAAACAGCACCTGATACCTGCCATCTACCCTGCTGGTTTAGTGATGCTGGTAGGAGCCTGGAGCCTGGAATAGGACTGTGCTATACTCACTGCACTGCTGATACATATACACTCTGGGCATGATGATGTGTCCGTAAAGGAGATACTAACAGTCCATGCAGGGATGTTAGCTTTATATATACTCGCTGTGTGGATAGGGTGTGTGTGTGTGTGTGGTTCTGCATATGTGTATGTAGGCATGTTTGTGTGTTTGGTTGCATGTAGGGTTGTGTGTGTGTGTGAGTGTGGCATTTGTGTGTGTGTGTGAGTGTGCGTGCATGTGTGTGTGTGCATGACCAAGCAGGGTGCAATTAATTAGTGTGACCTGACTTTAATTACTGCTAGCCCAGGAAGTGCAAATCGCTGCTCTGTAGTGTGTGTTCAGAGTCCAGAGGACCTCTCCCCCTCCCACCCTCCCTCCATCCCTCCCCCCTTCCCCACCCCTCCGCTTTCCCTCTCTCCTCACTCCCCTCCTGGGAGGGCTAACATTAGAACCACCCTTAGCACCTCTGCTTCTCCCACAGCCCACACACCAAACGCACCATATCAACGCATTTATAAGGACACAAGGATAATTTATTGTCACATTGTCACACAGACTGGTAAGAGTGGGACATGTAGTGAAATTGCTGGTTGTTACTGTAACTGTGCAGGGGGGAGTAAAGTGCGTAGAATGCAGTTTGGAGGGGGGGGGGGGGTGGCTACCAGATGAAGGGCAGAGGTAGAATAGGTGAAGAGGGGTGGGATGAAGTGCATAAAGTGCGGTTGGGGTTGAGAGGGAGGATTGGCCGATGATGCTCTGTGTGTGGAGGTGTACCACTAGCCTGGTAAACCAGCCCCTCGTACTTCATTCTGGAGCAGAGGCCGTGACAAACGATTTCTTTCTGGACGTGTGGACTCTGCTGAAGTTTAAAACAAGTGGCTCTGCCTTTACCCAATCGCTAACGTCTGGTTGTCACGTATACAATTAGCCTACCTACGCACTACAATTCAAATGTAGCACACAAAGTCAACGTCATGGCTCACAAACACACCCTCTGTTCACTGATTGGCTAGGAGTTGCTCAGTCCTCTTACATGAACTTCAACAGCCTCCGCTCCAGACCCTCTGTACAAAATAAAATGAAGTACAAGGGGCGGGTTTACCAGACTAGCGTAGCACATTTAAAACGCACAAGTACAACTGTCTAAAAAGCCAACAATGCAGCAAGTCACGGCAGTCTAGGAAGAAAAGCGAACAGGGTAGGCGGATGGTGCTGAGGTCCTGGGGCTTGCGGAGTGGACAGAGTGGGGTGGGGGGTGGGGGTTGGGGGGTGGGGGCGTGGGGCGGGCGCTTGGTTCAGAGCGGGCGGAGGATGGAAGTCATGCGTCACTAAGAGGTCCTGAGTGGTGTCACTAGAAGGCTCAGGGGTGACGGCGCCACTGCAAACACGACTGGGAGCCCGTAAGCATCTCTACTCCCACAGCCCAAACAGGGAGGAATAGAGATAGAGAGAGAGAGAGAGAGGGACAGGAAGAGAGATGAGATGAGAGGAGAGGAGTATGAATGACTAAAAGACAGAGAGAGAGAGAGAGACAGAGAGAGAGAGCAATAGAGACGAGATGAGAGGAGAGGCGTATGAGTGCCAAAGACAGACAGAGAGAGAAAGAGAGATTGTGAGATGAGAAAGAGAAAGAGAGAGGGAAAGAGTGAGTGAGAGAATGGGAGACAAAAAGAAAGAGGAGAGAGAAAGAGAGGTGTGGGATTTCAGCCTTGTCACCCCTTTGTTTTGTTGTCCCCATTTCAGTGCTCTCGCTTTCACTCTCTTCTCTTCTCTTCTCTTCTCTTCTCTTCTCTTCTCTTCTCTTCTCTTCTCTTCTCATTCCTATTCTTCTCCTCTCTTCTCTTCTCATCTCTTCTCAGGGGCGTCGCCAGACATATTTTACTGGGGCACATGCCCCAGTATTGGTCTGTAGTGCCCCAGTATAAATTTCACCAGTAAAAAAAAAACACTTTAGACTTTTAGGTCTACATAGCATAATCTACAGAATGCGCACACAGCTACTCAATATGGCAACTCATTGCTACTTTATTCACTCCATACACAATGCACACATGGCTACTTTATATGGCAATTTACTCACGCGACTTTAGCTGTGACTTAACGTCTAACAACGGTGTCTGAGCGCTATTTCTTTCCACCTGCCTTACAGGTTAGTACCGGGTAAATTGCCCATCATTGTTCTTTGTTTTCACCTCTGTGTCGCCATTTCCATGTGGATTTAAATGTTACAACTTTACTTTTTACGTTTAATGTATGAGGCAGCTGTCATGCAAGCTAGTTCTGGCTGTAAATTGAAGTAGCCTACTAGAGACGTTAGGTGCTGTCTTTTAGCTAACTGGCATATGCCTAACCATTGTTGATTTATGTAACGGTAAGCCTAGCACTGTGAGCTACCACACTCGGTTTCTGGAGATTGCCATCTTACATCTACGATGTTTGATGAGCATATCAACATAATCTGATATGATTGTTTAGTTTGAAGTACTAATTATTTTATGATATACTTATTTTTTATGCTAAATAAGTGCTAAAAATTTTGCTTTGCGCATTGATTATCTGTGCCCCAGTTGTGCCCCAGTACAGTAATATGACTAGTGACGCCCCTGTCTCTTCTCTTCGCTTCTTATCTCTTCTCTTCTCTTTTCTTTTCTTCTCCTCTCCTCTCCTCTCCTCTCTTCTCTTCTCTTCTCTTCTCTTCTCTTCTCTTCTCGTCTCTTCTCTTCTCTACTCTAATCTACTCCACTCTCCTCTGTTCTCTTCTCTTCTCTTCTCTTCTCTTCTCTTCTCTACTCTACTCTACTCTACTCTACTCTACTCTACTCTACTCCACTCTCCTCTGTTCTGTTCTCTTCTCTTCTCTTCTCTTCTCTTCTCTTCTCTTCTCTCCTCTCCTCTCCTCTCCTCTCCTCTCCTCTCCTCTCTTCTCTTCTCTTCTCTTCTCTTCTCTTCTCTTCTCTTCTCTTCTCTTCTCTTCTCTTCTCTTCTCTTCTCTCCTCTCCTCTCCTCTGGTTATCATTAAATAGTTACAGACTGAGCAGGTGTAAGTGCACAACTCTATGCAACCCAAACCTTATCTGTCTTCCTGAAACCTAAAAACATCCAGCTTAACTGGGGAAGATTGTTTTAGTGCATTGTTTTAAATATTCATATCCTCTACTTCCAAACAGATGACACCAAACAGATGTTTGTATGTCAGTCTGCCGGATAGAAAAGAAGTCATTTTGAAACACAATTTTCAGCAGCAGCAGACTGATGCTCTTGCATGGTTGTAGCAAAGACTGCTGCACATCAAAATATTTCAAGCAAATAAATATATTAGGTTTTTATAAGCACTTTGTCAGTGACATTCATCGGGTCATAGATTATGTGTGTAATGAAATTTAGTGCATATATATTACAGTTTTTCTCAATTGCTAAAACACAAACACCTACTGGTTGAACCACTTTCCCAATTGCTTGAATTATTTCTCAGAACTCTTCACCCTTTTGTCAATACCTTGAACAATTTTCACATAGTAGAACACAATTTGCAAAACTCATTGATGCGTCTTTGCAAAACTCTAAGCACAATCTCATTGTTAAAACACATGTTGCATTCTTAAATACATGCAATGCAAAATGGTGAACATAGATCTCACCTTTTCATCACAAATAAAGCACAAATGCCATACACTAAGCACAATGGGTCAAAATTATCTTTACTTCATGTCAAATGAGCTGACACCACCAATACAAGCCAATTGGAAGAGCAACCAGGTTTTTGAGGGTTGCAGCTTGCAAGTGGATGCCAATCAGACCCAAGGAGAACAGAGAGTCCAAATGTGAGGGGGGTGGTAAAGAAGAGGAAGAGGAGGTAAAGGAAAGGGAAGAGTGGTAATTTCTAACCAAATTAGAGCAAGCATTATAGATCATGTTCTTGTCCATGGGTTGATGACAAAGGAGTCAGAATTGAATCTGTAATTTTTTGGAGGCCATGGAATATCCCTGTGGTGAGGAACAGTGTTAAGGATGGATATGACACACTAGGAGGTACTTTCCCCGTTGCCTGGCAAGGGACATCATTGCTCATTGTGGATGAGGTGCTGTAGCCCTACCCAGCCCAAATGAAGCCAGTGATCTCTTGTTTGCAGCACTGTATACAGCACATGTAGTTTTCATTTGTGCTGTATCACTATAATTTACAGTTTTTCTCAATTGTTTACACACATTTTCTGAGAGCATGCCTCATACTCTCAGAACTCTATATACAAAATACAACAACACACACACACAATAGGCAAAGTCCTTCAATAACAATGTTATTTATTCTCAAAATGCTATTTTTTTTGTCAAATGACACACACAAACCATCATATGAATAGATATTTACAAGAACCAAAAAGAACCTCTCATTTGTTTTGGTCTGGCCACAGCATCGCATCCAATGTTTTCTGGCAAGTAGTGGGTGAAATAGTGTCTAGCATGGCAAATCCATCCATGAAAAGCATCAGTTGCTATATCTCCACATGCATGTTCCATAGCTCTGATTGCTAATTGTAAAACTGTGAGACAGGTGTTTGCCCATATGATTCATGATGTGAGTCAGTGTACATAGGAGAGCAACTGACTTTAAAATTTTGAATGACAGTGTGTTCCTTGTGAAAACAAGAGATTTTCTTCATGAAAATTGAGCCAACTGCAGAGAATTGTAAATAGTGTTTTGAAACAAATTGTGTTTTAGAACTGCAATTTGAGTGTAAAGCAGTAATTGCGCTTGTAGTTCAGCAGAATTGGATCAGGGGGTTAGTGCATGAGTTCCATGTTGTGGTCATTGTGTCCCAAGCACAATGATTTGTGTGTAAACAACTGAGAAAAACTGTAACATGTAATTCTTTCACTTTATGTATTTTAGTCTATGTACAATACATATACATCAGTAGTTTTGTTTTTTTTCAGTTGAAAATGCATGTTTAGTGCCGTAAACAATGACATGTATATATCTGAGAGTTGTGCTTTCCATTTTTTTGTGTAGTGTTTACTAACTGTTTCATTTGTGATTTCATTTGACTGTGTTGTTTCTGATTTGAGAATGGAGTTTGGTTTTGAGCACACATAAAACTGTTTTGAGGCAATAGTTTGCTTTTGCAACAAGAATCTGAAGTTTTGGGAAATGGTTTTGGACAACTGGAGTTTGTGTTTACAGTTTGGAGAAAATCGTGCATGGTTTCGGAAATTGTGTTTTAGCATTTGAGAAAAACTGTAATTATATATATATTCAACATGCAGAGGTAATTATGCCTATAATTAAATATATACGTATAATACACAATTGTAATTATGCATCATTGCCCTCTACATAATAGTGTCATTAAGCTGAACCATCTGGCAAAATAAGTGCTTTACCACAGCAGTGCAGTCACTGACAACACAGCTTTGACTTGAGATTATTACTGAGATGCAAGTCAATTCAAGCCAAGTGATGTTTATTTATGAAGCACTTTAAAAACAACAACAACAGCAAACAAGCAGGGTAAAATGACTTGGTGACAAAGACAAACAGAAAGGACAACATAAAGTCAGCATGACAATAAATACACATAAAACAATAAGATATTGACCAGCAGGGCATAAAAACGGGCTTTAAGGTGTGGTACGTCCTGGTCTAGGGTCAGCAAACATAACAAGTGAGTTTGGTGGTGAAGGCCCAGTAAACTAATTACCAAACAAATCAACTTGCAAAAAAGTGGATATTCATTTACAAGTTAGAAAAGTAAGGAAAAGGAAAAATGTCTAATAATTCAAAAAGGCTGGTTAAGATTATTCACAACTCCGAGTTTGGCAGTCCAAAACACAAGCCGATTCACAAAAATGCAAGGTCCAACACGCGAGTGGAGAGTCGGCAGCAGCGTGGAAACAGAGGACACCTTCTCCCTCTCTAGCAGGTGAAAAATGCCCTCTTTAAATGAATGCCTCAATTAGAAGTGGACGTAGGAGGAGCAACCAATTGGATCCAATCAGCTATGCAGCAAACAACCTGAAGACAGGTGGAGAGCAGAGCAAGTGTAGAACAGAGGAACAAACACACGCACACATACAAAGACGTAACAGGTGAGATTTAAAAGCAGCCACAGAAGGGGCCAGGCGTACAATATGTGCAGTGGCAGCTCGTGCCAGAACTTAGGAGCAACCACTGCAAGGGCCCTTGCCTGGGATGGCTTTGCATGAGCATTGAGAAAAGCTGAAATGTGTGTTTTGTAACTGTCAATAGATGAACTGATCTTGGGATGGCTTTGGTCTTTTGTGGCCTAATGGTTAGGGAGTTGGTCTTGGGATCGGGAGGTGTCAGGTTTGAATCCCCTAGCAGTAGGAAGAATCTAAGTGACTAATGTTCTTCTGCATCCTCGTCCATGGCTAAAAAGCCCTTGAGCAATGTACAGAGGCTGTGCGAAACATTCCTCTTCCACCCCCTGCAGGACTGCCCTGCCTGCCCAGACTGAAAGCAGGGATCAGCATATGGAGCTCCGGTAGTAGCCCTGTCCTTTTGGCTCTCCTGCATTCCCAGTACACCGGGCGGATTCATGCCCAGGTCAGCGTGGGTCTAGAGAGCTGGCGGCAATGCTGTGGCAGAGGCTGTTTATCAGACAGATGTGGGGAATGTCTGCGCGACAGGCAGTGGCTGGCTTCTCTGGCTTAGATGGTGGAGCAGAGTGCCAGCAGTCACAAGGTCAGGGGCTTTTTTGTGCAAAGGCAGTCGTTGCATATAAAATGTAAAAATCTGCTTTGTATTGCAAGAGTGTCCTCCAGATGAATATGTTTGTTTGCTATTTCTAAATTGTGTGTGTTTGTGTGTGTGTGTGTGTCTGTGTCTGTGTCTGTATGTGTGTCTGTATGTGTGTCTGTGTGTGTGTGTGTATGTGTGTGAGAGAGACACAGAAAGAAAGAGAAAGGGGGTGATAGAAAAAAAGTGTGTGTGTGTGTGTGTGTGTGCGCGCGCATGTGTTTGTATGCATGTATGTGTGTGTGTATGCGAGTGTGTATATTTGTGTTTAGTCTTTGGGAGGAGATGCACAGGACTGCCATAATGCAAAGAGCTTCATCACTGGCTCATGTCATAGCTGTCCAGGGCAGCTGGCACTGGCTGCCTGTGAAATATTATAATTTATAATGGTACACATACGCCATTTGCACTGGATACCCTCTAGGAGTAAAACATATGTCAGAGTGCAAATTATCCCTCTCTCTCTTTCTTCCTCCCTTCCTCCCTCTCTCTCTCTCTCTTTCTCTCTCTCTCTCTCTCTCTCTCTCTCACTCTTTTTCTCTCTGTTTTGTGTCTGTTTCTCTGTCACATACGCTCTGCTCTCACACTTGTTAATCCGATTTTAACCATCTTTGCTCAGTGAAGCAGGGAAGTCAGTCCGGGGCACAGCCTAAGGTACTGTGTCTCATTGGAATTCATGGATGATAAGATGTCCATCTTTAATATACGCAGCCAGTCTCACTGCCATTATAAAGGGATGTTGTGTCAGCTGTTTTACATTTCCTTACATTTAGTGCTTGCATTCTTCTGGAGTACGGTGTCATAAAATGGCTTAGAATGCTTCTGTGCCAGGGTGGTATGACTGAGGTTATGGAAAGGTTATTGGCTAGGCTTCGTCTGGCTTCTTAAAGGGACAGCAATCAATGCTTATTCAATACACTGTATGTCATATTGGACGAAAGTGTCACCCAATGCCTTACCTGTTTATTCTACATTTGTACTGAAAAACAAATGCAGTCAAACTTGGCTTTGCAACACTGAAAAAACACGTACAAGTGTACATACCAGCACACACAACAGGGAGTGGGTCAGGGGCTGTAATGGTTTGGCTGTTGGGTTCAAATACTAGCAATCTGTCTACAAAATGGCATTCCCTGTCTTTAAAATGCACACAGGCCAGTGGTAATATGCTAATTTCATCAGTAGTGTATTACGATGATTGCAACATTGCTGCACTGTGACATTTCCAGCATGAGGAGCTCTTCATTAGACTGAGTCATTAGCCTGAGTTCATCATCCAGCCCTCTGCACTCTGGGTGGGAACCTAAACAAACAAAAAAGTTGCTAAGGGAACTAAAGTGTGTGGACCTCCTACTCTGTTTTATGGATACTTGTGGTCTTTTGGTTCCGTGCCTTATTACCTCCGCCAAGGAGGTTATGTTTTTGCCGGCATTGGTTTGTTTGTTTGTCTGTCCGTTTGTTTGTTTGTTAATAGCAATAACTCAGAAAGTTCTGCACAGATTTTGACGAAATTTTCAGCATAGATCAGAACTGATTCGTTTTTGGTGGTGATCCGGATCACCATGTGGATCCAGGACTTTTTTAAAGACTTCTTCACCATTGCGAGATATGGCCAATTTTTTACCCATCAAACAAAAAGTCCTCAGGTGGGCATAGTATAAGGTGGAGATTTCATTTGCCTTGGCGGAGGTCAGCGCTCTCCGAGTGCTTTTCTAGTTCAACTAGCCTTCTTTTCCTTTTTGGAACGTTGCTGCACTGACCTGAATTGTCACTTCTCCTGCATCCTGTCATCCTGTCAGGAGCTGTCAGAATTATTTCTTCCACAGGCCATTGGACTATTATGGATTACAAGTGATACCCAATACTACATATCAAGATTAAGCCAACCTATATCATATACATATTCATTAGAAGGTAGAGGTGGGTGTCTGCAAACTTTGTAGCTGATATCCGGTTTGAAATGTGCAAGGAAATGCAAGTATCCCTCCTTTTCCTCATCTTTTGGGATGGTTGGTTGTGCAGTGTATGCCTGGATCTGGGCAAAGCTGCCTCGTCAAGTCAGCCTGTTAACTCACAAACTGGCAAATGCAGAAATCTTTTCTAAAACACTTACCCACTCGGTAGCAAGCCCTGAGAAGCCTTCACCGTCTCCTGCACAAATTTCCCTCAGAGGCCCACAGCTTTCAGAGGTGCCACTCGCAGCCGAAATCTGACTCATTAGTCTGAATCTAACCAAGTAGTCTAGAGCTAAATAAGAAGTTTTCAACACATTTACTGTAAATGGTGTGATGCTCACAGAATAACTCATTGGCAAAAAAAATGCAGAAATATTTCCTGAACCCAAGAGCCTAGGAAAAGCTGGTGCCTTCTGCATACATAATGCACAGGATTTTAGAGGTAATCTCTATCCAAATCTGCATTTGTCCCTCAAGCCGAGTGTAAACAGTTTGCTGTGTACAAAGCATATGGTCGACAACAGCATATGGTCACCCATAATCAATCATGCTAACGTGTACATTTCACAGTGGTGGCCCATCACCGTCACCATGGTTCAGGGTGCAAGTACGATGCCCAATGCTGGTGTAAAATGGCAGACTCCACCGGGGAGTGATTGTGAGCCAAAAAGGTCTAGGAGCCTACAGTACATCAGGACTCTCTCTACAGAACAGTGTACGCTGAAATTTTCCCTGAAAATAAATAAATAAATAAAAAACTCTCATCCTGGCCCCAATTTGTCCATTTAGTGTCAGTGAGTGTCAGCCACTGCGTGTAGGCTGGCTTCATGTCAGCATGACTGCCAGTGGGAGAAAGGAGCAGCCAGGCAATGCCCAGTACGGGAGAGTGCATTGTCAGATTCCTGAGCGTCCATGGAGCTCTCTCTCAAAACTGGTAAAGGTGGCTTAAGCAATGACAGAGGCAACAAGAATCTTTATCTCCTTTAACAAGGAATGTTTGTTTCTGATTGGCTGATGAGGTGGGAATTGACTTTGTATAACTGGTTACATTTGAAGTAGATCTCAAAAATTTGAATCACCGCTCCATATCAATGCGCTCATGAATGGTAACCATAACAACTCTAGTAGCCAAATTAACAGTTAAATTAATATTTCATGCTCTACTCTTTCTAAACGGATGCTATAAAGTAGTAAATCAACCAATTATTTTGGTAGTTCATGCATATAAGATTAAATTATACATACAAATGGGAGATAAAATGGATAACAGCCTTCGAGATGACCAGATCTGTGAAAATAATGACTTGGCTCCACTTTGTGGCACGGACTTTGTCGCCTTCACCTCACCATTATTTACGTGGAACTGGTCACTTTGTCGGCCGTTATCCCTTACAAATGACAAATAATGGTTTAAGCGAGAGCGTCTGGAGATCATGCTAGAGGCTGATCTCATTGTTTTCCCAGTGGGTGGTACGCAAGTTGTTAGTTATTGATTAATTTGGGTGGGAAGACTAACCTTGACATCTTGTGTCTGCAATATCACAACTGCAATCGTTAGCTATGTTGAAGCAAATATAATCATAAGAAATATCTTGCTATAAAGGCAGGATGAGGTTCAAGTGTACAGACATTGCTCCTAGTGTGTGTAGTGTGTGTGTGTGTGGAGGTCATTTTAAATCATTTATTTCAGCTCTGGCCTGGGTCTCAAGCTGTCATTGGTCATGCTGACACACACAGCTTTTGGACGGAAGAGATGTGAGCTCTGAGTCAGAGTGACGTATTTTGGCTTTTAAGTCATGTGATTTTTTTAATGTTGTTTGTTTGACCTCAGCTTACTCTTTGGCCTTTTCAGCTGCTGTTTC
>CM050206.1:9245000-9250000 GCA_027475355.1 Coilia nasus | reverse complement strand
TTTATGTTCATATATCATATTTATATTTAAGATCATAATACTATATTTATAAGTTAAAATAGTGTAACAGTACTTTACAGACCACAGTAGACTGACATAAGACATGTACTGTATTTCACACAAGGAGCACGTTTTTGCAAAGACAGCTATGTGTAGCTGTCACATACAGCACCATGAGGGCCAACAGCATTTACACCCAGAGCCAGCAGAGGCCTCACTGTTAGGAATCCCGATGCCTTTCTCTGTCTTTCCTCACAAGGCAGCACAGGGAGATGTCCAGGCTCACAGAGACCTAAGCTGAGGGAATAGGACAGAAGCCAAGTGCCATTAAAAATCACCTCTCCCTGCTTCTCATTGAGATGCCAATGGCAACACACGCACACACACACACAGGCACAAGCACACATGCGCACATACGCCTACACACAGACTCGCACATACGCACATGCACATGCACGTGGTCTACAGGGTGGTCTAATTAGGCATAAGATGTGTCTATCAAAAGTATGCACGCACACACACACACACAGATTTTGTTTTAAGCATGCACTTCTGAGTGCACTGCATCCAAGAAAATCCAAGCTAGGCTTAAGTGAATCGCATATTCTTTATACAAATAAATAAATATATACAGTATAGAGAGAGACAGATAGATGTGAGAGAGAGAGGGAAAGAGAGAGAGAGAGAGAGAGAGAGAGAGAGAGATTCTTTTTGCTGCAGAATATTTTAGCGGTTACTTAGTGAAATGTTATGATCAGTGAGTTATAGATGTGTTGTGTAAGAGAATAATGTCTTTTTTTACTGTATTCATTCTTGACTTGCCATCATCAATAAATATGTTAGAAGTCAAGTCTGTGAAATAGTATTGAAAGATAGGTTAAGAGAGGAAAAGGTTAAAAGTATTTTCAAGTTCAACATAGAAACACTACCTAACACTCCTAACCTGATGGACAGGGCGTGTTTGATGGATGTAACCAAGAGCAAACACAGCAGGATTTGAAGAGAGTCATCAGCAGAACCAAAGATTCAACAGTAGAATGGCATAGCAGTCTAAAATCTTTGAGCAGAGCTGAATTGTAGTCTGAAGGTTCTAGAGTTTTGGCAGTCTCTGAATGTTCTGGAATATGTCTGAGTGTGTATGTCTGAGAATATGTGGTTTGCACTGCTTACAGACATGCCGAGGATAGAGGCAGGTGTTGGTGCTGTGCCACTCAGGGATTTAGGAACTCGTAGGTGTGTCTTTGTGTGTGTGTGTGGGTGGGTGTGGGTGTGTGTGTGTGTGTGGTTTTTTTTGGGCTGTGTGTGAGGCAGTGATGGTAATAAGCAGGATGCATTTCTGGTTTAGGGATTTCAGACAGACCCAACCTCCCAGGATAAAGTTATTCTACCAGAGAATGGGCACATTAGGCCTGTTATGTAATGTGCACATTGCTGCTTCTGAAACATGTCTGCACACACACACAAACAGACGGCATGCTTGCACACAGATGCACAGACTGGCTCTCACACGTGCATATTTTTGAGATAATAATAAAAGATAATCACATGCATCGATGCACCTACCAACCCCTATCTTGCTATCTGTCAGAAACACACACACACACAAACTGCAGCCTACTTCTAGGTACACACTCTGTGCACACACCATTTCTGTGCGAGATCTCACCCCTTGCGCTGTCAGGTACACACACAAACAATCAAAGACACTGCCGTTCGGTCCGAAGTGCTTTTTACTCATTAGCAACCCCAGCTGAGGTTATTTTGCTCATCACATTCTTGTTTTTGTACTGGCAGTGTTTTCTGAAGCACTGGCTCTTGTATGAGTGCTTCTTGTCATTGTGCTCTGTGATGGTGGGAGTAAATGCAGGCGTGTGGATGCTGAAAGGGTACGACCGTAGACTTTATATGAGAGCACTGGACATAGACTTTCTCACAGACCAGATGGGGCTTAAACTGAAGGTACCCGGCACAGCCATCTTTGCCAGTACATTCTATTAATGTCAGTGTAAATTATTTGGGGATTAAACTAATGGATTCTAAAAAAAATCACTGCCCTCAGAGTTACCCTGGACCAGAAAACTACCAAAGCACACCAAAAACAGGCAGTAAATATGTTCATTTTTGCTGTGAAAATTGAGCTTTTAACATGGGAGTTTATGGGAAGTTGCTCGCCTCTGCAGCCAGCCCCTAATGTACATGTTAGGTATGGCAACTTAAGAACGTTCAGTTTGGGCTTCGTTGTTTAGTCTGGAACATTGCCGCTTGGATACGATGCCGCCAGCACAGATCAGCATAGAAAGCGCTCAGACAAACTCGAGGATCCTTACCAGGGCCCCCGTTGTCCGCACTAAATCATTCATGCTCCACAGGTTGATTGGCCTTTTGATTGACTGTGCTACTGACATTCAGATGGACTGCTAGCAGGGCTTGGGCTTGCATCAGGTTTAAGCTGTCGTCACCCCTACCCTGCTGCATAATAGCTTCCGGAAAAGTCTGTGGGGTTACACTTTATTTTTCTGTCCCTGTTACATTAATTAAGTACAGTGTAACAAAGTTTGTTATAACAATATGTAACATTATGTACCTACACTGCACCATAAGGTTAGGGTTACTAGGGTTAGGTTTAGTGTTAGTGTTAGGTACAGTATGTACAGTGGAAGTACAGTACATTATATTACATGTTGTTACATGTCGATACACTACAAAAGGAACCGTAACATGAAGTGTTACCATCTGTGAAAACTGCTGTGAGATGCTTGTTGTCTACATAAGTACTATACACACACATACATGCCATATAAGTACATAATATTACATGTTGTTACACGTTGATACAATAAAAAAGGAACCGTATCATAAAGTGTTACCATCTGTGAAAACTTCTGTGAGATGCTTGTTGTCTACACACATCGGAACTGAGACTGCAGCATTCCCCACCGTCACTCAGGGTTTTTTTTTTTTTTGTGACATGAGAGAGTGTTCTGTCTGTCGCTATACGCTTGTGACGAAAGTCAGTGTGATTTTCATAAAGAGTGCTTTATCAGGATTCTGAAGCCTGGCAGTGAAGTTATTAAAAAAAAAAAAACAAAACACGGTTGCCGTGGAAACTGTAAAGCTTTACTTCTGGCTGTTCTCCATCTGAGCGAGGCTTCCTTCCCTGCTGCCACCCACGTTCACTTAAGGGTGGGCCATTTCTATGTGTGTGTGCGTGCGTGTGTGTGCATGTGTGTGTGTGTGTGTGTGTGTGTGTGTGTGTGTACCAACATACTGTACATATTTGTATATTGGTATCTCTCTCTTTGTCTCTCTCGTTTTCCCTCTTTCTTTCTCTCTGTCTCTTTGTCTGTCTCTTTGTGTAAATGCGTGTATATATACGCCATGTATGTGTGTGTAACTGTTGGTATTTTCACAGTGTACCCCACCCACCACACACACACAAACACACACACAAACACAAACACACAAACACACACACTCACAGACGCACGCACGCACGCACGCACGCACGCGCACACGCACACACACACACACACTAGCACTACAGCTCAGTCCCAGCCAGCTGTGAGCAGCATGTGGAGATTAGTCAGTCACTGCTCTTCCACCAGTAGGCGCTCCTGTTGTGTCACGCCGCTTAATGACAGTCATTTACACACGATGGCTCAAAACCTCTACCCAGCACTCCCCTCCACCTCTGCACTTAACGCATGTGTCAGGGGGTGAGCAGCACGCCATGGAAAGGTCCTGTTACTATGGCCAACCACGACGGTTGACTAACCCGTGTTTTAGAAGAGAAACCCTGTTTGCCCTGTTTGTTTGTTTGAAGTCAAAGGGGGCTGTCGGTAGAAAAAAAGAACCAGAACATTTGATGCAGCTTAGACGACATAATGAACCAGTAACAAACACTAACTGAATGGGTCAAAGACACTACATTTCAGTTTCATTTTTCTGTGCCTCATAGTTAATGTTACAGTAGCTGCTGGTTTGCTGTTCAGTCTGTGTTGCATCACATGTTCTCATTATTTTTCCTACAGACAGCACTCAGTGACCTCAAACAACAGAGCTATAGATTTAATCACACTACATTTCTCATTTTTACCCCTAGGCTGTTTTTCCTAGAGAAGACTGTTTCTGCCAACAAATAAAAAAAAACATTCTGCG
The DNA here is from genome assembly GCA_027475355.1 of Coilia nasus. Classification (NCBI taxonomy): domain Eukaryota; kingdom Metazoa; phylum Chordata; class Actinopteri; order Clupeiformes; family Engraulidae; genus Coilia; species Coilia nasus. The sequence continues at coordinate 9,245,842 of CM050206.1, read as the reverse complement.
ATTAAATAAAACATTTCTCATTGACGTGAAATAAAAACAGAATTAAATAAACAACAGTTACACAGACTACAAATGGTACTTCTCTTTACAGCCAAACCTATGTACATACGTGATATGAAGCCTTCCTACTTCCAATAACGCAAATGCAGCATGCACAGGAATGTAACAGTGGCGGCCATTTTATCACACAAAGCACACACTGCTCTTAATTAATGAGGGGCTTATCAGTATGGCCTGTGAACTTGTACCTGTAAAAGGTAATGGGCTTTAGGGCCTGTCAGTAGTTCATTAGAAGATCAGGGTCTCCATGAGTTTAATCACTGCCATAAATATGTACAGTACAGTATGTGCTTACTTGCACCTGGGAGCTGTCCATATAAGCACACACACTGTACTACAATTATAATAGTAATTTATTTACACATTAAAAGACTGGAGTTATACATACAGTGTGTACCAAAAGTCATTATACACTTTTATACACTTATAAATTTGTAAAAATTACACAAGAAACCAAGTTTATTTATATATCTAGTATCAACAAGTCAAAATTCAAAAGTCATTGCAGTTTTACTTGATACACTAGCCATCACGTTCCAAAGCCTTAAAGGGTAGCTGTATGCCTCCACATGAGTGCCTCCAATTTTAACAACCTTCAGCCAACTTCAGAAGAAGGCCTCTCTGACATTTTGCAGCATCTCTTCCCCGACCTTGCTGCGTCTCTCTCTGACATTTTGCAGCATCTCTTCTCCTCAAGCTGTGCTCAACTGTGTAAGTTTAGGCGAGGAGTGACCTTTGCAAGTTTCAAGTTTCCTGATGAATGAATCGATTGAAAGGGGTCT
>CM050206.1:9212500-9240000 GCA_027475355.1 Coilia nasus | reverse complement strand
CTCATTTTCTTTTCTCTCTCTCTCTGTCTCTCTCTCTCTTTCTCTCTTTCTCTCTCTCTCTCTGTGTATCTCTTTCTCTTTCTCTCTCTCTCTCTCTCACACACACACACACACACACTCATACTCACACTCGCTCACACAGCAGCTTTCGACTGGCACTCTATTTCAAACGCCCACACACACTGCCTGCCTGGGTTGCCAAGCAGCCAGGGCTCCTGTGTATGACTGAGTTCTGTGTGTGTGTGTGTGTGTGTGCGTGTGTGTGTATGTGTGTGTGTGTGCATGTGTGTGTGTGGGTGAGTGTGTGTGTGCGTGCGTGCATGGGTGCATGTGTGGGTGCGTGTGTATGACTGCATGTTTGTGTATGTGAGAGCATGTGTGCGTGCGTGTGTGGGTGTGTGTGTATGACTGCATGTTTGTGTATGTGAGAGCATGTGTGCGTGCGTGTGTGTATGACTGCATGTTTGTGTATGTGAGAGCATGTGTGCGTGCGTGTGTGTATGACTGCATGTTTGTGTATGTGAGAGCATGTGTGCGTGCGTGCGTGTGTGGGTGTGTGTGTATGACTGCATGTTTGTGTATGTGAGAGCATGTGTGCGTGCGTGTGTGGGTGTGTGTGTGTATGACTGCATGTTTGTGTATGTGAGAGCATGTGTGCGTGCGTGTGTGTATGAGTGCATGTTTGTGTATGTGAGAGCATGTGTGCGTGCGTGTGTGGGTGTGTGGGCGGGTGTGCGTGCAGTCATGTGTTTGTGTCTGTGTGTGTGTGTGTGTGTGTGTGTGTGCAGGTGCGCATGTGTATCCTCACACTCGTGTGTGTACAAACACGTAACACATTAAGTCATACCTGTCGTTTCTTCACCTGAAAGGGTGACGGGTCACCCAAAGGTCATTTTATGTGGTTATAAACTTTATATGACTTTGTGTGACATAGACAATGTCAATTGAAAGCTGTACCATAAAGCATAAACACACGAATGATCTGGAAAAAATGCTGAAAGCTCATCAGATGGATGGAATTTCTGCTAATGTACATCCATTCTACCAGGTACCTGCAAAAACAACCTTCAACACTAGGAATAGATGGGTTGTTTCTGCATCTGAGGTTTTCCGATTCTTGACAGTGTGTGAAATGATGGTGAAAGCTTGCAGAAATAAGAGGTAAAGTAAAAGTGGGTATTTTAGGAAAATCTCACTTCTGTCTTTCCTCTGAGCTGATATAATTTCTGCATAAAACTGAGAGAGACTCAGTGTAAGCCTACTATATTGCCTGTACTAACTGTATTCCTCTGCCTACGCCTTATGCTCAGACCTAACACAGTAAGTGCTATTGTATGGCAGTGCAGTACATACAATTTCAAGGCATTTATGTGCATAATAAATATGTAATGACCAGGTTACTTTGAAAACTAAATACATTATCTGAGACCTCAGCTCCTTTGGTTTTGAGATCTCCTCCTGGTGGTCATGCATTTTTTTATCAACAGATGGAACCTTACGAAAGGCATAGAATATAATGCATAACCACAGACACACACAAACACACACACACACACACACACACACACACACACACACACAGAGGCTTGCAAATATGTTTGAACATCTTGAACAGACATAAGAGAGAGACACTTGTGGGAGGGATACTTGTGTGTGTTGTGCATTCCCCTGTGCTCTGGCGTAATCAGTGTAAAGGACATGGTGTCCTATCTTAGTGGGCAGTGCTATGGCAGGGCAGTACATACAATTTCAAGGCATTTATGTGTATAATAAAGATGTAATGACCAGGTTACTTTCAATAGGTAAATACAATATCTGAGTCCTTAGCTTGTTTGGTTTTGAGGTCTGTTGATGGTCATTCTCTATCACCAGATGGAACCTAATGAAATGCATAGAATGTAATGCATAACCGCATAACTACATCTGTCACTGGATGTAACTATAAGGAACACATTATATAACGTAGATGCTTACAGAAGTGAAGGCAGGGCAGTTATATTTGTATAGTACATTTCATGCACAAGGCAGCTCATCATGCTCTACACAGAAATGTTTGTAAAAAAACTGGTATTAAAGAAACACAACTAATAATATAAGTTACACTAGAAAAGCACTCAGAGAGCACAGACCTCAGCCAGGACAGCTCAGAAGTTAGCCCATTTTTGACATACCCTGAAAATTTCATCAAAATCCATGCAGTATTTTTTGGGTTATCTTGCTAACCAACTAACCAACCAACAAACAAACGGCAATGATTACATAACCTCCGCCTGGTGGAGGTAATAAAAATATGGATAGAATCCCTAAAAATCCTAAAATCAATAACGAAGAAGGATACTTATGTGGCTCTATGTCAAATCACTTCTTAGATATAACTGATTTTTATGGAATGCATTTAGTAGGTCCTTTCGTTACGCAGATATCAGGTCTCTCTCTCTCAATAGATGGAACCTTGCACATATCGTATTCTCCTAAAACTCTGTGAAAGTCCCATTTTTGTCATTGCGATCACACAGCACAGCACAGAGTGCACACAACAAAATTCACCTCTACATTTAACCCATCACACACGTGAGCAGGGGGCAGCCATGACAACGGCACCCAGGGAGCAACACATGTTGACAATACCATGCTCAGGGTACCTCAGTGGCACTACTGGCGACCCTGGATTCGAACCTGCAATCCTGCAATCACAGGTCCGATACCTGCGGCTAGGCCAACACTGGCGCCCTCTCTCCATCACCAGCTTAACTCCCTATGGAAAGCATTTTCATGTGTTTAAAGGATACCTGTATGATTATTACCTGTAGGATTACCTGCATTAATACCCCCCTTATTACCTGTATGATTACCTGTATGATCACATTTGGCTATGCGCTTTGACAAAGATACCTGGATGGCTATCAGTGTGCTGCTATGGAACACGTGCTGTGTGGGCATAGGCTAGCTGGATGATTATCAATAGATGTACTGCTATGGAGCATATTCTGCTATGTGCTTAGGATACCTGGATGGGTGTATGTGTGTGTGTATGTGTGTGTGTGTGTGTGTGTGTGTGTGTGTGTGTGTGTGTGTGTGTGTGTGTGTGTGTGTGTCAGCGTAGGTGCCCCTGCTGGTTAGTCATCTGTGAGTCAAATGAGAATAGGCTGCATCTTAATGACAGGAAAGGCTCACCTTGTAATCACAATGTTACAAAATGCTCTTTGTCTCTTCCTCTGCTATCGGTGAGTCCCATGTGTGTCAAATCCACAGAACACTCACTTACTTCCTCTCTCTCTCTCTCTCCCTGTCTCTGTCTCTCTCTCTTTCTCTCTGTCTCTGTCTCTCTCTCTTTCTCTCTCTGTCTCTGTCTCTCTCGTATTCTCTTTCTGACATTTTCTACTGTCACCTGTCTTATAAACCCTTATTCATGCACATGTTTATCTCTTTGTTTTATTCTCCTTTCCTCTCTTTCATTTCACTCTTTAATTTCTGCTTTGCCCTGTCTGCCTTCCTCTCTCTCTTTCTCTGTATCTCTCTCTCTCTCTCTCCTCCTCTTTCTCTCTCTCTCTCTCTCTCTCTCTCTCTCAATGGCTTTTTTCCGACATCATCACTTGTCTTCTATTTCTGCATTCACCCGTTATGTCCCTTTCACTGACTGATACTTTCTAACTGACTGACCCCGGCTGTCTTTTTTTCTGTCATCACTTTTGACTAACTTACCTTTTCTCTCTCAATCACTCTTTCACTCTCTTATCTTCCCTTTTTCACTGACTTTCTGTGTCTCTCTGTGTCCCTCTCTTGTTTGCAGGATGTAGCTCAGATTCACCCACACAAATGACACAGCTCTCGCCTGTGGCCCCTCTACCTCCTTCCCCTCCCTCTCTCCCTCCCTCCATCCATCACTCACTCTCTCCAGTGAGTTGGTGGAGCTGTTTTCCTCTTCATCACAAACACCCCACCCCCTCCACCCTGCCATTTCCATTCATTCCACCTCTTCTTTCCTGACCTTGGTCCCCTCAATACAGTCTCATCTTCCCGCCCACTCCTCTCCTCCTTTTCTTTCTTCTCTTTCCCTCTCTTTCTCTTGGTTTGCCACAGTACAGCAGTACATCTTTCTCTCTTTCTGTCTCTCTTCCTTTCTCTTTTTTCATTCTGTGTTCTCTATCTGTCTCTCATTCTCTACTCATTACCATCTCTGCTCTCTCTTGATCTGTCTTTTTTCTCATTTTCTTCTCTCTCTCTCTCTCTCTCATTTTCTTCTCTCTCTCTTTCTCTCTCTTTCTCTCTCTCTCTGTCTCCCTGGGGTCTGTGCTATCTATATTATGTGCAACAGCACAGCAGCAGTTGTGGCAGCGTCATGTCATCATTCCCACCCCAAACTGTCCTCTGGGTCCTGTGAGTCGGCCATTTTGGCTGGGGAGCCCAAATTCAAGTGTACAGAAATATCAACCATTTGCTGAGTGGGTGAGCTGTGCTCGGCACTTTTGCTTTTGGGCTCTGGTCGCATCACCATCTTTCTCTCCCTTCTTCGCCTCTTTTTTTGCTGACTGTCTTTCACTTTAACCCTCTTTTTCTGTAATTGTCCTCCTGACACACACACACACACACACACACACACACACACACACACACACACACACACACACACACACACACACACATACTCTCTCTCTCTCTCTCTCTCTCTCTCTCTCTCTCTCTCTCTCTCTTTCTTTCAGTTCAGTTGTTTTTAATTCAGTGTGTGCTTTAGTGGTATTATGGCACTGCAACAGTAAATCCAAAGTACTAGAACAGATTTACAAAAACATGACATGAGCACTAACATGCTGGTCTCTCCCTTCCATTCTATACCTTTCTTTCAAATTCAAATTCATTTCTTATGTGCTTTATTAGACACATGACATATATACTGACATCAGACATCATATACTGCATTACCAAATCATTCAATGTATATATTTAAACATAAACACTTGTACTTCATGAAATAATGCATCTTTCTGTAGATGTGCCACTCTCTGTCTCTCTCTCTCTCGTTTTCTTTCTCTTCCTCTTTTTACAGAACAAGTTTACAAAAACACACTGCATTAACAAATCCCCCTCACACTCAACAGCCACTGGTCTTCGCCTGCCATCGCCTCCACACCTGTCTGTCCCTCTCTCTCTCTCTCTCTCTGTCTCTCTCTCCCTCCCTCTCTCTCGCCCTCTCTCTCTCTCATTATCTCTTACTCTGCTCTGCAGTGTATTTTTGTTGACTGCAGGGCTGTATCTCAGAGACCACCACCACCAAACCCGCACCCGCACCCCCACGCCCACCCCCACCCCCAGCGCCCCGCAGCCCTCCCAGGTCCTGTTCCTGCGGCGTGCCAAATAAAGGCGGGCAGAGCGGAGGCCTGTGGTTGGCGGGCAGACAGAGGTGTGCAGGGACTGATATAAATAGCATTCCTCTTCGGGAGGGAAGAGTGTGGTCCTGTAATTACAGCCAAGTGTGACAAGAACAGTGAGCGGGCATGCCTCTGCACTGTGTGTGTGTGTGTGTGTGTGTGCGTTTAATGTGTGTTGATGGGTGGGTGATATGTTTATATATTTGTAGGTGAAAATATATGTGTGTGAATCCGTGTGTGTGTGTGTGTGTGTGTGTGTATGTGCGAGCATGCGAGTGTGTGTGTGTGTTTAATGTGTGTTGATGGGTGGGTGATATGTAGATATTTGTAGGTGAAAATATGTGTGTGTGTGTGTGTGTGTGTGTGTGTGTGTTTGTGACTGTCAAGGGGCTGCGACCCTGCTCAACTCTGTCGTTTAAGCCCCAAAGGGAAACGCACTGGTAAATGACTGACGAGATGAGATAACAAATGCATAGGGTCTCTCTCTATCCAGGTCAGCACCTGCTGCTGTTGTTAGTTATGTAACCCTCTCAGCTTCATGCCTTCGCCGAGTCACCCACATCTGCTCAGCTCCGTGCCTTCCTTCTATCAGTCCCCTACATCCTCTGATGCCCCTGCCTCTGCCTCTGCCTCTGCCTCTGCCTCTGCCTCCTCATCCTACCCAAAACACCTTTGGAGTATAAGCAGTGCACCTGGCACACTAGACGCATTTCCAGAAAAAGTCTCTGTGTAAGGATTCTAGACACATATTTTAGTAAAAGTTGAGAATCTAACTTTTTATTAAAAAAAAATCTTCTAGGATGCACATTTGTCAAAAATGTGTCCAATCTATGGGGGGCTTTTTTCGATTTGAGTTCACTCAGAAACATACATAACAAATGCATTTGAGAGTCTAACGACAGCCTGTTCTGTAATATTACTGTAGGAAGGATTTTTTTTAAAATATTAGACTGCAATTAGAGTTATTTTAAGACAGCAGAACTACCCGAAGCAGCTGACTTTTTGTGATGAGAGCGCCACTAGATTTGCCCTATTCGTCAGCATTTTAATTGCAGTAGATTTTACATATCACACTTTGGCCTAAACCTATTTCTTCTGACAAATCCCTGCTTTGCTTAACCCTCCCATAATCCTGATAAGGCATTATGATCTATGCTAGCTAATTAAGCACTATTAAGCAGGAATGTCTTTGCCGTTGACAGGTTATTCTTATTTAATTGGAGCTCTCATTAAGGACGCTGTGCGGATGAGCGGGCCTCTGGGATAATGGTACTGTTAAAGGGCCATTTTTAGCCTCTTCTATGTGTCCTATTTAGACAATCAGAATTGTCTCTCGCCATAGACCCACAGCCTTGTTAGTGTCAGGCTCGATAGGCTAATCACACAGAGATGGTGAAATGGCGTCAGGGCTAAACCCCTCAGCCACTAAGCCTGCTAACGACTTTTTCCCTTTTGTTGAGGCTGTCCCAACACCTGTACATAAGATTTAAATACTGCCCTTGTATCTTACATCATGGATGAACATGAGCTAACAGCTAGGTCAGAAAGTCTGCACTGGCAAACTTAAAAAAAAAAAAATTAAAGTGCATGTTTACTACCTCTTCTGTCTCTAAGATCTCTCTACACCATCATCTCAACTGGTGTGGGAAAACACTATCTTTCATGCAAGAAACCCACTTGGTATTCAACTAAATGTATTTCTCCAAACAACATCAATATTTGATGAATATTTAAAAAAAAAAAACTACTTTGGCAATGAGCATGAACATGGGCTATTTAGTAACCTAAATTAGTGACCCACCAGTTAAGAAACACTGCTTTTCACTACTCTAACGGGCATAGTTTTAAAACCACAGCTTAGGTTTGACATACCACTTATGTGGCGCATAATGCATGACTTTTGCTCAGCGTGATCTGACGCTAACCTCCTGAATCTGCTCTGGTAATTAGAACCTAATAGACCCAATTAAGCACTCAGCATTTTGAAGTCAAGCTTCCTGGAGAGTGGAGTCGTTTTCTTCCTGACAGCGTGTGGGTTGCCTGATTCGCTTCAGCGTATTGTGACAGGCCGGCTGACCATATTTGGACAGGGTGCGCAGGAGTGGTGTACAATGGCCAATCCACTCTCACTCTGCTCCAGTCCACCACCACTCCCCACCCCCACCCCCACCCCCATCAACCTCACCACTGTTGCCACCACCAACACAACCACTCTCTCTTGTCTTGCCTCTGTTCCTCAGGCTAGCGTGAGTCTGTGGGCTGAGGTTGACTCTTTATTTTGGCTTACCTCATCTGACCCCAGCTAAATCAAAGCAAAACACTTTCTCTCAGTGTAGTTTTTCCTTCGCACTGCCTGCTCTTTCTCTGCTCTTCCTCCTTCCTCTTCTTCTTCTTCCTCCTCTTCATCCTCTTCTTCTTCCTCCTCTTCTTCTTCTTCCTCTTCCTCTTCATCCTCTTCTTCTTCTTCCTCTTCCTCTTCTTCCTCCTCTTCATCATCTTCTTCTTCCTCTTCTTCTTCTTCCTCTTCCTCTTCTTCCTCCTCTTCATCGTCTTCTTCTTCCTCCTCTTCCTCTTCTTCCTCCTCTTCTTCCTCCTCTTCATCGTCTTCTTCTTCCTCTTCTTCTTCCTCCTCTTCCTCTTCCTCTTCTTCTTCCTCCTCTTCCTCTTCTTCCTCTTCCTCTTCATCCTCTTCTTCTTCTTCCTCTTCCTCTTCTTCCTCCTCTTCATCGTCTTCTTCTTCCTCTTCTTCTTCTTCTTCTTCTTCCTCTTCTTCTTCCTCCTCTTCCTCTTCTTCTTCTTCCTCTTCTTCTTCCTCCTCTTCTTCTTCCTCCTCTTCTTCCTCTTCTTCCTCTTCCTCTTCTTCTTCTTCTTCTTCTTCTTCTTCTTCTCAGTGTGGCTCCTCGATGAGATTACATGGTTTGCGGTCCCTCTTTGACAGCTGCTGAGGCTGATGACACTGGCTGGTATTTAGATGCTAATCCAGCCCAAAATGAATTTTGGAGGTACCAAAACATTGCAGATGGAATGACTCAGTGGCGCAGCCTGGCTCCCTGTGCCAGCGAAGATGGCTGTGACGTTTGAGAGGCTCTGGCAGCTTTATGACCTTTTTAGCTCACACACGAAACACCCTGGAGGTTTATTTTTATTTAAAACGCTAGCTTTGCTGCCAAGCCGGGTTGAACAACACAGCCATGGTGACCAGGCAGTCATGACCAGGCAGTAGAAGCACCAACATGAATTTTGCACAGACAACTTTGATCAACCAGGGAGGGTGATGATGTAGGCTCTTCAAACTAAACTCAAGTTGAACTTTAGCTCCCATGACACCATAGTCACCATCATCATCATCATCATAGTTGGCCGTGTTCTGACTTGGATCTGTGCCATATCCACACCAAATCTGTTCATAATTCAGTTGCTTTGCAGGTGCCTGCCTCTCATGCTGCCACTGTGAATACATGCAATAGGTAAAAAAAGAAATGGCAAAGACTGGCACTCCAAATGAATACAGAAGCTGGAGCAATTGAGTGAATTCAACAGTATGTGGGTTTTTTCATGTTAAACACACTGCGGGGGGCAGGCTAATACTTACACAATATGTAGACTGCAGAGCTGTAGCCTATAGTCTTATATAAACCTCAGTAGTGGTGGGAGTTTTCCATTTTAATCTTATGCAGAGTAATGCAGAGCTCTCTCTCTCTCTCTCTCTCTCTCTCTCTCTTTCTCCCTCTATCTTTCTTTCTCTCTCCCTCTCTCTCTCTCTCTATCCCCCCCTCTCTCTCTCCCTAGTTCTCTCTCTCTCTCTCTCTCTCTCTCTCTCTCTCTCTCTCTCTCTCTCTCTCTCTCTCTCTCTCTCTCTCTCTCTCTCTCTCTCTCTCTCTCTTTCTATAACATGTCACCCTTCTGGTACTTGATATTATCTGAGCATAGATAGTAGTGCAAGCAGAGTTAGTGCAAGCAGAGTTGTGTGGGATTACCGTAAGAGAGGCATCAGTCCGTCTGGGTTTGTACTTGTATCAACATGTGGGCAGAGGTACACCTAAGAAGTACACCTAAAACCCAGTAAAGGGAAAACCTTATTTTGTTTAGTAGTATGTCAAATATATCAGAAAACGGTGTCAGAAAACACACAGCAGAATTAGCTTTACTGTCAGTGTACTGTAATACAGCTTTCCACTGGTTCCACTGACAGTTGGTGTAAGTACAGCGGGACTAAAAGGCATCTTGCCTATGTCATGAGGTTATGCTTAGCACAGTATAGCATTGCATGGATAGTGTCTCAGCATTATGAGTTGGCTCTCAAAAGGCATCCAAGCATGGAAAGTACTGCCTATATTGTCATCACTTTGACACTAAATTTTACCTTACAGCAACATTAATATTTGCTTCTAATTGATGAGGGGATTCATAACACCTCTTTCAGAGTTGACATACTGAGGATTTTAGAGAAGACACATTAGGGATTTAAAATTCAGTGTCCTAGAAAGGGGATGTCTTAAAAAGTAAAATGCTAAAAGGCCAAAAATAGCTCTTAAATAATGTATGCCCTCGTAGACAGTATGATAGTGTGATTTCATGTTTTAAAGTATTTTTAGGACTGCAGGACTGCCATGACCTACCAGCCATGTCTAATTCATCCTACGGGTTTTAGTTTTGGCTGTAAGCAAAGTGTAAAAATGTTGACTCACTGAGACTTAAAAATAAAATTTATCTGGCTTGCAGACTGCATTACACCTTACGCTGATACTTGAAATATGAAAGAAATTGTCTGTTTTAATGATAATGGTAGTGCTTCAACATTGAATAATACTTTATTTTACAGTTCCTTGTATAGATTACTTACATGTACGTATTATGTACTTATTTAGTACTTATGCCTATGTTACAGTGTAAGTACATAATGTAACACATTGTTACAGTGTGTCTAACTGATGTATCAGGAACTTCCGCCAAAACACACACACACACACACACACACACACACATAAGCCAGTCCGACTGGACCACTCCACTAATGCCTACATGCTCCTTCATGCTCCTTCAGGCCCACTTGAGCAGATGACAGATAGACAGTGCATTATTATTATTTTTATTTTTATTATTATTATTAGGGGAGTCTCTGATCTGCTCCTATCCTTTCTGCTCTGTCTGGTCTTGTAAATGTGTCTGTGTCTCTCACTGACTCATCTGCGCTAGTTGTCGTTTCGTTTTTATGTAATTTTCTCATTGCTGAGCCGCTTTCTGTTTGTATTTGATATGTACGCCGTTGTCCTATGTGCGTTTACTGTGTGTGCGTTATCGGCTTGCTTCTGATATGTATGGTGTTGTTCTGTGTGCTTTTTATGTGCTTGACGGGCTTGCTTCTGCTGTCTCTCTTGACGTTCTCTTTTTCTCTTTCTTTCCCTCGCCATTTCTGTCTCTCCCATTCCACTCCTGTCTCTCGCTGTCTCCTGTCTTCTACTATCAATTCTCTATCTCTCTCTCTCTCTCTTTCTCTCTGTCTCTCTTTCCCTCTATCTATCCCACTTTTTTCTGTCCCTCTCTCTGTCTGTCTGTCTATCTGTCTCTGTCTCTCTCTCTCTTTCTGTCCCTCTCTCTCTCTGTCAGGCTATTCTCTTACTCAAGCTGTTCTACTCTCACCAATTCCACCGCCAACTCTTTCTTCAGTACCAGCCTGACCGTTGTTAGCCATTCCAGCCACCATCAGTTTTGCTGTCCCGCCAGGCAGCGCAAGTCCAAGCCGCCTAGCACACTCCCCAAGGCCAAGGAGAAGGCCAGGTAAGGGCCCGTAAGAGAGTGACCCCCCTCCCCACCCCACCCCACCCCCACACACACTCTCCTGTGAAAAAAGTCCCTTTTGGTATCACTCACAACTCCCCTCTTTTACCTCAGAATGGAACATTCCTTCTCACAGAACCCCATGAATGAATGTCAAGCTGCCATGACCCCCTGGTGTTCTAGAATGGAATGTTCCTCACAGAGCAGCACTCCACTGATGCCTGTTTTGTCATCTGAACCCTACTGCATGTAGGGAGGCTCTATCGTGCTATAGAGTGGCTGAAACGCACCTATCCCATATCCCCTGTGGCCCAGACCACAACGTAGACATCATCCACGCCCCTGTCCTGGCACACATTCACCTTTCGGATGCTTTGGCACGTTCTTGCTAAACAGTTTGCCCTTCAAGCATGCCTGACCCTGTGTTATCTTTCCTTCTCTTCTCTCTTTCTCTTTTTTACTTCCCTCGTTCCTCCCCTCACTGTCACTATTCTGTCTCTGTTTTTGTCACCATCACCGTTCACCACTGATGGAGTCTGCTGGCATGGCTATGGCATGTGTGTGTGTGTGTGTGTGTGAGTGTGCTTGTGTGTGTGTGTGTGTGTGTGTGTGTGTGTGTGTGTGTGTGTGTGTGTGTGTGTGTGTGTGTGTGTGTGTGTGTGTGTGTGTGTGTGTGTGAGAGAAGAAGAGGGGATGTTTTTGGAGCTCTCTGAAGAGGCTTGTTTATATAAAAGGAGAAAAGAAGGGATGAAGAGGAGGGTGGAGGGAGGAGAGCAAACCAGACTTAAAAAGCATGAGGGTTAGACAGGAGTGTTAGCTGAAGTAGCAGCAAATCAAGTCCAACTACCCCAAACACACACACACACACACACACACGCACACACACACACACACACACACACACACACACACACACACACACACACACCACGCACACACACACACACTAACGCAAGCACACATTTACACAGCCGTGCACACACACACACACATGCACACAATTAGGTGTGCACACGCACACACACATACACACACACACACACGCACACACACACAGTCACAGACTAGCATGTAGAGTTTTTCTCTCCATATCCTCTCATGAAAGAAAGATAGCGATAGGGCGAGTGAGAGGTTTGCCTGCAGCGCTACACAGCCGTAGATCTATCCATCACAGTGCTCCCGTGTAGGGAGTGTAGGGGAGCAGGATGTAGGTGGCGAGGATGTAGGGGAGCAGGATGTAGGGGAGCAGGATGTAGGGGAGCAGGATGTAGGGGAGCAGGATGTAGGGGAGCAGGATGTAGGGGAGCAGGATGTAGGTGGCGAGGATGTAGGGGAGGAGGATGTAGGTGGCGAGGATGTAGGGGAGGAGGATGTAGGGGAGCAGGATGTAGGGGAGCAGGATGCCTTATTTATTTGGACTGCAAGGTGTCTGCTAGAGGCGCTTCCCTGTGGAGGAGACAGCAGGTGGAGGAAGTGAAGATGTGCCATGGTCTCTCTCTTTCTCTCTCTCTCTCTCCTCTTCCTTTCATCTCTTTTTCTCACTGTCTTTCTCTCTCTCCTCTTCCTTTCATCTCTTTTTCTCACTGTCTTTCTCTGTATTGCTCTCCCCTTCTCTGTCCATCTCTCTCTCTCTCCCCGTCTCTTCATATCTCTCTTTTTCTCCATCTCTGTCTCTCTCCATCTCTTTTTCAATGTCTTTCTCTCCATCTCTCTTAGTTTCCTTCTCTCTCCATCTTTTTTTTCCCCATAATTTTTCTCTCACCTTCTCTCTTTCTGCCTGCTTCCTTGGCTGTCTTCATCTATCTATATCTGTGTCTCTCTATCTTTCCTGTCTCTCTCACTACCACCCCCCCCCCACCACCACCACCACCACCACCACTCATTTCCCCTTTACTCACTCATTAGACTCTCCACATCATCTTCATGGCCCTTCCTCCCCACTGCACCTTGATGATGCATTCACACTGATTATGTGTCATGTTCCACACAACAACATGAAATAGACGGCCTCCTCTCTTCCCTTTCACTTTCCACACATCTGCCTCTTTCAGCGTCCCCCAAGCCTCCTCGAGTGTGTGTGTGTGTGTGTGTGTGTGCTTACACATGTGTGTATGTGGTTGGTTCTGTGTGTGTGTGTCTGTGCATGTTTGTGTATGTGGTTGGTTTTCTGTATGTGTGTGTGTGTGTGTGTGTGTGTGTGTGTGTGCGCGCGCACTTGTGTGTGTGCGTGTGTGTGTTCGTGTGTGTGTGTGTGTGTGTGCGTGTGTGTGCTTGTGCTTATTTGTATGTGTGTGTGTTTGTATGTGTGTGTGTGTGTATGTGTGTGTGTGTGTGTGTGCTTCGATGTGTATTTGTGTGTCAGCATGATTCCAAGCCTCCTACTGCAGACTACGTCAGATGAAAATGAATCTTGTTTGTTCAAGCTGCAGAAAGTAATCTCTAAGTCAGTCACATGTTTAATCAGGTAGCTTTATTATGCACACACACAGGATGTTGTGGCTAATATAACTGCAATCAAAAGTAATCAGAGCAGTCAAGTGTCACAGTGCCACTTCACTCTGTGTTCCAAGCTCGCCACCTGGTGGGCAACTGATGTTAAAGCAGAGCAGAATGAACTTCAGTCCATAAAGAACCTAGCCTGGTAAACCAGCTCCTCGTACTTCATTTCATTTTGTACAGAGGGTCTGGAGCGGAGGCTGTGAGAAACGATTTCTTCCTGGAGGTGTGGACTCTGCTGAAGTTTAAAACAAATGCCTCTGCCTTTACCCAATCGGTAACACCTGGTCGTCACGTATGCAATTAGTCTACCTACGCACTACAATTCAAATGTAGCACACAAAGTCAACGTCATGGCTCACAAACACACCCTCTGTTTGCTGATTAGATAGAAGTTGCTTGGTCCTCTTACATGCTCCTCAACAGATTCCCTTCCAAAGCCTCTGTACAAAATGAAATGAAAACTACGAGGGCTGGGTTTACCAGGCTATAAAGATCCTTCAACAAAAAATAAACACATTTCTTAAGTGATTATGCAAAAGAAATATAATAGCCAAAATATCTCTGTCTGTGCTTTGATGTCATTCATGCTATTTTGTCATTGGCTGTTATATCCATGCTGCAATGTGTCATCATGTCTTTGTCCCAATATGCTTCTGTGTGTTCTCTCTCTCTCTCTCTGTCTTTTTCTTTTTTCTTCTCTTCTTTTTTTGTCCTGTCAGAGAACAAGAGGTGACTGACTCCGCCCACCAATTCTGTTGCCCTGCCTCCAATTGCAGTAGCCCCTCCTCTAGGTAACTTGCGAGGTGATTGGTCAGTTGTAACAATCAATCAGCTCGAGTGGACTGTCGCAGAGATGACCTGAGCCTTGATAGGTTTGGGTTAATGCTTGTCAATTCTCCTGTCAATAACCGACAAACCAGACTCCTTTGTCCAACAACAACAGGGGAAAGCAGGTTGTGCTCAACATGTACTCTGCACTGTTCAAAGACCTAATAGGCTGTAGTGCAGTCAGCCAGAATGGCAAAGGGAAAAACCACATGATTAAGTCACTTAAATGTAACTCATATTGTATGCCAAATTTGTTTACCAGTGCATGATTGGAAGAATAGCCACCATGTCAAGCACATGGATCTGTGTCTTAAATGTTACACTAGTCTGATAAAACACACCTTGGTCTGCACACGGTTGTGACAGGTAGGCAGTTTCACATGTTTTTGATAGTTATGTGGTACCACTTACATCAGCAGCATAATTTGCTGAGATCAAAATCAGTGTCATGAAATACCTCACCTTAGTCATCTTGTTTCAGTTTTGAAGTGTGCGTATGTATGTGTATGTTAGTAGTTGCCTGTCCTCTGTACTCATGACTGCATATGACTGTGATCAGATTCACTGTTTGTTGAACTTCTTTACACATTCACATATGTAAACCTCACGTATAGGTTTAGAAATAATTCTCTAGTGATATTTTTTGCGCTCTCTCTCTCTCTCTGTCTCTCTCTATCTATTTATCTATCTATGTCTATACGTTTTTGAAGCACAGAAATTCAGTCAAGAATGATATATACTGTAAACACATGGAAGGAAATTGAGAAAAAAATGTGTATTTATTTATTCAATTCCTAATTCAACAGTGATGCATTGCTGAAGGGCGTATCCTATCTTGCTATTTAAATGTAATTAATTGAGGAGTCCACGGACAAAATGGGACAGAAACTGAGAAAATGTAATTTATAAGTTTGATTTTGGATTGATATTAGAAGCAAATGCTATTTTAAAATGCTTCTAGCTCGAGGCTGTGTTCTTTTATTCACAGAATTGCTTTTGAAAAAGCTGGGGTTTCAATGTGGCTACCAACAGTGGGGGGTAACTTGAAAGTTTAGATTTTTTGGTTCTGCTCGTTTTTCTTGTGGACTCCTCAATTGTTAATTGCCATGTTTTTGAGAAAGAGTTTGTCAAAACATGCTTTATCCTGACTTCCTTGATAATACAACTATTTCACAAAGCTGCTGTTCATTTGTTTGATGTTGTTGCATTGTCTTCATCAGTACAGTGTTTCAGATTTTAAAAACAATTGTAGCTATAACTAATGGCCTTCAATAATGGTTATCAATAATGTTTTTTTTTCGTTATGTTCAGTAAAACAAGGAGGAAAAAATTATCAGGTCAAATGAGCACCACAGCTCTGAATACTGTATGGATTTGTATGTCCTCTATGTATCCACTAGGTGGCAGGCTTGAGACAGAGCCAACTACAATACGTGAGTCTGCAGAGGGAAAAAAATGTATCCATTCTAGATGAGCACATACACACACACACACATGTAGGTGTGCCCACACACGTACCCACACACACTCACACACACACACACACAAACACACACACACACACACACACACACACACACACACACACACACACACACACACACACCTCACTCCAGAAGAATGTAAATGAATGAGATTGGATTTGCACAGACCATTAATTAAAGCACTCTTCTGACCCTTTTAGTCTTCCACATGGTTCACTTAATGCCTTTGTCTCTCTGACAAAAACACAACTGTCAAGACATTCCACTCCAACAGTTTCCACTGCAAGGTCCCTGTAGATCTGATCAATTGGACATTAGTCAAAAGACTTCAAAGAATGTTGACTAGCCACTTTACAGGGCCTGTGTGTCTGCTATATAATGTGTGTGTGTGGGTGTGTGTGTGTGTGTGTGTGTGCGCTCTTTAGCATGCACACGTGTCAGAGGGTGTGGTTGTTATCATGCTCTACCAGTCTGGGTGACACTCTTCTCAGTCAGCGGTGCGGTGAGTACACTCACTTTCTTTTCACTCACTCTGTTTCACACTCTCAAATTTGCTCACCGTCACACAACAATGACTTGCACCGGTGTGCTGTTTGAACAACGTTTCTGATGCCTGTGACTGTGAGTGGGTGCCTGTCTTCCTTCTGACGTCCTGTCAAACAAGCAGAGACCTGGTGATTGAAGCATTTGTCAGAGGAGTCTGCCAAACACTTCTTGCCGGTGTGCTGGAATCCTAGGGGGAAGTTATGCTCAGGGCTTCGTGACCTCATTCTAAACCAGTGAACTCAGTGTTTGCTCACCTCTCTTCTGGGTTTTCTGAGTTCTTTATTATTTAATTAGTTTTTGTATTATTCATTGCCAGGGCATTCATTCATACATGCATATATAGTAGTGAGCTTTACAAGGCACCGGTAACTCAGTAATACCTGTAACTTGTAACTGCATTATGAATACCAAGACCAGACTTGAGAATGTATGAGGGATGCGTGTGTGTGCGTGTGCGTGTGTGTGTGTGTGCGTGTGCGTGTGTACCTGCGTGTGTCTTTGTGTTTGTGTGTGTGTGTGAGGACCAATCTGTTACCCATCACACACACTGCTGAATGTAAAGGTGGCAAATTACCCCATCAAAGAGAGTGCTCCTGCATGGGGAGAGAGAGAGAGAGAGAGAGAGAGAGGGAGAGAGAGAGAAGGAGGGGAGAGCAAAAGAGAATGGAAAAAGGTACACAAAATGAGGGATGAGTGGAAGTAAGTGAGAGAGAAAAAAGAGAGAGAGAGGGAGAGAGAGAACGAGAAAAGAGCCAGGCAAGTGACTTACCCTACATTCTCACACTGGAGCGAAGTGATGAAGAGGACTTAAGAGCAGGTAAGCGCGGGGCTACTGCCGTACTGCTGTATTTTT
Organism: Coilia nasus; assembly: GCA_027475355.1. NCBI lineage: Eukaryota > Metazoa > Chordata > Actinopteri > Clupeiformes > Engraulidae > Coilia > Coilia nasus. Next base: position 9,222,646 of record CM050206.1, on the reverse strand, counting down.
AGCTCCTCTTCTCCTTCCGCCTGCATAAGTGGAGTGTGCACAGGGGCAGATCCAGACAGGGCAAAGGAGACAGGAAGGAACGTTAAGATTGCCTATTATCTCCGCATCCGCAAAAACTCCGCGTCACGCTCAGGCGGACGTGTACTCCAGGCAAGATGTGGCCCAGATCTATGCCACAGCCAGCACATCTTGGAAGTTCACCAGTTGTCAAAAACAGTGATCCGACATCTTAAGACCTCAGTGAAGTTGGCATCTCAGCTTAGACAAAGTCAAGCCAAGCTGTTTGTGTTCCTTTGATATGTGGGGACTGATGCTGTACATCTATCCTTTGTGCTTGCCTGGTCTCTGATGTGTTGTAGCAACGAAACTTGGTGTCAAAGTATGACAGTATGTGAACCTTCATCGGATACATCAGAAATCATCATCTTACCAAACTGCTGTAATTGCACTATTCTGTTGTGCTGATGTATGCCATTTAGATTGCAGATTGTGTAGTGTTTTTTATGATGCATATCAGTAGTATGATGTTGTATTGTGCTACATGTACAGTATTTCTGCTTCATGCTACACATATGTTTGCATAATACTACTCTGCATAATTCCTATACGTTTCACTAAGGCATATGAAGACATGTGTACACAATACACCAACAAACCACACTTGGTGTAGTACAAACAACATAAGTTTTTAATTTTCTTGTAGATTCACTAAAAGCTTTACACACAGTCCATCCTGGACAGTCTGACATCTTTACCTCTGCGCTTTCACTTTCTTAGAAGCCGTAAACCTTTAGCTTGGGTTGTGACCTGGTACGTCAAAAAAGGAGAGGCTCATTGCTGAAATTCTGATGAAGTCATCCATTGTTTCAGGCCAAATGCCTTTACATAAGCGTGCGAACATTTGATTTACTGCTCCCTGCTGCATGTGAGAACTAATTTGAACAGGCAAACTACTGTAGACCGCAGCCGAGACAAGGCTAGAGCTTGGCCACACGTCAAATGTGTCAGTGGGGGCACGAGGAAAGAGCTGTACCCTACGTACCAGCTAGGCTAAGCCAGTGGTTCTCCAGGATGGCCTACTTTCTAACATTGTCCCTAACACCGTCCCTAACAGACATACATTGGAAAGCCAGCGTCGGCACTCCACTTGTTTTGTTTGAGATGTTCACTAAACCAGTTGATTCTAACATGTATAGTTCTTCAGAAAACTAAACTGTAGGACTTTCAACTTCTGAAGTTGGGTTTTCCGCCTTTGGTATGTCACCCCTAGATAAACTGTGTTTAATGTGCCTATGGGGGTTCTTTTAAGAATGTGGATTAGAACCGACCCTGGCAAAGACAAGTCATGATAAGTGGTAAACCTCCAAATAGAAGAGTCCAATGAGCCATATTCTCCCTGCAAAACAAAGCGTCAGAGCTCTCCTATTAGAAGATTATTTACACATTGTTTAACCCACGCTTGTGACTAACTCATGCACTTGGTATGACCCCCCAAGGCAGCGTTGTGCTTAGGTACTTATTAAACCTTTAGTGGAACAAACCCAGACCTGCATTGAACTCAAACCTGAAGCCACTGGCATGGCAGGTGAGCATGTTAGCTAGGAGGCTAAGCCATGGGTGTTAGCAGCATCACTTGCTAGCACATCTTTCTAGGCTGGCGTATGTAGTTTGCTCACTGCGAAACTTTGCATAGCCACTGTGTGCCATTGTATTTACACTTGAGTAAGGCTTGGTCAATGGCAGGAGTCCAGGTGTTAGTCCTTGTTCCCAAGTTGGCTGATCAGTGTTGCTAATCAACAGTGCTGTGTGTGTGTGTGTGTGTGTGTGTGTCTATGTGTGTTAGGGTGACCAGACGTCCCGGTTTGACCGGGACAGTCCCGATTTTTAGTCGCGTGTCCCGGGTCCCGAAAAAAGCCAGTCGGGACGCAAAAATGTCCCGGTTTTCACCCAACACCACATCAAGCTGCCCAAATTACAGTGATAGCATATACAAAACTGTTAAATTAAAGCCTAATGAAGTTTCCAGTAATTCAGAGTCAATGTGTGTGTGTGTGTGTGTGTGTGTGTGTGAGTGACAATGGTAGGTGCGCTCTGCGAAATCTTCGCAGTCAATGTTACAATGTATCTTGCAGTATACAGCGGCCGTGTTTTAACGGTTTTCTTCCATAGCAGACTGGACTACTACACGACAATGCCAAAGAGAATGTGCACGCGCATGACGTCACACATAGTGTCCCGGTTTTAGACTCTGGAAATCTGGTCACCCTAATGTGTGTGCATCCTGATTCCAAGTCCTCCATCTCTTTGCTCCACTTAATCTTTCCTGACAGAGCATTAATTATGGATGGCAGGTTGAGTATGGGCATTAAGAGGTGTGAAATTCTGGATATCCAAGGCAGGGAAAAGTCCACTCTTGGTGAAGCTTAAATACACCCTGTGCAGCACTACTGTTTCTAATTCTGCCTCCATGTGTTAGTTCATGTGTTAAGTTCCATTTATTTGTACTTTTCAATAATGTTCACCCAGAAAACTATAAAACTATGAAATTTGAGCAACGGCATATATATAAATAATATATAACGGCATATCAGTGGCTACCTGCTGATGTAGTGTACATATCACTCATCCTGTCTCTGTTAAAATAACAATCTGACTCTGAGTTATTTCTATTAAAAAGGAATTCACCTCTACTTCCTTCAAAGAACAGATTGTGACTTTCCTCTCTCTATTCAGCATGCTTATCTTGCATGATCTGGAAGCTCCTTGAACTTGCACATCATGGGGAATTTGTTGTGACAAATGTCCAACTATGGGACTACCCCAAATTTGATTTTATTTCTGATAATGAAAATAGAAGCAAAGGGGAAGCAGTGTCCAATGCCTTTTCAACGCCACAGTGCCCCCTGCAGTTAGTAGTATGTATTACATGTTTATAGAGGGGAGCGCTTTCCTTGCTCCCTTAAAATGCAGTAAATACAAAACAGTATGGTCACTATCCTCTCCAGTTTTACTGATCCCTTTAGGATACTTTAAATATTACCTAAGATGACCTGGATGGATGAATTGGCAAAAATGCCCTTAGTGTTGGATGTTATTTTGATAACAAAGTTCTCTGACACCGCAGTTTATGATTCAGTGACCCATGACAAAAACGAGACTCGCTGTACACATCATTACCACTGATTGTCACTTATCTGCAAGCTGTATTGAGTTTATGAAGTCTCTTATCATCACTACTTTGCCTACTGGTTAGTACATCATCTGTGAGAGACAAGACACTGTACCATGCTCAGCTTGTCAGGCTAATGACTGGCCTGTGGTATATAGTTCATTATAAACATCATTGGTACCATATTTGGTATTCGAGCATATTAGTGGCCAACATGCAAAGTTGGCCACCTGAACATCATTATTCACTCTCTATTTCCTGCAGTGTCCACAGGATAGATTTTACCATTTTAAATTGGTTATTTGCCCTGTTACTGTGAAGGCCAAAAACCTGTATTCTTAAAAAGTACAATTGAGAATAAGGTAAGACACAGTCAGAAGTTTACTCAGGACTTAATACAGTAATTTTGCAACATGATTTGAAGCTGACAGCTAAAGTTGATCTCATTGTGAGAGTGACACTTCTTGCTTTGAGGTCAAGTGTTTCCACCCCAACTGGATGACATGGGAGCGATTATCATCTGAGTGAGCAGTCAAAGTGACCTTTTAACCAAGCACCTAAATCGGACAGAACACGGCTGACTTTAGTCCAGTGTGAAACAGGCCTAGTTTACCTTCACATCGAGTGCGGCCTATGTAGACTGTGACGTTGAGTAAGACTTTTAGTAGCCTACTGGGTTCACTTCAGCTAGTGCAAACTGAAGTGTGCATATTTTAATGCATGTAATTTTTTTGTTAAATGAATGCGTGAGTAAATATAGTGTACAGAGATGTGTATGTGTGTGTGTGCTCTCATGCACACACGCCTGACACAGAGAAGGGGGGGGGGGGGGGGGTTCTAGTCCAGAGTTTCCATATGGATGCTGCACGTCATTTGTTTAATTCTGAAAGTCATCATCATATCCTCTAATATTCCTCTACACCCACGAGCACCACACGAATCTGCCGTTTCTATAGCGACTACTGCTTCTTGCCCAAGTGTCTCCATTCCCCCACACTGGTCTCATGGCAACCGTCACTAAGCAACCCCATCTTCCTCAACCTGACTTCCCCTATTGTGTAGGTGTTGCTGAGGTAGGGGATGTTGGGAGTTAGTGGAGGTGGCCTGACAGAAACGGAGGAGGAGGAAGAAAATGAATGTTCATGAAAGAGTTTGGTCTGTGTATGTATTTGCTGACAGTTTTAGTAGCCCACAGTGTTGATGAGAAAGACTAACTTGGAGTTCTTGTTGTCAGGCTCATAAACACAGGCTAGTAAAAATCAGCTATGATCATCGTAAAATAAGAGCAGTCTTACTTACAGCTTCCTATCTGTTGATCAAACACTGAAACAACGTCAGGCCTGACTCTTGAGCTTGCTGTGTGTAGATCAGGACCAGATTTTCCGACGTCGGTTGTTATCTGGGTTAGATCTCATTAACATAAACCACAAGAACAGTAGCAAGACTCCTACCAAACGTATTAGGGAGCTTCCCGGTTCCAACTTTCCTAATTGCTATGTTGTCCCTCCACTCCCCTCGTGTAACTCATTTCGTGATGTAGGTAGGCTACATGCCAAAAATATAACTATGTTTGGAAATAATAACTCACCATGGTCGAGTCAGGCTGCTAGTTTATACAAATTTCGTATGTGTGTTGCTTTGTCATAACATACCGTACATAGATTCATATACCCAGTCTAACAATTACTCAGAAATACACCAAGGGGAACCTGTGGGCTTCCTCTGATGGTGTTGGGAGTGGGGCAGATTTGCATTGGCGCGAGCATCATCAAATCGCTGCACCGCTAACTGACTTCTAAAAGCAGGAACAAACTTTTAAGCCAGCGACTGAAGAGTTGTCCACTGCTGTACAACGAATGAAAATCACTAGGCTTTAGTACACTACAATCGTGATACACTATGGGAAATGTCGCCCAAAGGTAAGTTTTATTTGAGGTTTTCTGACAATCATTCGAATTACTCGAAGTCAGCATCACGCCCCCTTTATTGTTGATAGCCTTTATCTCCCAACAGAATTGTCAGGTAATATGCTAACTATAACCGCTATAACCTTGTACAGCTAACAAATTGAGTTTTAACATGTGGTGTGCATTGCAGATTTGACTTGCTTTTAAGTGTTCCTCAAATCTACGTCCTGATAAGTTAAGCTGCCTGCATTACCTTAACGAATAAACAGTCTATTTAGTTTTTATCCTTATAACACGTCAAACTAACCACTCAACTTTTCAGTGTTAGCCAGATAATAGAAAGAAGAAACCTTTTATCCGTCTCCATTGCAAACTTAACGACACCTAACGTTAGCTGTCAGTGTGAATGTAGCTGTCCTGTGGATTACTTGTCAAGTCACTATGGTTGCCCATTTAATTTCTTGTTTGTTCAAGGTAACAAATGTTTCATTTTCAGAATATATACCTACGGTCCTGTTGGCAAGAAGCTAATCCACAGACAAGTAAAAGATCTCTGTCAAAGCTGTCAAGAAATGATTGCCACTTGAGTGGTTTACAGTCTTGAATGCACACTTTTTAGTCAACCACAAAACAGAAGTTACCCATGGAATGAGTTAAATGGGCTTTTAGGTGTCTATTGGTGATTATTTTCAGATTCTTTCCTCTTGACCACAAGATGCAATTTGCCAGGCAAAGGGGAAACTTTAGTCACTTCTCCGGCAGACGTCAGTTCTTGAGGGTGACTGACTTCCACCGATAGGCGTGTCAGTGGATTGTAATGTTGATAATAATTGAACTCAAAAGACGCCAAGGTAGCGCTTAATTGCACTTCTGTACGTCTTTTGTTGAATACTAGTTTCTTTGCTGAAAACCTCAGACTTTTTATTGAGGATTACCACAGTAAAGGTCTGGTTTGGAGATTTTGGTGTCAGAAACTTAATGTGCATAGACGTGAGGTAATGTGCACAGTCATGAATGCTTCTGAATGGTTAACAGTATATTTGGCATGGCTGTTTTGTTGCTTTAGAATATTGCATAATGATTACATAACTGAACTTATCAGTATTTCTTCTTAAATGCTTTAGCCCTAAGTGGAAATGACTGCGAGTGGAAATGACTGAGAAGACCTAGACCTGCAAGATCGGACTAACACAAACTGTTACTTAGAGTACCTATTGCGTAAAATCCAAAGGCAGGAAGAATGTGCCAACTAACATTTCTGAGACATTGTGTCTTGAAGCAGTCACTTCCAAAATGTTCTGTAGCCTAATGTTACATCTGTAGCTACAGGCAAAGCACAAAACTTTGACTCCAGTGTTCCTATTTGTTTTGATATGTCTGACTTTACCTCAGGGACGAAATTTATCACACAGGACATGCACCTCATAACCTAAACAGCAGGCAAGGAAATGAATATCCCTGCTGATTTTGCCCAGTCAGGCTGTTTTTCATGCCCTCTGTCCTAGCAGGGAGTGGGGCTATGTGCTTATGGCTGCAGTCCTAGCCCAGGGGTCAAGGTTCAAAGGTCACACGTGATAGTGTGGTCATCATAACCAAAGACCGTACAGTGCTGCCGTTTTAACAGAGGCGAGACATTAACCATGGGCTGGTGGTCTCGTGGTATAGAATGCATCAGTGTTTAAAAACAACACTGAGGATCTGAAACAGCAGTTCCTAAAACTAACCTCTGCTCCTGTGCTTTCTAAGAAATATTAACAGCCAATGAATAGCTTTGGGCTTTGCAGCACTGGGCTTGTATGCTGTCATAGCCTAGGTCAACTCTAAAGGCATGATATATGTTCTTGGTGTTTGTTCTACTAAATGTAGGCCATGCTGTGTTTGTGTTAAACTGGGTTTAATACTGCTGCACCCAAGACTTGCTGAGAGATGATGACTTATTTTGTGCATGAGAAATAGCTGTTTAGTTTAGGTGCATTTGAGTTGTGCGACTCCCAAGCCGATTGCGCCGATTGAGTTGGCAGCCCCTCCAGTAGCCTCAGTGCAATGCATTACCATCACGAAAAGAAAAGACAACGGGATTGGCAATTCTTTGTAATAAATCACAGTCTGTGACTCATCACGGTCTGTTTTTGGGGTAAAAAAAAAGAAATGTTGTCATTGTTCCTCTGCAGTCATTTTCCACAGTAGTACCCTCCACAGGGTAATCTAGGCTTATTTCTGGCTTCGTGCCTCATGACAACACAGACTGTTGATCACCATGGGTTTTCTCTTCTTTTGAATGGCTGTCTGTAACTGCATCAGCTCGAAGAAACTCCATATTCCATTGGTAGTACAACAAAGGCTCTGGCATTCAAAACGAACCACTGAGAATAATGTAAATGTACACAACGTTTACATTGGAGTTTCTTCGAGCTGTTTTAATGGTTTAAAAATAGCGTAGCCGTCATGCTTCGTCTAAGGGAACCTACCACTTCCATTGTTAGCCTTCTGGGACAAACGATAAAAAATAGTTAAACTCTGAATGCAACAGGCTAAATCAATTTTGCTCCTCCGTACACATACCAACTCGGTATGATGTTTTAACATGCCAATTTTCATTTTACACCGAAGTTTCCTTTGATGAGGCCACACCTGCTCCAGACCCAACCTAGGCCAAATCAGTTTTAGGACCAGCATGCGGTTAAACAGACAAGAGGCGAACTAAACAGACACTGTGATTAAGGAACACAGCAAGGAATTATTGTTTTATTGAATTATTGTTAACACTGATTAACCACACTAACACATTAACATGCCCTCCTTATATGTGAGGTCCACAAAGACTTATTCACTCATATTGAAAGAAGCAGATGCTTGGCTGTTTGGCTACTTTAACAGGTGTATAGTTAGAATTAAATAAAAAAAATATATATGTATATATTTCATACTAGTCAAAAAGAAGGTAACATTTACTGGTTACCTTGGTACTTTCATACAGTAGAAGTTTGGAGATCAAGTCATTTACCCATGATGTGCCCTGATGTGCAGGTTTTAACATATTGTATGTTTCAACTCTCCCTGTGTAATATTTAACTTTAATCATATCTTTGATCATTAGATAACTCAAGAGATGCATCAGCCTTAGTGGACACAAACCCCAGACATCATCTTTAACAGCGAAAGACAGTCAACACAGTGTAGTGTCTGACACTGTCTCATAGTATAGGCCTAATATCAAGCAGTGCAAACCACCATTGGCTGTGTTCCTTTCTGTGGTAAAGCGAGAGTGTTTCCACAGTCACCTCCTGCAATCTAGATGGCCTTGCCTCACCCCTCCTTGCTGTGCTAATGCGATAGGTGGCCAGTGAATAGGCCCACGCCTGGCCAGTCCCGGACGTGCTGCTGAAATCCTACCGTATCAGCTTCCCTTCATCAGTCAAGCATGCAGCAAAGCACTGTGGGGCTAATTCAGAGTGTGTGTGTGTGTGTGTGTGTGTGTGTGTGTGTGTGTGTGTGTGTGTGTGTGTGTGTGTGTGTGTGTGTGTGTGTTTACATGACTAGTCCTTATACCGGCCTTCTCTATGCCAGATACGGCTGTGTTTTGGTGTTGGCTGAGTGTCTGACCAGACACACATGAGGTCAGTCCCAGCACAGTGCACAAGCTGCTCCCTGGAAGGCCCTCTGTTGGCCCCTTTGTGGTATTGTGGTTGGTTAGTTGTCAGATATTTACATCGAGTAACGTTCAATACACTACACTTCCTGTGTCAGGACAGTAGTACCGAGCCCTCTCATTGGTGGTTCCAGTAAGACACACAGGATGCTTTTATAATGAAAACACCATACTGATCTCAGGTCAGTAGAAAGTGGCCACTCGATCAGAGGAAGTGCCGGATCTGACTTTTGCCCAGTCTTTGGTGGCAGTGAATGTTTGTGTGTTTGTGTAGTGTGTTATGCAATCCGGTATGCACAGTGTTTTATGGCTCATTATGTTGTTGCAAGCCTCTCTCTTGAGCTGGGATTTTTGTCAGCACAGCAGCACACAAACACAGGAAACTGTGTCAGCTTGGAAAAGAGCAGAGAGAGAGAGAGAGGGAGAGAGAGAGAGGAAAACAGGGAAATAAAACACCCATTATTAACTGTACATTACAGCTGCATCAGGCGACCATGTTGGTCAATTCAAATACACAATTCAATTTAATCCCGGCTGCATTTTTGCAACATGTTTTTAATGTACAAATTCTGCTCAGGCATCCCATCTCTTAATGTCTTAACCCATCCCTTACTGCCCTTGTGTTGTATTTAGATGAATTGTTTATTATGAATCATAATTATGTAAGTTGGTTGCAATGTTAACTGCTGTGTTCCCTGAGAGAATAGATAGTATCAGCAGTTACTGCATAGTTAAGCATACAGCAGTTAGCCGTGGGCAAATGCTCCGCACTTCCTGAGTTTGACATTGGAGAGGGAATGCAACTGTAGCCAGCATGCCTGTCAAGAACAGGAAGTACGTTGGATTGTTTATGCCTTTTGTTTTTTGTGTGGGTATCTGTATGTAATGCATACATGGGTGCGTTTGTGTGCGTCGATGTCTGTCCGTGTACACACACTTGTGTGTCTGTGTTTGTGTGTGTGTGTGTGTGTGCACGCTGCGCACACGTAAGCCCATGAAAGAGAGTGTTTGTATGTGTGTGCAACAGAGTGTGTCTGTGTTTGGGCATGCCCGTGACTGTGTGTGAGTGAGAGCGTGTGTGTGTGTGAGCGACAGGGAGATAAACAGGACAAGGGAGGAGCAGAGACATGTGACGGAGTGTTGGTTACCCCCTGACCTGCTCTCTCACAGCAGCAGAGCCACACACAGACACAGGGCACAGAAATTGCACCACTCTGCGCCGGACTATCTGGACTTACTAAGAAACCAGCTATCTCATCGTGGGAGTGTCTGTGTGTCTGTGTGTGTATTTGTGTGTGTGTGGCAGTGAATGTGTGTGTGTTTGTGCAGTTGTGTGTATGTCCGTTGTGTTAATGTGTCTGTGAGTTTGCAGAATGTGTCAACCCTGCATTGTTATCGGTTGAAAGTGTGTGTGTGTGTGT
>CM050206.1:9142500-9207500 GCA_027475355.1 Coilia nasus | reverse complement strand
ATCCTCCTCCTCTCACCCCCTCTCCACTTCCTCTCTACTCATGTCTTTACTGCCTCCTCCACCCCTTCTCCTCTCTCCCCCCCCTCCTCCTCCTCTCCTCCTTCCCTCCTCCACCCCTCTCCACTTCCTCTCTCCTCATGTCTTTACTGCCTCCTGTGCCCCCTCCTACTCTCTCCTCATCTCTTTCCCCTCTCCTCCACCCCTCCTCCCCTCCTTCCTATTCCTCTTCTCTCTTGCCCTCCTCTGCCACCTCCACCTCTCTCCTCATCTCTTCCCCCTTTCCTCCTCCTCTCCTCCTCCTCCACCCCTCCTCCTATTCCCCTCCTCCCCCCTCTCCTCTGCCTCCTCTCTCCCCTCATCTCTTCCCCCCTCTCCTCCTCCTCTCTTTCTCCTCCACCCCTCCTCCTATTCCTCTTCTCTTTCCCTCCCTCCTCTGCCTCCTCTCTCTCCTTCCCTCCTCCCCTCCTCTCTCCCCTCATCTCTTCCCCCCTCTCCTCCTCTCTTTCTCCTCCACCCCTCCTCCTATTCCTCTTCTCTCTCCCTCCCTCTTCTGCCTCCTCTCTCTCCTCCCCTCCTCCCCTCCTCCCCTCCTTCCTACTCCTCTTCTCTCTCCCCCTCTCCTCCTCCCCTCTCTCCCCTCCTCTGCCTCCTCTCTCTCCTCCTCCTCCACCCCTCCTCCTATTCCTCTTCTCTCTCCCTCCCTCCTCTGCCTCCTCTCTCTTCTCCTCTCCTCCCCTCCTCCCCTCTGTTCCTACTCCTCTTATCTCTCCCTCCTCTCCTCCTCCCCTCTCTCCCCTCCTCTGCCTCCTCTCTCTCCTCCTCCTCCACCCCTCTTCCTATTCCTCTTCTCTCTCCCTCCCTCCTCTGCCTCCTCTCTCTTCTCCTCTCCTCCCCTCCTCCCCTCTGTTCCTACTCCTCTTATCTCTCCCTCCTCTCCTCCTCTCTCTCCTCCCCTCTTTAGGTGGAGATGCTGGAGAGGAAGTATGGCGGCTACTTCCTGAGTCGGCGTGCGGCGCGCACCATCCAGACGGCGTTCCGCCAGTACCGCATGAACAAGAACTTCGAGCGGCTGCGCAGCTCCGCCTCCGAGAGCCGCATGACGCGCCGCATCATCCTGTCCAACATGCGCATGCAGTATTCCTTCGACGAGCGTCCGCCGCCCGTGCAGGCGCCCCACGGCCAGGGCAGGGACTCCCCCGAGCTGGAGCCCAGCCCCCCCACCGCTCGCTCCGTCGGAGACTACACACACCTGGAGGACTCCTTCTCCAAACAGGTCAGAGACGCACAGCCACTGAGCAACACACACTCGTCTTTTTTAGGGCTCTCAATTAGAGTCAGTTAGTGTCTTAAAGGCAAGAAAACTCGTCATGTTCATCTAAGTAGGGTACTCACTTACAGCTGTTTAGTTGGGAAAATTACACATCTTTTTAAGGGTTTTCACTTAAAGCGACCCAGAGAGGGGGAACACACACTCAGAGCCATGGAGTCATGATAATTACACTTCTTTTTGGGTTTGTCACTGAGTGAGGAGACATACACACTCATCTTTTTAGGGTTTTTTTACTCAGCTACTCAGTCAGAAGGGATATTTACTCATCATTTTTGTAGAGCTGGCGAGTCTGGAGAAATATACACTCATGTTTTCAGGGTTTTCATTTACAGCGAATGAGTCAGAAGATATACACTCTCGTGTCTTTGGGGTTGTCACTTAGACTAGATAAATGCACACTTTTTTACGGCCCTCATTTACAGTGAGTCAGGACAGCTATACTCTTGTTGTTTTCCTTCAGAATGATTGAATCAAGAGAATTAAGTGAGCACACTTACAAGCTCTGTCCTAGCTGTCTCTTAAAGGTATAAGCTTGAAGAGTGAAGTATAGGACTGGAGAGGAGTTATTATGGACATGTTGCATACTTAACTGTTTCAGTTTTATAGTGTAAACAGAGAACAGTTCATTTTACTGTCTGACCGTCTGCATTCTGAGTTTCAGTGTTACTAGGCTTGAGCAGTATCCAATTCATACCCTGATATTTTCCTGACATAATACCCCGGTATGTCGGTATTTCAGAATTGTTTAAAAAATACATACATAAGTACATTAATTTTTATGTCAGTAGGTATGGCAGATTTAACTGCCATATATCAGTGAAGTAGCATCACTGAAGCAGCCCTGTAGGGTTTAATACTTTGGAGTGTTGTTTACTTATTTAAACTTTTTTATAGAACGCAGAAAATTGCTTATTTTGTATCAGTCAGTGCATTCCTCTACCATTCTGATGTTAGCAACGTTATCACGGTATAAAAGATGATAACAACCGGTATTTGACAATACCCCGGTATACGGTATTTTTAATACACCACCAGTGTTAACGTAAAGTAGAGACTGAAGCCCACACTGTGCTCTCGTCTTCGGTGCAGGTTAAGTCCCTGGCCGACTCCATAGACGACGCGCTGACCTGCAGAGCAGGCCGCGAGGACTCCCAGGACGGCAGCGGGGAGGTGGGGGGTGGCGGTAGCAGCGCGGCGGAGGACTACAGCGAGTGCGTGTGGAGCAACAGCAGCCACCCGTCGGCCTCCCCCTCCCCCTCCTCCCGCCGGGGGCTGGGCGACCGCGAGCGGGGTGGCGGTGGGGGCGGCGGCCTCAGCATGCACGAGGACAGCACGGCCACCTCCTACAGCGACGTGACGCTCTACATGGACGACGGCATGCCCTCATCGCCGCTTTCGCTGGACCGCGCCCCCAGCAGCACGGACACGGAGTTCTGGGGGATGGGGGGCAGCGGGGGGATGGCGGGGGGCCGCGAGGACAGCCGAGACACGGAGGGCGGCGGCAGCAGCAACAGCCGGCGCAGCACGCCGTGCACGGAGTGCCGGGACTACCGGCTCCGCGGCCCACACCTGCCCGTGCTGACCATCGAACCGCCCAGCGACAGCTCGGTGGACATGAGCGACCGCTCGGACCGCGGCTCGCTCACCCGGCAGATGGTGTACGACCAGGAGGGCGGGGGGTCGCCTCAGGGCACGCTCAAGCACAACGCCAGCGCCCGCTCTGTGATGTCATCATCCTGCGCCGCCGCCCAGGGCCAGACGCGCCCTGCCGCCCGTCCGCTGCCCACCCAGATCCCCCACCACATGGCGCACCACCATCACCACCACCACCACCAGCACCACTACCCCGACACGCCCTCGTCCTCCTCGTCCCCTCAGCAGCCCCCCACCACCCCCCTCTCCTCCTCCTCCTCCGCCCCGCTGGCCCCCGGCAGCCTGGAGCAGCCCTGCTGCTCGGACGGCGACAACGACTCGCTCAACTCCACCACCAACTCCAACGAGACCATCAACTGCAGCTCGGGCTCGTCGTCGCGGGACAGCCTGCGCGAGCCGCTGCCCCCGCTGGGCAAGCAGACCTACCAGAGGGAGAGCCGCCACAGCTGGGACTCGCCCGCCTTCAACAACGACGTGGTGCAGAGGAGGCAGTACCGCATCGGACTCAACCTCTTCAACAAGTAAGGCAGGAGGGTTGGTAAGGAAGGGGGAATATAGGTGTGTAAAGACAGGGGCATTTAAGAAGGAGAGAATGTGAAGAGAGGGGCATTTAAGAGGAGGCAGTACCGCATCTGACTTACAGTAACTTCTTCAACAAGTAAGGCAGACAGGAGGGTTGGTAAGGAAGGGGGAATAGAGGAGTGTGTAATGACAGGGGCGTTTAAAAAGGACAGAATGTATAGAGAGGGGCATTTAAGAGGAGGCAGTATCGCATCATTACATTACATTACACTTAGCAGACGCTTTTATCCAAAGCGATTTACAAAAGGAGGGCATAATAAGCTAACAGAGGTGTAGAGGAACACAGAGTAAACAGATTACACACATACACACAAGAAGATATATGTGCCTTACCTAGGTTTTCCAGGGCAGGGACACTTCAGACACACACACCCCCTACACACACAGACTCATACAAGCACGAGGCACCTAGGTAAAGAGATGGTTAATAGAGATTAGTTTGTTAGGAAGGGAAGCAGTCTCGGAAAAGAAGGGTTTTCACAAGCTTATTGAAGGTCGAGAGTGTACTGCTCTTGTAGTGACCGGTAGATTGTTGTATCGGACTCAACCTCTTGAACAAGTAAGGCAGCCAGGACAATTGGTAGGGCGAGGCAACAGAGGAGTGTGTACAGACAAGGGGGCACTTAAAAAGAACACAGTGTGAAGAGAAGGGCATTTAAAGAGACGAGTATGTAAGGGCAAGGGGCATTCAAACAGAAGAGAAGCTTTTCATAAAGCTGTAAATTTGCAAATTGCATCAGTGCGAAGTATAAAATGTGCATTGAATAGACGAGGTCTCTTCTTTGCACAAGCAGGGGCAAGGATGGAGGCTACAAATTGTTTTTGTGATTAGCAGAAAAGATTTCTTGATAAGGGTTCTTGTTACAGTGGAGTTGAATAAGCGATAAGCGTTCTTTGCACAAGCAGGGGCAAGGGTGGAGGCTACAAATTGTTTTTGTGGTTAGCAGAAAAGATGTGTTGATAAGGGCTCTTGTTACAGTAGAGTTGAATGAGCGTTCAGTCGAAAACGCTGTTTTGTCTGGCCAGTGAGTTTTGCAGGGGGTGTGAAATGTGGGATGTGAAATGTTGTCCAGTATGCTGAGCGGTTTGTGCAGCATACTTCTCTCTTGGCTCTAGATCAGAGCAATCGACCGCACAAAATCAGCCTTCTTTATCAATTTCGAAAGAAATATATAAGCCACTTGCAGCAGTAGACTGGTAATGTGAAAAGCTTGCTGCATTCAGTGCAGGTCCACAGCTTCCTAAAGACGTAAAGTTTACTTGGTCCCTTCCAGTAGACAACGTCAGTGTTGCACCCAGCCCACCCCCTCCCCCTTTAAAGGAGTACTTCCACGAGAAACCGTTTAGTACTTGCTCTTTTGAAATACGACAGGTCACCCCGAGTTGCATATGCATGCTGCACGTGAAAATGTTCTTCTAACCCGATTGCCTCCATTGGTCAGTGAAAGAAAGCAGGCGGAAAAATTAGTGAATAAGAAAAAGGCTAACAAAGTGACGTAGGTTCGTAAATTAGAAAAAGCTATGCTACAGTTGTGATTACTGGAGAAGTGTTGTTGCAGCACACATTCACTTAGCGAAGTATATGTAAGTATGTGTGTTTGTGTAGAACGTTTAGATCTTCTATTTGGTTCGCTATGACCGGATGGGCTTCGAATGATTGTAGCCTGTGACTAGCATAGCCGAGAACCTGTCATTCTCCCTGCTCCATCTCCTCCACCAAACTAGAACAGCCTGAAACAAAAGCACTAAAGCATTTTTTTTACCAAAACCAGCTCACAAGGCATTCATTAATACTAGAAACCACCGCAAAATCAATGAAAACACGATGAAAGTACACCTTTAAGTCCAGTCTGTACCTCCACCTCTACTCCTGGCCATCCAAAAGATCACAGCTATCTCCTCTGACTGTCTAGGTTACCTTTGAGAGGACATGGTTGTTGTAATAACACTGCACCACAAACGGGTCCACTACTTCCCTGTACTTGGTCTCACCCACCACCCCTCCACTGACCACGCTGACACATCCCTGCACAGCCGTTGGGAATTTCTGCCGATGACAGGGCTCTGAGTTGCACTGGAAGTCTGGGGTATGCAGCGTGTGAAGAGGAAGCAAGAGGGAGAGAAGCATTTTTCTATCATGCCGTGTGTGACCGATGTCGCACCGACGTGAGCACGCTAGGCACACGAGCACGAGAAGTGCAGGAAGCACAGAACAGAATTCAGACTCAGGACAGGGTGTGATTTTTTTTTTAAAAGTCATGCCGGTTACAGTTGAAGAAAAACAAATAAGGTTCACATAAACAAGGAAAAACCACACATTCTCTTCCTAGATGCCGTGCATTTCATTTAGACATTTGGCCTTCGTTTTGGCAGATCGCAATTTGGGCTATTTCAGATGTCAATTTGGGCTGTTGCAGTGTTTCCATGACCACCCTTTCATTAAAAAGACGCACTGTGTGTTTTCTCATTCCTAAAATTAGTAGTCAGTGTGTCTTTTGCCACGTAACAAATGACTATGAAGACTAATGTGATTAACTTGGCGCTACTGGCAGGTGGGTTAATGTCTATTACATAGGCAGGGTCGAAAAAAATCATTCCACTGACCCCTCCAGCCAGTATGCCTGATTTGTACTGACCCCTGGTATACAAATTTACCTTTGCTTTGAAACTGTTCCTTTGCTCTATTTCATTTTTCTTGACTGCCAGACGTGGTGCTTAAAGGTGTACTTCCATCGTGTTTTCATTAATTTTGCGGTGTTCTCTAGTATTAGTAATTGCCCTGTGCGGTGGTTTTAATCAAAAATATGTTCTAGTGCTTCTGTTTCAGGCTGTTTTAGTTTGGTGGAGGTGGTGGGGCCGGGAGAACGACACGATTTCACCAGAGGCGTGACATGCTCCCTGCAGCTTCCTTTGCCCCACAGTCAACTTGATAGCAGAGTAAGGTAAAGGGGAAAAGTCAACTTGACAGCGCTAAAACTGCACACAGAATGTCTTCGGAGATACAGCCTTATGTGTTTGATCCTGAATCCGAAGAGGAAGGAGAGATGGCACAAGCACAGTCGCTTCCTGACCGTTTGTCAATGAACGTTTCAGAATGGTAATTGCATGACAAAACAGTGCAAGTGCCCGGCTAAATGCAGTTCAGTCATTCAACTAGCCTGCTAATCTTATGCGAGTCAGTCACAGGCTAACATCATTTAAAGCCCATTCGGTCAGTTTCTCTTATATGCATTTGCACGTACGTCACGCTGCAGGCCCTTTTCGCATTGGGTCGTTTTCCCCGCCTATTGTCTTCTTTTGACTGATATAGAAAATGGGGGTAGAAAAACATTTTGATATGCAGCATGCATATGCAACTCGGGGTGACCTATCATATTTCAAAAGAGCAAGTACTAAACAGTTTCTCGTTGAAGTACACCTTTAAAGCACCTGGGTGTCCCTTACATGCGTATGCAGTTTGTGTGTTTATACCATGAAAATGACTTGCAATAGAGTTAATGTAAGCCCCGAATGAGCCTAATCTGAGGCGTTCTAACACCGGAAATTTTCAGTCTTCTCGCTAGTATTCTAAGGGACAGCCAAGCTCTGACGGTCATCCGAAACTCATAGAAGCTTGGTTAATGTACATGCGTAACCTTCATTTTAATTGCAATAAAGTCCTTCTTCTAGTAGCTTGGCTTCAGTCAGTTAGCATCACAGGCAGGCCAAACTGAAATGGTGGTCATGGGCACAAAAAGGGCACTGAATGGACCAGAAACTGTCAGACTGCTTGGCATGGCATGTGCTTTTACTGGCCCCTGGCCAGCAGGACAGTGCTTTTGTTGACCGCTGCATGTGAAAGACTGACGCTGTGATTTTGAAGAGACTTTATTCTGCCGTGATGCCAAAAGTGTGAGTCTGTGGAAAGCTGCTCGTGTTTTCCAGCTGGGCTGTTGCCTGGCAGCAGTAGAAGGCATCTGTGACTTGTTAGTCATGTTTGCCAACCCCTTCTTTAGCCGTGGCCGAAATATTACAACAACACCTAAAACTTCTGTCTTAACAGATGCCCAAAAAACCTTTTGGCCTTTGAATTGGTGTAGGCCATGAACCCAAACCTCAAGATGTTGTTTCCATGGGTTGGTCCAGAAGTGCAAGCAACAGGCATCGGTTACTGGGTGTTGGAAGTGACTGTGAGACTGTAGTGACTAAAAATAGTGCATCACAGTTCTCAACCACACACAAAAGAGGAACTGGGAGGACGTGAGAGCACATCTGCGGTCAAACAGATGGAGCTCTCCACCCCAGTTGTTAGTCCAGAGGTCACGCTAGTCGAGACAGTAATATGATAAAATAAATGAAATAAGAGACCCATCTATAAACATTGTAGGTTTGTTAAAGGAACACCGGCTGTTGGTCAGAGAAAACAGCCAGTGGAAAGGTAATAGCATCAAGGATGATGCCCCTGCAATCTTTGTTACCTGACAGGCTTAGGAGGTAAAGGAGTTTACCAGCAATCAAAAGGTCTCTGGTTCGCTTCCAGCTCTTCCTGACCAAGATCCTGTCCTTGTGCAAGGTGCTGAACCCCATACTGGAAACGATATGCGAAACCTAGCAATTCTAACTCACTAAGCATCCAACTCTTTCTTACCTATGTGAACTCTCAACTTGCTCCCCTTACGTTTACTCCTGTGTTCGCTGAAACCTGATTTGTTTTTCCTCAGTTGTAAGTAGCTTTGGTTAAAAGCATCTGCTAAATGTAATATAATGATGATTATGATTAGAATGAAGGAAATGTTAGTGGCAGGTAGGATGATGATGATGATGGTGGTGATGATGGTGGTGATGGTGATGGTGATGATGATGGTGATGATGATGATGTGATGATGATGATGATGATGGTGGTGATGATGATGATGATGGTGGTGATGATGATGGTGATGATGGTGATGGTGATGATGGTGATGGTGATGGTGATGATGTAGACGCTGAATGGGTGGTGCCCTTTCTCACCTCTTTCCCCTTAGGAAGCCAGAGAAGGGCATCCAGTACCTGATCGAGCGCGGCTTTGTGTCGGACACGCCGGTGGGCATCGCCCGCTTCATCTTGGAGAGGAAGGGCCTAAGCCGCCAGATGATCGGAGAGTTCCTCGGCAACCGGCAGAAGCAGTTCAACAAGGACGTGCTGGAGTGAGTTGGCTAGGGCCGGGAATGGGTCGTGTAGCACTAGCATCTAATCTAATCTAATCTAATCTCTAACAGGACTGCATTTTGGAACGGGTTGTGTAGCATTAGCCTGGTATTCTAGCAATGTAATCTAATACGTAACCAGACAGCATTTCTCAGCCTTGTACTTGTGATGTGTAGTGACAATAAAGTTTAATCTCATTTTAGCTAATCTAATCTAATCTGTAACAGGAGTTCATTTCTCTGCCTTTGACAATAAAGTTGAATATAATCCAGTCTCTAATAGGCAATGGGTCTGTTCTTTAGGTGGTGTTAGTAATGATATTACATGTTCCATTAAGCACAGTCCAGAAGCTGTATTATTAAATACATCAAAACTGTAGCGCACCTACAGTAAGTGAGCAAATTTAAGCATCCATATATTGTGACAGTATGAGAAAAGACTCATAAAACAGCTGACCAAAGAGTATATGGGTATTTTAATATTGTTCACATTAATGAAAAGTTAATCAGCATGTGTCATTGTAAATGTATTGTAAATTTATTTTTCGATTCTGCCATTTTAGCTGTGTCGTGGATGAGATGGACTTCTCAGGTATGGACCTAGATGATGCCCTCAGAAAGTTCCAGGCCCAGATCAGAGTGCAAGGAGAAGCCCAAAAAGTAGAGAGACTAATCGAGGCATTCAGGTTTGTGTGTATGTGTGTGTGTGTGTGTGTGTGTGTGTGTGTGGGAGTGCGATTGTTTGCACGGGTATAGAATGCTACTTCTATATTACTCTGATATCTATCTATGTTTATGACTCTGTGTATGTATGTATGTACACATCGAGATAAGATCATAATAGTGTTTCTGGATGTTGTGTTGAAGTTGATGTTCCTGTTTGTTTTTTTGTTTTTTTGATGTTGTATTGCTGTAACTGAACTTATGAGGAGGATACGGACTGCATTAAGCATAAAAAAGTATAGATCATGCTTTTTGACACCCAGAATGCATGGGGAATATATACTGCACTGTACATTTTTCAGATAAATATGTCTGAAACATGTAAAATGAGTATTAAACAAACACTATGTCTCCCTTTAACACACACACACATGCACGCACATACACACACACACACACACACACACACACTCTAAACCTCCTGCCTTTTTCTTGTCCTGCAGTCAGAGGTACTGTGTGTGTAACCCAGCCTTGGTGCGTCAGTTCCGAAACCCGGACACAATCTTCATCCTGGCATTCGCCATCATCCTCCTTAACACAGACATGTACAGCCCCAACATCAAACCGGAAAGGAAGATGAAGCTGGACGACTTCATTAAGAACCTCAGAGGTGAGAGTGATTCACACCTGTGGTGAAACAGCACCCTCTTGTGTCTAAATGGTGTAGCATTTTGAAACCTAAATTATTTACAGATTAGTTAAAAATAAAATTAGTTGCTCAAAATTAGTTGCAAAGAACATGTATGTATGTTATCTTGTGATGTGTAGTTTGGTAACAGCAAAAGCGCATAAGGGTAGGAACAGACTTCACTCAGACAACTTCTACCTAGTTTTAGAGTGCTGGTGAAACGTCAAGACAATTGAAAAACAGTAAAAGGAGGACACACTATGCATATGCATATGCATATGTATATGTATAGTACGGCCTCCTTTTCCTGTTTTTCAATAGTGTGGTAACAATCTCAAGGCTGATTGGCTCATGGCTGATACCTTCATTCCCATCCCCTCTCATCTCGTCCTCCCTACTTACTTCTTCCGCCATCTTGTCTTTCTTGACATTCCTCTCCACTCTTCTCTCCCTCCTTTTCCCTTCTCGTCTCTCATCTCTTTCTTATCTCCCCTCTTCTCTTCTCCTCTCCTACTTCTCTTCTCTCCTCTTCTTTCCTCTTCCCTCTCCATCTCTCCTCTCCTGTCCTCTCCATCTGTTTTCTTCTTTTTTTTTTCCTTTTCTTCTTTCCTCCTCCTCTCATGTTTTCTCTCTGTGCCGTAGGAGTGGATAACGGGCAGGACATCCCCAGAGATCTGCTGGTGGGGATCTACCAGCGTATCCAGAAGTGGGAGCTGAGGACCAACGATGACCACGTGTCTCAGGTCCAGGCTGTGGAGAGAGTGATCGTTGGCAAGAAGCCAGTAAGTTACTCACTATCAAACATCCTCTCAGTCAAACTACTTAGACACGTATCAGTACTACAGCGGGGGCACCTGTGGTCTAGTGGTGAGGGCATTGGTCCTGGGATCGGAGAGTCGCAGGTTCCCGCCATACCCATGGCTAAAATGCCCTTGAGCAAGTCATCTAATCCCACACTGCTCCAGGGACTGTAACTGAAACCCAGCTTAACGTCAGCTAAGTGTAATGTCATTTAATGTAATAACAGCTGACAGGGAAGGATTTTGGCTTTACTGTGAAATGATGGTCCTTCTGTGTGTGTGTGTGTGTGTGTGTGTGTGTGTGTGTGTGTGTGTGTGTGTGTGTGTGTGTGTGTGTGTGTGTGTGTGTGTGTGTGTCTGTAGGTCCTCTCCCTGCCCCATCGCAGGTTGGTGTGTTGCTGTCAGTTGTATGAGGTCCCTGACCCCAACCGACCCCAGAGAACAGGAGTTCACCAGAGAGAGGTGTTCCTCTTCAACGACCTGTTGGTGGTGAGAACCCCTTAAACTCATCCTTTTTCCACCGATACCCAGGCCTGGAATCTCGTCACTTGAGGGGCAAGGCCACTTGGCCTTTTGTGTTGTCGATTTTGTGGAAGGGCATCAGGGCCACTGTGGCCTTCTGGCATATTTTTTTCAAGGGCACAAGGCTATGGCCCTCGTGAAATTCCTGCCCTGCCGATACCCCTTATCAGTCTGGTTTGTGTGTTCAAACTTTATATTTATGTTTATATATATATATATCTATATTTTATAGTGACATTTCCTGAATGAACCATTGGCCTTTCTGGCTGGCAGTGTGTAGGCTAAACTTGTATGGTGTGGTCTCGTGTAGACCAGATTGGCAGTGCATATCTTGGGGGAGTTGTCATTTCAGCTGAAGTTGCTTTATCAGACAAGCACAGCTTAGGGGAGTTAGAGAGGGCTAGAAATACACTCAGTCATATAAGGTAATGTATGCCAGAGCACAGTATCCTTCGGTTTCCTATCGGTGACCTATTTTATGAGGTGAATTGCCTCTTTTGAATGGCACCAGCCAGTTAACCCCAGACTGTAGGTGTAGAGACATTTTCTCATAGATGTTTTGGTCTAGGAGCTTAGTAGTGGCAGCCCTGGAGTGCTAAGATACAGAAGGTTTAGACTTATCTGATCTTTCTGCCTCTTCCTCTTCTCTTCCTCCCCTCTCCTCTTCTCTCCTCTGCTCTCCTCCACTCCCTCTCCCTCCACCTCTTCACCCTTAGGTCACCAAGATCTTCCAGAAGAAGAAGACGTCGGTGACGTACAGCTTCAGACAGTCCTTCCCACTGGTGGAGATGCAGGTCCACATGTTCCAGAACTCCTGTAAGGAACTTCATTCCGCCTCATCTGTTCTCTCCCTCTGTCACCTTCCTAACTCCCTCAGGCGTTTAATTTGCCAGTGCAAATATTAACACCTGATATGACAGTCTGCAGATCCACAGGCACACGGTGTAATTCGTAATTTGCTAAGACAAATCCTGCTGATGAAAAACCAATATTAAGCTTATCCTGAGAGGGCTAGTCAGATGCAAGTTCTCACTGCAGTTCAGCATTAATTCATCACCATGCATCTCAGCCTTCATGGTGAGTTACTGCTAGCTTGGGAAAAAAAAACTTGTGGCCATGCTGGTTCTATAAACAACTTTAGACAGACATTTGATATGCTCTGCCCTCCTCTCTCTCTCACCTCTCTATCTTCTGCAGACTATTCTCCTGTAATACCTACTTCATCCATAATTGTTTTCATTAAGGTGTCAGTTTCGGTAGCAAGTCAGGTAATACCCGTCCCTTCTTCATAACCCCCTCTCCCATCTTTTTTTCTACATATCTGGTATACAAACTATTCTCTGTATGTACCCATCTAGCTGTCTGTCCAACAATCCATCTATCCATCTTGCTCTCCACCTGGCTTTCTATGTATATTCCTCCGTCCTGGCTGGCCTACCTGCTTATGCAATCAAACCATTGCAGATGGTCCAGCATGCAGCAGCACGACTGGTTTTCAATCAACCCAAAAGGGCACGTGTCACTCCGACCTTCATCAACCTGCATTGGCTCCCAGTGGCTGCCAGAATTCAACACAAGGCTTTGACTCTAGCCTACAAAGTCACATCAGGATCTGCCCCTGCTTATTTCAACGTCATACTAAAGGCTTACATCCTGTCCATGCTTACATCCCGTCCAGAGCTTTGCGATCCTCTAATACGAACCGTCTGGTCATACCCTGTCCTCACACAAGACGAGGTCACTCTAAACATTTCTCTGTCGTTGTCCCTCAATGGTGGAACAACCTACCAGTCGCTACAAGAACAGCAACATCCCTCTTGACCTTCAGAAAGCTTGTGAAAACCCTTCTTTTCCGAGACTCCTTCCCTTCCTAACAAAAGTAATCTCTACTAACCAACTCTTTACCTAGGTGCCTCGTGCCTGTATAGGTCTGAGAGTGTAGGGGGGGTGTGTGTCTGAAGTGTCCCTGCCCCAGGAATCTTAGCTAAAGCACATATATCTTCTTGTGTGTATGTGTGTAGTCTGTTTACTCTGTGTTTCTCTACACCTCTGTTAGCTTATTATGTCCTCCTTTTTTAAGTCGCTTTGGATAAAAGCGTCTGCTAAGCGTAATGTAATGTAATGTAATGTAATATGGCATGCACTCTCTCCCTATAATGCAGACTACCCACATGGTGTAAGACTGACGTCGGCCATCCCGGGCGGGGAGAGAAAGGTCCTAATCGTGTTCACGGCTCCTAGTCAACAGGACCGTACACGTTTCGTAAGCGACCTGCGCGAGAGCATCGCCGAGGTGCAGGAGATGGAGAAATACCGTGTGGAATGTGAGTAGCTCCCCCTAGTGGTCAAAAGGAAGAATGTCAGTAGACCAGACTTGACTGAGCCCAGTTCCTCCATCACAGCAGGCTGTGTTTGCACCATTCAAGAAATGCTGACATACACAATTTTACTCAAAGACTTAACTCTCTTTTCTGTTCAATGACTGTTTACATTCTATCTTTTGGGTTTCTGTCCCTGGGGAAAATCCTTCTGTTTTTCTGTTTTCACATGTCCTGTTTTTCTTTCTCTTCATTCATCTCTAATGTGATCTTTCCCATACCCCCCTTCCCCTTTGCTTCATTCTTTACTTTTCTTTCTTTCTGTCTTTCTTTCTTTCCTTCTTTCTTTCTTTCTTTCTTTCTTTCTTTCTTTCTTTCTTTTTCTTTTTTCTTTCTTTCTTTCTTTCTTTTTCTTTTTTCTTTCTTTCTTTCTTTCTTTTTCTCTGTCTGTCTCACTCTCTCGCTCTTGATCTCTTTCTCTTTCTCTCTCTGGCTCTCCCTGTTTCTGTGTGCAGCTGAGCTGGAGAAGCAGAAGGGTGTGATGCGTCCCAGCCTGTTGACGGGCACTATGGTGGGGGGCATGGGTGGCGGGGGGGTGAAGAATGACGTGGTGAACGGCACCCTGGGAAGGCCCAGTCTGGACGACGCCTACGCTCCCACCGAGGGCCTGAAACGCACTGCGCTCAGCTCATCGCTGAGGGACCTGTCTGACGCAGGTAACACACGCGCACACACACGCGCGCGCGCACATATACACACTTACGAACATGTAGGCATACAAACATGTGTACACACACTCATGTATTAATCTACCAAACACATATGGATACGAAGTACAGTACATAGACACACAAACAAAAACTCTGGCACTTTAAAATTACTGTAATAATACCAGCGAATGCATATACCTGAATGCAAGAAACACCCACACACACTCTCTCACTGGCAAGCCTAACTGGCGCACAAAGGTATTATATAGAAAGGTTCAGACAGTGGACAATAATACTCAAACAGTACAGTGGTGAGTTTCAGAAGATTTCATCAGTTTATATTTTGAATGTGCTGAGTTGATGGACTGCAAACTGCATACACAAACACACACATTCACAGGCACGCACACGCACACACACAAACACACACACACAAACACACACACACACACACACACACATGTACACATACACATACACCTCTATTGTTAGGTATCCACAGAAATACAATAAATGACAAATGATGATGGTGATATTTTCTTCTTATTGCTACTATTGGCCCAATAAAACTGAAGCTGAGCATTTGCTTTTCTATTGTAAGAATAGAATACTAATCAATTAACGCTACTTGTATAATTGCAGAGCAATTTGTATGTAAAACCTATATGTGGAAAAGCCTTGTGGTGTAGTTGGAATCTGTCTTAAACTGTTGTGCAGTTGTCCAGTGATTGGTAGGTATTGCTTGTTTTTTTTTTGCAATTGGCTGTGCCCTAACCCAACTCTGATTGGTTGGGTGCAGGGAAGCGTGGTCGCAGAAACAGTGTTGGGTCTCTGGACAGCACAATGGAAGTAAGTCTGTCAGACTGAAGATGACAGTCAGCACACAGACAGATAGCAGCTGCCAGTCTTGCCTGAATCTGGTTCTGACCTGTCCTGTACCTGAACTTGCCCAGGTCCTATCCAGTGGCAGCTGCCATTTGGCCATGTGTTAATCCTTTAAGGGTGTGAGTTTGAGAACATTTTGTTTAAAAAAAGAATTAATTCTACAACCATGTCAATTTCTAAAATTGTACATTACATTCTGTGGACTGTAACATTCTGTAGAACTTTTGTTCTCTCAGAATTCCTGTCACACCAGTGTGACTGTGCACCCTTAAAGAGAGTATACTGCTGCAGACATGGTCTGCATGTACACAGCCTACATACAGTGTGGATGATGCAAATTTTGTTATCTGTAGGGTCCACATGGACTTTTGTATAGCACCAACCCTTTATACATATTTGTGCACTTTGACTCTCTCTCTGATGCGTCCTTAACAACATAGAGATGGGTAGTCTTACTCTTACTTACAAGATACCTAGGCATACGTCCGCACCCACATTACTTGAATCCATGTCTGCAGATGTGTACTTGCAGTATTTGTCCGTTGATGCATGGAGTTGTTTAGCATGGTGTTTGAATGGTGTTAATGTAGAATTGCAAACCACACAGTTTGTCCCCTTCTGCGTGTCGTTTCCAGTGGTGAAAATGCTCTCAGATGCCCCGTGTATGCAGTAGTAATTGTTGTGCCTCATATTCTTTTCTAATTACACGATGAAGGTCTGAGGGCCAAAACGTTGCATACCAGTTAAATAGCATGCGACATGCACACCATGCTAGAGTTTTTTCTGAATTTTTAGTTCATCACCTCTGGTCACCTCCAACTTGCATTGTTCTTCAAGAGGTGTTAAAAAGTTCCTTTTTCTTTTTCTTTTTTTTTGCTCTCAAAGCCATTGAAGAGATATTTACAGATTTGTCCATTTTTTTTGTTTTTGTCTTGTGCCTCTGTATGCTTTGTACATATCATTTGTGAGTTGTAGTCGGGCATGTTGCAGACCACATAGTGCTTGTGTAGTAGTTGTAGTAGTTGTGCTGCATGTGTAGTGTACGTATAGTAACTTGTAGGTAGTTCATGTGGATGTGGATGTGTTTCATCAGTGGGTTTTACCGCAACAAAACCTGGCAATCACTCTAATCAACTCACCCCCTTCCCCCCACCTCCTCACGACTCCCCCTCCCCTCCCCTTGATCCCCCAAAAAACAACTTCACACCCCCCTTGTACATACCCTAACCACTGCACGTCCATTTATAATGTACTCTCTCCCCATTTTACATCCCCCTTTGTGCTAAAATCCCTGCTCCTGTCTCTTTAATGTCCTCACCTTTCTTTTCCTCTTAATCCTCCTCCTCCTTTGTCTCTCTCGCCTCTTTCACCTATCCCATGGTGCTTTTCTGCGTCTGGCATATTATTACTGCTTTACTCCCACGCCTCTGTTCCGTGTCCTCCCCCATCTGCACATTTCGCGATGTCTCGCTAACCCTCTTTAAATGCCGCATGTCTCATTCAAACCCTCTCTTCCCTTTCCCATGATCCTCTGTTCTCCTTTCCCTGCCTCCACTGATTATTACCTTCTGTGTAATTACCTCCTGCCCTAAACCTGTCTCTGGCTATCTGGCTCTGTCCAACTCTCCTCTCGATATGTGAATATCTCTCTACCTACCTAAATGCTTGCTGTGTCCCCACCTTCCGCCTGTTGTTTCCTACTGTCACCTGTATTACTCATCTCTCTGCTATCGTGTCACCTATTTGAGCTCTACTACCCCTGTTTGCTCTCTTTGCATCTGTCCTGTCTGCTGCTTTCCCCTGTCCACACCAATCAACCAATCAACCAACCTCTCCCCTTGTGCTGTACCCCACACTTCACGTTCACCCACAACTCCGTTTGTCACCCACCACGAGACCTCATCCTGTTTTTGTTCTCTCTCTCTCTCTCCACATCCATGTCTTCCCTCCTTCCCTCTCCCTCTCTCTCTCTCTCTCTGGCCCACCCTCCCCCACCCCCCCTCTCTTTTCTCTTAGGGTTCCATCATTAGCAGCCCACGGCTTCACCACCGCTACCCCGTAGCCACTGTGCTCCCCAGCAGCTTTGGCCTGGACGACTACCGGCCCCACCGCCCCATCCTGAGCCCCGGAGTGGGGGTGGGGGGTGGGCCGGGGCAGACGCACACGGCTGGGGGAGCTGGAGGTGGGCCAGTCTCCAACAGCGGCACGGTGGAGAGGGTGGGGATGGGCGCGGGGCCGGGACTGGGTTTGGGGTCGGGGTCAGGGGTGGGGGTGGGGGTACCCTCCTCGATGACCACGGCAGGCAGTGGTGGAGGGGGCGGGAGCAGCAGCAGCAGCAGCCCTGGCCTGGCCAGTGCCGGCTCCTTTCTGGGCTCCCTGTTTGGGGGCAGGAGGGCCAAGGCGGCGCCCCCCGCTCCCATCATCCCCCCGGGGCCACCCTACCCGGCCCCGGGACCCCCGGCCGCCTCTACTGGGGGGCCCCCCACGCAGTCCCCCATGTCCCCCACGGCCCTGTGCCCGGTGGATGGGGGTCCCTCCAAGATCCAGGCCCTGCACGCGCAGTTCTGTCACGCCAGTGCAGTTGGGCAGCCGCCTCCGCCCCCCTACTACCACCACCACCGCTACCACATGCAGACGGCGCCCTCTGCTGGCCTGCCGCAGCACACGCACACGCACACACTCGGGCACACGCACGCGCACACCCTGCAGCGCGTCACGCTTCCGCGCCGGCCCCTCTCCAACCCCGCGTCCTCGCACGGCCCGTATCCGCCGCTCTCCCAGCATGCTTTGCAGCAGGGCCGCTACATCACGAACATGGCGATGAGCTGCCCTCCCCCGCTTTCTCCTCACTCCCCACTCTCGCACCTCCCCCACTTTGCCCTCTTCCACACGTCAGCGCTTCCCGCACTCTCGGTAGCCAGAGGGGGGCTGATGGGCGGGGCTGGGCCAGTCGGGGCGGGGCCTCCTGGCAAGCTCCCGCTGACCCTCTCTCACTCGCACCCGCACCCACACGCACACTCCCACAGCCACGTACACACGCCGCACCCAGGCACGCACCCCGCGCACCAGCAGCACTTCGTCTTCGGCACGCCCCCCCCGCTGCCGCCGCTGCCCGTGCCGTCGCTGCCGACCCTCTCGCAGGCGCCGTCCTCTTCCGCCACTGCCCACCACGCGCCCCCGGCCGGCCCGTATCTGCCCCAGTACCCTCCGCTGTCCTCGATCCCCCCTCCCCCCCCCCCACTCCCCTTTACCCCCCCCTTCGTCCCCCCTTACCCCCATTTCCCCTCTGTCCCCACTCCCCCCCCCGCACCCCGGCCAGCCACCGCCCGCGGCCCCCCCTCCTCCGCAGCAGCCGGCTCCGCCACCGCCGACCGGCTCTGGGGCCACCGGAACCACTGGCAGCTCCAAGGCCAAGGCCCCCAACCGGATCAGCACCGTGGTGTGAGCCACGGCAGGGAGGTGGTGCGGTGGCGGCCAAGGGAGGGCCAGGGTCAAGGTCAGGGTCAGGGCCAGGTGGCCACCATTGGCAGGATGGAGGGGGTGGGGGGGCAGGAGGGCGGCAGGGTCAGAGCCGACAGCTGCAGCAGCAGCAGCACCACCCTGCCCAACAAGAAGAAACGCAGCCTGCTGCGGCTCTGCTACTTCCACCTGCGCTTCCCACAAGTATAGAGGACAAGGAGCACCAGAACGCAGGCATAAACACACACACACACACAGTCACACACACACACGCACGCACATCAACACACCCACACACACTCACACATCAACACATACACACACACACATTTATAAGCACTCCATATACGAATAACTACAGTTGTCTACTAAGCACATACACCTTAAACACCTTAACATACACACACACATATTCATGTACAGCTCAGTAATAGCATACAGCCATTCAAAAATATACTTTATTCTTCATACATATCCTTGCACTCATTTTGATAGGCACACACACAGACCCGCACACCTTTATAGAAATGTTCTTATTGCGAGATGGGGCCGACCATAATATTCAGCTGTTGCCATAGATATAGAAACACACGTTGTCATAGGCAATGTCATCAGCCACTGCTCCTGGGGGGGTTGTTTACACTGCAGTATTGTACAATCACAGGGGGGCTGCACAGACTCTAAGCCTTGATGGTATTTAGCACCAAGTGTGACTAGGCCACACTCAGATGGAAGATGTGGCACAATCAGTTGTTTTTGTGATGGATGGACTTATCTCCCAGAACACCTGCTAGGGAAGAGGGCTCCTTGCTCTTTTTAAAGTGTGGCTCTGTTAGTGCGATCTTACCTGGGAAAATGTGCCTAAAGACTTGATGAGGCTTTTGCACAGCCATTGAACTGCAGTTTAATTAAGATAAAGACATAAACCACAGAATGAAAGCATATGCAAGACAAATACTGACATGACATACACTTGACACACACACACACAAAAAACACACGCACACAGAGTCACTCGAAATGAATGTGCACGTGGACAGCCTGAAGCACAATCTCCTGAACTGCATATATAGCCATATATTTGATGCTGAGGGTCCACATGATACAAGTCCCTGCATGATGAGCTCAACATTGTATCTGATCCAGACAGAATTTAGCTCCTGACACAGAAGAGAAATTCAAGCGTACAGTCTCTCCAAAGGACGTGCTAATCAGACAAAATAGGTCTACTGGGCAAACTGAACCCCGTACAGCAAATCTGGAGCCTTGGCAATCAGAGTCAGTCTAAACTGTCCTTGATTCCAGGCTAACCGAAAGTGGAGGTTATCTGGGATATTAATTTTTGGAAGTCGGCAAAATATTTCCTTTGCAATAATTATTTTGCCATATTAGTCTGAGGGGATTTTGTTATCAGTTATCACAAAATTTTCTGAAAATCCAATGGTGGCCATGAGAATCCTGAATTCTGGTTAGTTTTAAATCCCTGTTTCCCTTAATATAAGGGTTTCAGCTCAGCACTATTTGTTAAAGATGAGTCTTTGAATCAACATGAAATAATCAGGTATTTTATAGCTTTCCAGATGCAAAAAACTGGTCTGCTTTGTGCCAGTTTTGCCACTTAAACTTTCCCTTGATATTGTCAAATGTCAGGTTGCCATGAAGACCAGGGTGACAATGTGAACCCAGTATTTCACAACACTGCCATGACCCTAGTCCCTTTAAGCAGCACAGTGCACACAGCAGGGTTGAGAGGCTTCAGTGTGTGGAGACTCGCACCTTTTTTTCTCCTTAGCCTGTAGATCAGACTGAGCAAAAACAAACAGTGGTTCAGTGGGTATAAGGAAAACATGCAACGCTATCACAGGCAAAAGAACATGTCAGCCTCATCTGCTCTCGAACAGAAAATTCATTTCGAACCATAGACCCTGACCTTGGAAGTGCAGGGTAGTGACCAACAGGTTTGATTCCAGAACAGTATTGATGTGAGACCTTTCTTCTCTTTGATTCTTTCCTGCTTTCTTTCCATCAGTGTCAATCTTCACTGTCGTCCCTGCTACTCCATTAAGGGTCAGTGAAGCCTAATGGGAATGACATTGGGTTTGGACATAGGTTTCTGGTGGCTGGATTAGCATCATATGCATTCCATAACAGAATCTTTACATTGACATCGCTGATAATATTTTTGAAAAAGTTCTTGAGATATTTTTTTTGCCAGCAGGTAAATGTTTCCTATAAATTTGATTGTCAAATATATTTATTGTTCTTGCCAGTTACAAATTACAAAAATGTTTTAAATATAAAGAATAGCTATATATAAATATATATATAAACCCCTTAATCTGTGAAGAGAAGGGAGTGTGAAGGTGTCTGAGGTGTGAAGAGTTTTTTAATTTTCTTTGGTGAGTGATGTTGACAACTATTTTCCAATTGAAATTCTTGATATTGTTGGTTTTCTTTCTTTACTTTGAGTATTGTACCAGTTCAGACCCTCTATTGATGTCTTTCTTTTAAGGAACTGTTTCTTATGTTGCTTTTGAAGATACTTATTTTATTAACTAGGGGGGACACACGCAAGTGCTTAGTGCCACTTTCTCACTAAAGTAAAGGACCACCGCAATATCGAGACTTTTCATAGGACGAATGCCTTTTAGACAAATGTTAATAGAACTAACTGCTCTGTTTCTTTCAAGGAGACAGAGTCTCTTTGCAGTGTCTGGTTCTGCTGTAGATTTTCATAAATGCAAATAGAAAGAGGTATGCTTTAGAACCTTGAACTGCCTGACAGCGGCTCGGGTGTGTTTTAGTCGTCTTAAGGGATAACAACTGCACAGCGGCGGATAAAGGGTCAGGCTCCTGAATAAGGCAGCTTTGTGAAACTGCCATCCTAAGCCACTACATGAGGAGTTCAATGCACAAGGTCATGTTCAGTTTAACTAGATATGTGCAAGCACTGAGATGAGAATGTTTTTCATTTCCTTTGTTTGTTTGTTTGTTTAAACGCTCGGCCAAGTACAGGTACATATAGTTACTGTATGAATACAGTTTTGTGGTTTTGCACACGTGTGGAACGAGGCTTGACGCTGCCTCAGTGATCTCTTCCTGTTGTCGTGAGACTAGGCTGGGTCTCCATGACGACATCACCCCCCTTTCCCCTTAAAAGAATGTTTTAGGTCCAGTAGCAAGCACTTGATCATACTGAAGAAACTGCCTCTGGACTGACAGATTGAAAATGTCAATCTGATTAGATGAATATTCTCTTTTCTGCCCTCCTGTGTGTGACCATACTGAAGACACATATATATATATATACATACATAATATCACAACCTTTCAGGTGCTGCCACCTGATGTATTTCTATAGACACGCATTAACATAATATACATGTACATGTGAAGGAATTATGCCTTCTGTATAATATAAATAATATAAATTGTGAAGGGTTTAAGATACTAAGGGAGGCCTTACATACATTTCTGGAGCCCCAAATAAATGTATTCTTGCTCTCCCATGAACCTTATTGCATGAAAACAGTTGCACTTAACTGAATCAAGTGTGTTGTACAAACCTGAATGTAAATATATCATTATATTATTTAGTATTTACAATGGAATGGACTTTTTTCTGCGTCTGTGTACTTCGGGTTTATGTCCATGTGTGTGCCTATGTAAGACAATGGGGTTGGTCTTTAAAAATAACATTTATTTGATACATGGGGTGAGAAGGTCAACTGTAACTCAACCTGTGTAAGAATGTGTACATGAGAGGTGTTAAAATATTTTATGGCAGATGAAAAGTATGATTTAATCATTTGTACATACAGTCCTAAAACTGAATGAATACAGAGAGTATAATGTTATTATTTATTGCTTCTGGAATATAAAATGTCCTTGCTGTGGATATCTGCTTGGCTCATAGTGGTTATTGTCCTCTTTTATTCATGAGCTTCAGTCACCACCTAATCCATTGAACTTTATATGGCTTTATGCTGCAAGTCAACATAGATTAAAATGATGTACGCTACCGAAAGGTTTTGGTTAATGTGTTCAACACCTTTGATATGCAGCAATAGTTTGGATGAAGAAATACAGTATAACCAAGCATCAAAGTAAAGGACTGAATTACAGTGGTATTTTACACCACCTTGTTGGCCCAGTTAACAATTTACATAAGAGGAGTTAATGTGGTGTAAAAGCACTACAATTTTTAACTCTCAGAGGGGGAATTGGGCTTAAAACCCTACATATTGCAGAAAAAGACCAGAACCATAAAGAACCATAAACTTATCATGTACAAAACATGTGGCTCTCCTACTTACAAGATGAGACTCCTGAATGTGCTATAATGCAATTCTAGTGCATGTGGAAATTGTGACATCTTTTTTTAATATTTTGGAAGACCACAATCTGTTGCAGCATAACGTAGGTATAAGATGTAGGCTAGAGAGTGGAACTGAACTTTTCCCATCTATTCTCAAAGGACAGGAGGGTTGGACAACGTCATCTACATAAAAAAAAAAAAAAAAAACATTCGATTGTTTCTAAATTTAGTCCAGCCTTCAAAGCCAGCGACTGCGCAAATTCCAGCGACTGGACCTACTTCTTGCAAAATCACAACTTACGTTATTACTCCGCCACACATTATACACAGCAGCCGATACTATGTATGACATTACATATGATTTATGTGATATTAATGATATGGCCATATAGCCTACAATTCCTTAAAAAACACACACATTTGTTGTGACTCGTGAATTTCCCCTGACGTATCCCTACTGATAAAACTGAGCAACTGAACTAATGAAGTAGGCAGATGATAACCTACGTGCCCCTACTCAGTCAACCCCTTACTTTCCCAAGCGATGAGCTGTGGGTGTAGGGGCTGTGCTAAGGCAGTGATGAAACTAAGATGGCGTGTAGCACAGACAGGATGAACGGCGGCTAATAAGCTAGCTAAACCTCTGATAACTTTATGGCGTTATGGTGTGATTTACGAAATTAAACACATCATCTGTTGATCCATTTTCTACTGGAGTGTACCTTATTAAGGAACTTAACCAACGAGTCTACACTTTGAATAGACCCAGAAGCTACGATCGCTGGGATGGGCTGAAAAGGAGGCCGCACAGCTGCAGCCACCCAGAGAGTGACCCAGTGCTGAACAATAGACCCTGTGACCATTCAAGACACCGACCGGCCAGGTCATATTTAATCACATTTGGTCACTAATAATTCCGAAGCAATAATTGCCGTTTCTGAAGAAGTACACCGACGAAGCACCATCTATTTTACAGTATGTAAGATCTCATAACACAAGCAATCATTGGTTAACTTGGGGTAACTAGGCATTAGCTTGCTGGGATAGCCTGCTCAACGTGTAATAAACTCAGCAAGTTCGCTGGAGATGTAACAGGCACTGAGACGCTAGGCCTTGGGTGATTAGTGGTATGTTATTGTGTTGTTCATGAGCACAAACTATCCTCTGGCGAAATTAGGTTAACGAGAAGAAGCACTGCGACTGTGGTAACCGGCTAGCGAAGAGTCTACACAAGTAATACTTAGCTAGGTTGCTAGCTGGCCAACAAACCAGTTCTCCGAAGCCAACGATGACTACTGCCTGCTAGTAAACGTTGGGTAAACATCAGGTACTAAATACCTTGCGAAAGCCCCAAAAGTATATTACATCACGTATTCGAGTGTGTGAGCATCTGCTATCATTCTGGTGACAATTTATGGTGAACCGTTTTTATAATAACTAGACAAGATCTACGAAATGCAGGCTTTATAAAGACTGGTTTAACGCTGGTCCATCTTGTGCTAGTTAGCTATAAATAGCTAATGTTAGCCAACATTAAATTGACTGAACGCAAGTATGACAGTCAGTGTGTGGCAAGACGAGTATTTTAAACTCGACAAGGCCTGTAATTAAGGCTGGGTGATTCTCTAAGGATAACTATTGTGGCTTATAACTTGGTGGACAACTAACATAGGAGCTATACAGGTGAAGTTTAACAACTAGCAACAGCAGCTACTGAATCATTTAACGTTAAGTTTTCAAACGTTTCTGACCCATTGTTGAACTAGGTGTAATGATGGCCAATTAGTCAATGTTGGCCATTCAATGTTAGTGCCAAACATTGCTTCTTTTTACTCACAGCTGTTAACTTAAATGTCGAACAACTTATTGTGTATTAGTTAACCTTTTATTTTGTTTTGTAAAATGCTTATATTGGCGTCAGTGGAATTGCTGATGCTATAGTCGGTCTACAGCTAGCTCACCAGTGTTCAGAACTTGTGTACGTGCAGCTAGGTACCCTGACCTGCATATGGCTAGCACATCATCCGGGTTTTTTATGGGCAACAAAAATGTCCATCTTCTAACGTAGTCGGTCATTGTTAGCTGTTTGCATCGCATTCAGCTGCGATATTAGAATGCATTCACAAAGGTTTGTGGCATTATTTAATATTGCGGCGTGTAGATGGGGCCAGGCCGTTTTAAACGCCGAGCATACTCGGCCTCCCCTGTGTTTATGTGAGAGGCCTGACGTCGATGAATTCGGGCCCGTGGAAAATATCCGCTTGTCAGCTTAGGCCTTGTTTGGCTTTTTAGTCGTATTTAACGAAGTTGAAACGTTGGTGTTTTAAAAGTGGTGCGTATAAAGGCTTATATTGTCTTAATCGCTATCTCAGGATTTAAAAAAAGGGTCGAGGTCGAAGAGGGTATGTCTGCTTGGTTGCTACTTCTGCTTGATACATTTATGGTAGCTTT
Source organism: Coilia nasus (assembly GCA_027475355.1). Taxonomy (NCBI): domain Eukaryota; kingdom Metazoa; phylum Chordata; class Actinopteri; order Clupeiformes; family Engraulidae; genus Coilia; species Coilia nasus. Next base: position 9,181,956 of record CM050206.1, on the reverse strand, counting down.
ACATGCTGTTGGTGTCACCTAATCTGTCGGGAAGTGTATACATGTCCTCTAACCGGCCTTCGGGAAAATAATGTTATGTTACCAATGGGTTTACCGTCCAGGTGTAATTAAAGCATTTGTCTAAAGAGTGAAGGCTGCCGAAGCCTCTTTCAGAGAATGGCCAGTGTCGTCTCGCCCCTCCCCCACTTCGAGTAATTGGGTCTTAAAGAGGTATTTGGGTTGAATAAGAAGTCTTTGCCCTGAACTTAAACATTTGTTTTGGCCCCTTCATCGTCATGGTGAAGTGACTGATTAAATGTCAGGCTGGCTGTGGCTAGAAGTTACTATTTTAGTTCTTGGCTGAAATTTTTAGTTTGAGTTGCTGTCCTTGCTTGTCTTTCTTTTCTGTCTCAGACGTCTGAGCAATATTTTTCTTTGCTTGTGGCCATTGCTCAGTTGAACTGTGCACATTTTAAATGTTAGCTGGTGAATTTGAGGGCTTTGTTTCAAAGGCTAAGATCAAGACCACTGCCCATCTATCCTTTCTTGAAAAACTGTTGGTGTCAATGTGAGTGTGTGTAATGGTAAACACGTTCAGATTCTATAGTTTTCTCCCGCATGAATTGCATGCATTGTGTTTATTTGACTTTTACGCCTTTACCAGAAGTCTCTGTGGAAGTGATGTGGATTATTTAGTGGGATACGCTGCTAGGGCATACGTCTCAGTTGATAAGCCCATCTTGCCTTTGTCATAGTCAGTTGCAGTGTTGATTGTCTTTCTGTTTATAAAGGCTCCAAGTCACATGAGAATTGCATTGAGGACCAATAACATATCCTCTCTGTTGACGAGTAGCACGAAGTGGATTACTTGGATCAGATACTAAACTAAACTGTTGATCTCAAGAGACTGTTTTTGTAGAGACGTGGTATATTTGATGCTGCTCTTTCTGCCCTCGCTGTTTGCATGCTGCCTGTCAGGCTGGTATAGTCCCTTGTCTACCTCCCCCTTTTAAAGACGTGGCTCTTTCGCTTCTTCCCCTCTATGGATTGGGCCATCCATAGGCCAGAACCCTTTACCTATTAGCATAAAGCAGGGGAATAAAATTGGCTAGATGGAATATAAAGCTTTGCTCCACTGTCTAGTTTAAATGAAATGAGACTGACAACAGTTGCATTAAGTCTAACAGAGAGGACTTAATTTAGGGGATTACCGTTTGCTGTCTGTGTGCAAGATTAAGTGACATTCCTATTCTTAAATCAGAGAAGCACTCTTTTTGGGCACAGTATTATGTTTGTTCTTAATGATGCAACATTTAGCTTTTAAGTGTTTTGATTAAAGAAAAAAACAAAAGTCAAACAAACAAGACTTATTTAGTTGTCTCTTGCTTAAATTAATCATCATCTTCTGTAACTTTAGAGCATGTTCTGTACAAAGATAAAGAACAAGGCCTGTCTAGGCTAATCGGGTGTCTGGTGGGGCAGTCAGAACACTCGGCTTCTTATCCTTTGACGTGTTGGTTGTCTGTTGCCAGGACGATGGAGTCAGAGGAGTTTGTGCCCCCGCCAGAGTGCCCAGTATTTGAGCCGTCCTGGGAAGAGTTTGCGGACCCGATGGGATACATTGCCAAGATCCGTCCAATCGCGGAGAAGTCCGGCATCTGCAAGATCAGACCACCTCCTGTAAGCCTAGAGAGGCAACTTTTTTCTTTGATCCGTTTGTCTTTTCTGTCTGCCTCGTTAGTCCTCAAGTCACAGTGTCATTGGGACACTGGTGGTGAAAACAGATGATATGATTGAAAGCAGATTATGATTTTTAAAAGTGTAATGGTCTATTGTCATCACAAGTGTAAACTTTGAGGGCTTTTAATGCAAAATAACTGTGAAATAGAGATAAATGTATCTGCTGTAGATATCAAGTGAGAGTAAATGTGTTAATGCACCAGAAATCAACCAGTTCTTGAGTTATTAGTTTAATCTTTTTTTTTTGCCTTGAGTCTTTTCTCATGTGTGTTTGTTTGTCTCTCTCAGGACTGGCAGCCTCCATTTGCTGTTGAGGTGGACAACTTTCGCTTCACACCCAGAATACAGAGATTAAATGAGCTAGAGGTCTGTTGCGTTTGATGTTATTTATTTACATATTTGTGATTGTGTTGCTGGCATTCTTTCATGAGATCTTACCATTTTGGTTTTGTTTCTGAAGTATTTTTGATCTTCTGTCCAATCCACTTTCCCTCTACTGTTTTGCCTAAATTGTTGGCATTTTTGCTAGTTCAATCAGCGGTATTTCATAATGGATTAAAAGAATGAAACTAACTGTTTGAACAATTTCCCCTTATAGCCTGTTAAAACAAATATGAGCAACTGAAGTGCTGAACATTCCTATACTTAATCATACTCGTTAATCATGCTTCACCTGAGTTTTTTTTGGCAGGAGGACAATGGTCTAACAGTTTGCAGGTGTATGTTTTTGCATGCGTGCGTCAGTCAGGGTGTCTGAGCTTGTGTGCGTGAGTGTCTTTCCACATGTGCCTAATGAGCCCCTCTCGTCTCGTTCTGTCTGTAGGCTGAAACACGAGTGAAGCTCAACTATCTGGACCGGATTGCCAAGTTCTGGGAGATTCAGGGATCCTCCCTCAAGATTCCTCATATAGAAAGACGCGTCCTGGACTTGTACAGCCTAGCTAAGGTACGTATTGTGCATGCACAGGGGCGTGATGGTGGCATCGTTCTGCTATACATGCATAACCTGGCAAACCAGCCCCTCGTACTTCATTTCATTTTGTACAGACGGTCTGGAACAGAGACCGTCAGAAACGATTTGCTGGAGGTGTGGACTCTGCTGACTGCCTTTACCCAATCGCTAACGCCTGGTTGTCACGTATGCAATTAGCCTACCTACGCACTACAATTCAAATGTAGCACACAAGGTCAACGTCACAGCTAACGAACACGCCCTCTGTTCGCTGATTGGATCGTACTTTCTGCGACTTGCCAAATGCTCCCCAAGAGATTCTGGTCCAGACCCTCTGCACGAAAAGAAATGAAGTACGAGGGGCGGGTTTACCAGGCTAATACATGCATACATGAGTACACAATCCCGCGAGTGTGATGTGCAGAGTAATTAGTAGCTGATCCACTGACACACAAATGACAAAATGAATATGCATTGCAAATCAGCTTTGCCGCATCTGGTCTGCTGAGCAGCAGGTATTTCAGTGATGCAGGAAGTGATTGAGGATAATGGGCAAGAATGTGGACTTGACTTAATTACCTTAGGTTACCCACAGACCTCCTTGTTTATTAAAATTGTCTTTGCAGAACAGGGAGGTGAATCAAAGACATCATTCATAGGAACCTGTTCCTGATCACTGATTAAAAAGTGGGTTGTGTGTGTGTGTGTCTTGCAGATTGTTACAGAAGAGGGGGGCTTCGAGCTGGTCAGCAAGGAGCGACGTTGGGCACGGGTGGCCCAGAAGTTGGGGTACCCCCCAGGCAAGAACATCGGGTCCCTCCTGCGGTCGCACTACGAGCGTATTGTCTACCCCTTCGAGATGTTCCAGTCTGGCGCCAGCCTGCCGGTACTGTGCCTTTTTCCTGTCTAGTACGCCCTGCCTGGCTTCACGGCCATTCCCACGGTTTACAAAACAACACAGTTCACAGCACTAACAATGATGCTGAAGTGGAAAGGAGACTTAAGAAATAAATAAAAGTTTGAATGAAACAGTTGAATGATTCAGAGTGAGAGTGTCATGTTAAGGTAGGCAGCTGGTGTATGTAGCCTATTCATTGGCTTGGATGCTGTAGTGCAGTGCTTACATGCACTCTTACAACAAAGTTGATTTTTCTTACACATAGTTCACATCTCTCTTGAATTTTGAGTCTAGGGCTGGGCGATATGGCTGAAATCTGTATCACGATATAAGTGTTTCATATCGGTCGATATCGATAATTATTGAAACATTATGTGACCTATTTAAAAGTAACAGGAGGGAAAAATCTATTCATTTTGATTTTTTTAACTTAACCTTCCTCTGACAGGCAATAAGCATTCAGGCAAAATGACTGTCAAAACACGTTCAATGTTACGATCACAATGAAAACTGAGTGATCCGAGAAAGCTCCGGCTGTCTGAACAGTGTGAACACATTAGGATAAGTGGTTTTGATAAAGTGGTATTGTATCATTGAAAATATATCGATATGGCGATACAGTGTCAAATACATATCGATATAAATATTACGATACGATATTACGATAATATCGATATATCGCCCAGCCCTATTTGAGTCCATATCCAAAAGTTCCTGTTAAATTGTTGGAGACGAGAGCGTGTGAAAGCCGTAAACTGCCGATAAGGGGTCACTGTCAGTAACAAAGCACTTTTTGATACAATAGCTGACTTGGTCACGGGCAGTGGGAGTTAGTTGAGATGCATAATGCACCATTATCCATGGTGATGCCTTACTCTATTTTGAGGGCTGACCCCCAATAAAGCGATGGCACAGATGCACAGTGCGTTTACATGGGAGTGTAATGATTCGAATCACTGGTTTAATTTGACTAAGATCGAGTTACTGTTTTAATGTAAAAAAACTTAATTCGACTAGAAATCGGACGACCATAGTCGAATTAACACCCTGAGATAACTCGATTGTTAATCGGATCAGGGGTGCATGTATCAACCAACCGGACTGGGATTAGTACTTTGCGTTCTGTGCATGCTTGTGACCCCCGCCCCCATGTCGTCACCTGGAAGTAGAAAGAGATGATATAAGTGTTGTTGTTGTCGTCGCCGTCGTGAACAATCAACGCGATGGATGTATCATTTGTCGGCGGCGCCTTTCCTTAGCAATTAGCAAACTAAGAGTGCCGTTTGGCATCTCATTACTGTTTTAACCACGGTGATAAGCCACGCCATGAGGAACATAGCTTCTACCTCGTCGTTCGCCATCTTTCAGGAATGCTTGACGCTGTTGTTGTTATTGGTGGTGAAGAGATCAACCGGAAGTAGCTCTATTAACACTAGTTGAAATTGGTACAGCACTACCTATCGTACCGGGGTACTGGGTGCTTTCGGCCAATGATTCAAATTACTCACTGCCATGGACAATTCTCGGACAAATACTCGGACAATTGCAGTTGCCCCCCTTAATAGGATAGTCGAATTAAAGCTATAATCGAGTTATTTGCCATCATGTAACCGCACTGACAGAGAGTTGTATGTCCTGGAATAGTGTCAGTTTAGGGCAGAAAAAAAAAACAAACCTCAAGGACCACCACAGCAGGAGTGTGCTTCAGCTATGTGGTTAAGTGACTCATCCAGGCAAGTAAGCTTGAAGGGAGTAATAAGTGTACTTTATTGTGAATTTACTATGTAACAAGCATTACACAGAGGATTGAAATAGCGCTTCACCAGACACCAAATGTGCAATTCAAACTAGAAATACGCGCGCACACGGGCACAAACACACAGCTACACTCATGGACCCTGCTCCTAAATATGAAGTTGTCCGGCTTCCTGCTCCCACAGGGTTTTTTGGGAGGTTTGTCACTTACTCAGAGTTAACTTTCCCAAGTTAGTGACTACGGGAAACCTCCTTTGTGAAATATTCCCCATCCAAATACGTTCTCCTGTGTTCATGCTCTTTTCTACTCTCTCCCCTCCTCTGCTGCTCTCGGTTGTTGGCGCCCTCCCGTCAGACCGCTAAGCCGCGGCTGTACGACAGCGAGGAAGTGGACCGGGAGTACAAGCCCCACTCCATCCCCCTGCGCCAGTCCGTCCAGCCCTCCAAGATGAGCAGCTACGGACGACGGGCCAATCGGCTGCAGCCAGAGGTGAGTGACCCGTCCGTTAACACAGTCGTCACAGCCCCCCCCCCCCCCTTATTTTTATTATATATTTTTTGAGTGTGTGTGTTATAGCACATGGAACTAATTGCTTAAGTATCTTCGCACCTTAAATTATATTTTACACAAGAAACAAGAAACTCCTTAAAGAAATACAAGTATTTTGTAAAATAGCTTAAATGGAACAACATCCACGTTAAACAGCTGAAATAAAATTCAGTATAACATTAATATCAAAGTGTCGTTAAAAATCCATGAGCGTACACCTCCTGATGAATATCACGCAGTGTAGACGTCACTCCTGCATTATGTCATTCGTCAGAGTTGACTGACTGCTAAAAGAAACAGAATGAAGTATATAACTTGATTAAATTCAAACTAGATACTCTGTTTTTCCATGCTTGATGTATCAAAATAGATGATCATCTATCAAAAAAAACTTGTAAACTATTAGCGATCCTGTTTCCACGTTTAAATAAATAGACGCCATTGATGAAGTTCTTTTGTTTCTGCCTTACAATAACAACTCCTTAAATGTAGGTGTAGGAGTAACAAGCGTAGGTATGCTCTCTCTGGATCCATGACTCCTCCTCGCTGCTCTGCTGGCCATCTGATTGGCCGTCGCTTTTCATCAGCTGGCTCTGATGATGCTCTCCAAGAAGCATCCCAGCATGCTTTGCTGTCTGTGTGCTGCCATGGTGTAAAAATGCATTTGTCCTTTGTTTCCCTGTCTTCACCTCCATCCTGCGCATTCTTAGTCCCTGCTTTCTCTCACCATTCATTTACACACACACACACACACACACACACACACACACACACACACACACACACACACACACACACACACACACACAAAGGCAGCTGAGGGAAACTATATCCCTTTCACCTATTTAATACAGTTTATTTGTAATAACTAAATGCTATTAAGCTACACAAACACAGTTAAGTTTTGGCCACACATTTACTAAGTATTTAAGATACTGTATATGTAAGCAAGTATTTCTCTATCATATTACCATTTTGTCATCCTACTTTTTTTTCCACACCCACACCTGTGTTCCATTCTTGCTGTAAGTTGACATGAGAATCCACAGTTGGCTTCCACCTCCACCATCTCACTGTTGACATTTGTTTCCCTTGTGTACCATTGCGTGTACCCACTGTCAGCTTGCGTTGGAGTGGCCAGGTGAATTCACCTGCAGATTATTTTGCCTAGGATGTGCAACCCATAAAAATGGCCCCATGTGACTGTGGGGCCTTTTATTAAAGATCTTTCTGAACTTCCGCTGAACACATTGCAACGTGTAGATCTCACCCTTCAAGAATATGTCTATCACACTTTGAATTAAAAGACTGGACTTTGGGAGGGCAGTAAGTGCCTCTGGCACTGTGCCCAGAATGTCCCAGACTTCCTACCGTATGAAGACTGAGCACAGAGCAGCTCTCTGTCTCTTAAACAGATGTTAAATGAGCTCTTGAGATCAACTATAACCCATACGATGCTAATGAAATCCCATTTCAGTGGGTGGTTAATTTGTCTAGGATCAATGTAATGAATTTAATTAAATAATGAAAAAAAAAAAAAATGAAATTAATTAAATGGCGGTCAATTAGCTGTACTGTAGTAATGGAATTAAAATGAAAATGGGGGTGTAATAAAAAGGAAAGGCACAACTGGTGTAGAACCTTTATGTCCTATGCTGCCTCTTGTCACCATGTCCTTATATGGGTGTGAATTGTATATGTGCTATTTAACCTCCATTTTTTCCCCCTCTGTGATGCATGAAATGAGGTTTCTTTACCATGGTCAACACACTATACACACACACACATACACAGATACATACATTCTTTTTCAGTTTTGTCTTTTTCCCTGAATTCATCTCTTTGTCGAGATCTCTTATTTCTCTTTTTCCCCACCACCATCCCTCTATCCCTCCCTCCCTCTGCAAGTCTGGCCATCTCTCTCTCTCTTCGTTCTTCTGTCTCTCAGTCCATTGTTGCTGTTATTGTGTCCCCATGCAGGGTGCGGAAGATCAGAACCCCCACCCTCCCACCACAGGCTCTCAACACATCTCCTCGGTACTGCCTCTCTCTCTCTCTCTCTCTCTTTCTTTTTCTCTCTGTCCCTCTCTCTCTACCACCTTTATGCCTTTCTCTCTCAAGTCATATTTACCTCTGGTTCAGTATCTCTTCGGTCTCTCTTTAATTAGTTCTTTTAAAATCCTTTGTAGCCATCACTTTTATTTTTCACCCGTCTCTCTCTCTCTCTCTCTCTCTCTCTCTCTCTCTCTCTCTCTCTCTCTCTCTCTCTCTCTCTCTCTCTCTCTCTCTCTCTCTCTCTCTCTCTCTCTCTCTCTCTCTCTCTCTCTCTCTCTCTCTCTCTCTCTCTCTCTCTCTCAATGAACTAACCCAGCTTCTACTGTGGCTTGTTAGCTGTGGCTCTCTTCCCCTCTCTCGTCGTCTGCTCTGACGTAACCCACTCACTGCACCCCTTACTTCCTGTTTATGTGTCCATTGTGTGGTGCGCCATAAAGGCTCCATTCACCCCCGTGCTGTGTGCCGGCTGCTGATAATGCAGTCTCGCCCCGCAGCCCTCCCCATAACATCTGTGTGTGTGTGTGTGTGTGTGTGTGTGTGTGTGTGTGTGTGTGTGGGGTCGCTGTGAACATCTGCTGTCCTGGGTGTGCCACACACACACTCTCTCACTCACACACACTCTCACGCTCTCTCTCTTTCCTCACCTTTCTCATAACCCTCTCACCTGCTGGTGGTCTGCCTCAACCTCCTCGCTTGCTCTCCTCGCAGCGCCGATATTAATGCCACAGCTTCTTCGCAATGTCTGTGTGGGGGTGTGTCTGTATGCATGAAGAGGGAAATACTTCCTGTGTGTGAGGAAGTATTTTTGTTTCAGGCAGAGAGAGATGTATGTGACGTTAAGAGAGAGATCTGTTTGCATATTTGTGTGTGTGTGTGTGTGTGTGTGTGTGTGTGTGTGTGCAAGCAGTCTGTGACCACATCTGTGCTTGAGGGCAGACTGCATGTGGCTGAGAGAGTGGAAGGGATGCACATGTGTAATTGTTACTATGTGTTTGCTTGTGTGTGTGTTTGTATGTTGGCGCTGCTTCCTGGGCTGGCCTGTGTTTTCTCTAACCCCCACGCTGCTGCTTAGACTTGGCTTCTGTCTGTGAGCGTCCGTGCTTCCCTTCTCTCTGACTGCGTCTCTGTAGGGCCTCTCTCTTTAGGGCCAGAACTCTTGGAAGAGCTGAGAACTACTAGAACTGTTTGAAATTAGCACGTCGGTAGGAGCTGAGAGGAGCACAGGCACTTCACGCCAATGGAAACAAAACTCGCATGCAGTAATTTGCACTGAAGCCCCTGTGATCAATCAATCACAAATTAAAAATCTGGTTTTGACTGACGTGCTGCATAATTTAGATTCAGCAATTGGTCAGTGACTCCCAAGCATTCACCCGAGTCGGGTGTGTGGGTTGGGTGTAGACATCATGTGTAGTCATTGGGTGTGTGCGTTAGGTGTAAGTGTCAGGAGTAGTGGTTAGGGGTCTCTGTCAAGTGTAGTGCTTGTGTGTGGGTTAGGTGTAGGGGTCAGGTGTAGTGCCCATGTGTGGGTCAGGTGTAGGTGTCGGGTATAGTCATTGGGTGTAGGCGTTAGGTGTGGTGTGTGTGTGTGTGTGTTTTGGGTGTAGTTGTTGGGTGTAGGCGTTAGGTGTGGTGTGTGTGTGTGTGTTAGGTGTAGTTGTTGGGTGTAGGCGTCACGTGTTGATGTGTGTGTGTTTGGTGTTGGGTATAGGGGTCAGGTGTAGTGCTTGTGTGTGTGTGTGTTAGGTGTAGTCGTTGGGTGTGTGTGTTGGGTGTAGCGATCAGGTGTAGCTTAGCCACTCTGGTCTCTGGTCTGCTGTTGCTGAGCGTCGGTTCTGTGTTCCTGCAGCCGGAGCCCACGGAGGAGGACATCGAGAAGAACCCGGAGCTGAAGAAGCTGCAGATCTACGGAGCTGGCCCCAAAATGATGGGCCTCGGCCTGGTGCCCCGAGACAAGGCCACTCGCAAGAAAGGTAGAGAAGAAAGTGTGTGTCTGTGTGTGTGTCTGTGTGTGTGTGTGTCTGTGTACATTTTATTAAAATAGTCATCAAATATGCCACTGTTATCCATGTGTTGAATTAATTGAATTATTGAAATAGTTGTCAAATATGACAATCTGTTAGTAGGTTTAAATAATTTAACTCTTGCTTTTTTTTTTTTTTTTTGTGGCCTGGACAAAACGAGATATTTTAGGGCTAGCTGATTAAGAACATTTACTTTTTATGGACAGTGAAAGTAGTTACTAGTCGTAGCCTTAGTTTATTGTAACAGTTGTCTGATTTTTTGTTAAATCTTTTTGGAATCGAATTAGGATTTCTGCCCTGAAAGTCAAACATTAATATATGAATACATAAAATAGTTGATGAAAGCTGAAATGACCCATCTGATGGCGTGTATAAACCCGTGCCGCTCCCTCAGACGAGCTGCCTCAGACGGTGACAGTGCGTGACGGAGGGGTCGCGGTGAAGGAGGAGGCCAGCGAGACGCTGGTCACGGAGGTGGACCCCAACGTGGTGGCGCCCCCTCTGAGCCTGACGGTGAAGGAGGAGGCAAAGCGTGAGGAGGGGGACGAGGGGCGTCTGAAGGAGGAGCCGGACGAGGAGGCCGACGGGGACGGGGACGGGCCCTGCACCAAGATGACCATGAGGCTACGCCGCAACCTCAACAACCCTCAGTTTGTGAGTCAGGCACAGCGGGTGGGTTACGGAACACACACACACACACACACACACACACACACATGCAGATACACACACATGCAGGTACACACAACCCTCAGTTTGTGAGTCAGGCACAGCGGGTGGGTTACGGAACACACGCACACACACACACACATGCAGATACACACACATGCAGGTACACACAACCCTCAGTTTGTGAGTCAGGCACAGCGGGTGGGTTACGGAACACACACACACACACACACACACACACACATGCAGATACACACACATGCAGATGCACACAACCCTCAGTTTGTGAGTCAGGCACAGCGGGTGGGTTACGGAACACACACACACATACGGAACACACACACATGCAGATACACACACACACATACAGATACACACACACACATACAGATACACACAACCCTCAGTTTGACAGTCAGGCACAGCGGGTGGGTTATGGAACACACTCACACACACACACGCATGCAGATACACACACATGCAGATACATACACACACACATGCAGATACATACACATACACATGCAGATACATTCACACACTATGCAGATACACACACACACACATGCAGATACACACACACATGCAGATACACACACACGCACTTACACACACATACCTACACACACGTGCAGATACATACACACACATGCATACATACCTACACACAGGCAGATGGATACACACACACACACACACAAACACGCAGTTGTGCAGATTACAAAACCAGACAAATTTATAGACACACACTCAAACGCTAAAAGTCTTTCTCACACACTTATCACTGAAACTTCCTTCCTACCCCTTACATCTTTCTAACCCAACTCTCTCCCTGTCTTTCACTTCCCTCTTTCTTTCTTATTTTTTCTTATTTTCTTTCTTATTTTTTTTCTTTCGTTCTTTCTTTCGTTCTTTCTTTCTTTCTATCGTTCTTTTTTTTTTCTTTTTTTCTTTCTTTCTTTCACATCTGACTTATTATCCCCCACTCCTGCAGGTGGACTCGTTTGTGTGTCGGATGTGCGGGCGTGGGGACGATGACGAGAAGCTGTTGCTGTGCGACGGTTGTGACGACAACTACCACACTTTCTGCCTGCTGCCCCCCCTCACAGACCCCCCCAAGGGCAACTGGCGATGTCCTAAGTGTGTGGCTGAGGTGAGAATGGTTATATGCCTGCCCCAAGCACCGAACACAAGACTGGCCTCTAGTGAGGACTGCCAGTGGTGAAGACTAACACTCTCTTTGAGCAAAGTCATTCGTTTTTGTGCTTTGGCCGTTAGTTAACAGTGGGTGCAGTTGGTTGTCTTCTACCTGACATTTGTAAAAGATGTGTACTGGCTTTGTATCAAATGCACACTCACTTGTTGTTTTATCTGGTTATTTTGAATATTTATGAATGTTTGGTTAGCATCCCGCACACACACACGTAAAGGAAACCATATCTTGCTATTGCAAACCACTGAGACCACTGTATGTATGTGTGTGAGAGAGAGGGAGCTTCTTGTTTAGGGTGCAGTGTTTTCAGGTTGGCTTGTTGGTGCAGAAATTTGCTTTGTTGGAAGTGTGTCAGGGGAGTGAAGTATGCCAAACAGAAGCTTCGATTTAGGTCATGTTGTTTAAAGTTTTCATATAATCTGTGTGTGTGTGTGTGTGTGTGTGTGTGTGTGGCGTGTCTGTTCTCAGGAGTGTAAGCGGCCATCGGAGGCCTTCGGCTTTGAGCAGGCGACGCGGGAGTACACCCTCCAGAGCTTTGGCGAGATGGCGGACACGTTCAAAGCGGACTACTTCAACATGCCCGTCCATGTGAGCATCAAAGCGCGCACCGCCCACACACACGCCCACAGGCCGCTTCAAAAGACAAGCAGCACACGCCACGCCATGTGTAAATAAAGCCCAGCCACAGCCCTGCCGAGCATACGGGCAGCATATGGCAAATAGACACTGTAAAGACACACTTACACGTGTCTTTAAATGTATTAACTTCCTAACGTTTCAGCATGCAATGACAATGTTGTGTTGGACGCTGTCTGTCCACAGCAAAATCGTTAAATTTACCCTTTCGTTACATCATGGATGCTTTTATACCTCCTAATTTTAGCCGGTTGAATCAAATAAAAGTAAAGTATTAATAAAGTTCGTCCATGGAAATTTAGCACTAACCAGAATGGAAAAAAAACAGGTCGTCAGACAGACGTTTTGCTCACAACACTGCAGTTTACCAACAGACATCCCAATTAAAAAGGGATTGATGTTGACTTTATCACACAAGCTTGCTCATTGAATGCAGTTACAACATGTCAAGATGGATCAACATTAAGTACACATAAAGACGAAATCAATTATTTTTGTGATTAAATAAAGTGTTATTAAAACAATCACTGTGATTCACAAGTGATCTCAAGACTTGATGACATGTTCCATTTGACTCGGAGGCTGAGATGGGTGATCTCAGCATTACATTAGCCACAGGAGTCATCAGATAAGCCTGGTTAGTTTCATTTGTTAGCAACATTTACCAGACAACTAGCCAACTTAGCAGCACAGCTTGATAACACATTACTCGGTATTTCACACATAATTTCTGTCTATCGACTACAGCAGCACAGTATTATGTCTGTATACAATTGACAAGTTGGACACGAATAAGGCTGCGAGTTAGAAAAATATAAAAAATTACAGCTAACTTTACAATCCAAGCACTGAGCAGCCATTTTGAATTGTGAACCCAAGGGTCCTCTGTGTTGTCCAAGACATTTGGTCAGATCGGTCTGAATGGGTGTGTGTGTGTGTGTGTGTGTGTGTTTGTGTAGATGGTGCCAACGGAGCTGGTGGAGAAGGAGTTCTGGCGTCTCGTGAGCAGCATCGAGGAGGACGTGACGGTGGAGTATGGAGCAGATATCCACTCCAAGGAGTTCGGCAGCGGCTTCCCCGTCAACAACGGCAAGAGACACCTCTCCACAGAGGAGGAGGTAGGTCTGCGTTCTTAGTGGCTCTGAGGTTATCGCCCTGGTGCTCTCTCTTGCTGGCGCTCTCTCTCGCGCTCATTCTCTCTCTGTGTTTTGTCCTCTAAGGGTGTTTCAGCCTCTTGTTGAAGCATTGTGATGTGTAACTGCTTTGTTCTAGAATAGTCTGGTCTTTCTGACAAATCCAGAGAGTTGTCGATGAGTATTAGTTTTGTGTGAGGGATTCCAGAACATTCCCCTGCCCACAGGCAAAACTTGAGAATGTTCTTTTAGTCTCAAGAACGTTCTGCATGTTCTGTGTGCGCAGGAGTATGCACGCAGCGGCTGGAACCTGAATGTGATGCCCATTCTGGAGCAGTCCGTTCTATGCCACATCAACGCTGACATCTCGGGCATGAAGGTGCCCTGGCTGTATGTGGGCATGGTGTTCTCGGCCTTCTGCTGGCACATTGAAGATCACTGGAGCTACTCCATCAACTACCTGCACTGGTACTGAACACACCCATCATGGATGCACAAACACTGTTTCCAGTTTTCAGTGGGAAAACACACACAAACACAAATCATCTTTCTTTGACATGCACGCACACACACGGGCACATCCATTTGCTCCATCCACTTACACATGTGCAGCAATATTACTTGTATGGTTCTGAAGGCCAAATGTCCTCACAACGTTAGGAAAAATGGACTTGTGAGGACCTTATGATGGTCCTCACAACAGTGTTTTCTTGGCCGTTTTGTTGTTATTGAAAAGAGTAGTGCAAAAACAGTTTTTTACTGACAGGTTAGGGTTAGGGATTGTTTTGGTCTGGGCACAGTTAAGCATACTTTAGTTAGATATGAATGGGAGTTAATGGAAGGTCCTCAGAAGCATAGAAAAACAAGTGTGTGTGTGTCAGGGGGGAGCCAAAGACGTGGTACGGCGTGCCGTCGTTCGCTGCGGAGCAGCTGGAGGAGGTGATGAAGAAGCTGACTCCTGAGCTCTTCGAGTTCCAGCCCGACCTCCTGCACCAGCTCGTCACCATCATGAACCCCAACATCCTCATGTCCCACGGAGTACCGGTGAGATTACACACACACACATCAGCTCGTCACCATCACGAACCCCAACATCCTCATGTCCCTTGGAGTACCAGTGAGGGAACACATTTCTCCCCAGAGATACCTCAAAGCATGCAACCTCTCTTTCCTTACCCAAGCCACCCATAACGTCTCTTCATTTAAAGTCACTTCATTAAAATCATTCCAAAAGCAGCCCTTTTGTGTTGAATAATTTGCCTGTTGCTTTTGATTGACAGGTGGTACGCACCAACCAGTGTGCAGGAGAGTTTGTCATTACGTTCCCCAGGGCCTATCACAGCGGCTTCAATCAGGGATATAACTTTGCTGAAGCCGTCAACTTCTGCACTGCCGACTGGGTGAGTGCTCGGACGAGACTGGGGAAACGGAGGCAGTGCCTTTTCTATATTGTGTTTTCAGTTCATTTCTAGAGGGGAACTAATCAGCTCCTGTGTGTTTGTGTACATGTGTTGTGTTTGTGTGCGTGATTATGTTGTGCGTGCATGTGTGTTGTGTGTGTGCGCGTGTATGTTGTAGCTTCCTGCGGGGCGCTCCTGCATCGAGCACTATCGGCGGCTGCGGCGCTACTGCGTCTTCTCCCACGAGGAGCTGACATGCAAGATGGCCGCCTGCCCAGAGAAGCTGGACCTCAACCTGGCGGCCGCCACTCACAGAGAGATGTTCATCATCGTGCAGGAGGAGAGGAAGCTACGCAAGGGCCTCCTGGAGCAGGTAGGGGGGAGGGAGGGAGGGAGGGATGGATGGATTGATGCAGGAGAGAGGGAGGGAGGGAGAGAGAGAAAGAAACTGGTGGAAAGTAAAAGAAAAGAGGGATGTAGGAAGGTGGAGTGAAGGAGATGGGAAATAATTTTTTAAGGGGAAACAAGGATGATTAGATATCCTGTGACCAGTTAACAAGTTACAACGAGAGAAAAAACAGGGATCTTTCCACGTAATTCTGTTTCAGCCAATGTCACTTTTGTAGAAATGAGAAGCATCATCATAAAATGTGAAACAGTAGATTAGACATCATTGTGTTTCATTGTCTGTGTATGTGTGTGTGCGCACGCGCGCGGGGCAGTTGCGGTCTAGTGGTTAGGGAGTAGGTCTTGGGATCAGAGTGTCGCAGGTTTGAATCCCGCTTTACCCATGGTTGAAATGCCCTTGAGCAAGGCATCTAACCCCACACTGCTCCAGAGACTATAACTGAAACCCTATACCTAAATAACTGTAAGTCGCTCTGGATAAGAGCGTCAGCTAAGTCTAATGTTATGTAACATAATGTGTCGTGTGTGTGTGTGTGTCGGCATCCTGGATGCGGAGCGGGAGGCGTTGAGCTGAGAGAGTAGGCATCAGTGTGTTTCATTGTCTTTGTGTGTGTGTGTGTGTGTGTGTGTGTGTGTGTGTGTCAGGGCATTACGGAGGCGGAGCGGGAGGCCTTTGAGCTGCTTCCGGATGACGAGCGGCAGTGCGACAAGTGCAAGACCACCTGCTTCCTGTCGGCCCTGGCCTGCTCCAACTGCCCCGAGCACCTCGTCTGCCTCTACCACGCGCAGGACCTATGCAACTGCCCCTCCGACAAACTCTACCTCAGGTAGCGCACCTGGGACCGTCTGTGTGTGTGTGTTTCTGTTCTTTGACTTTGCTTTTCACAGGGTTCCCACGGTCATGGAAATCCTGGGAAAGTCATGAAAATTGAAAATGTCATTTTCCAGGCCTGAAAAAGTCATGAAATTTTGTAAATTCACTAAAAGGTTCGGAAAAGTAATGGAATTTTAGTTTCTCCCTAATGCAACTACAGTGTTGTTATCATTAGGCTGGCCGAGTCAACAAGAAATACACTGACTCTTTTTCACTGACAAAATTTCAAAACTTTTCCATGACTTCATGGCACCCTATATGTGTAGATTTTAGCATACTTTTAGGGCTAAATATAAAATGTTTAACATTCAAAATACGATGTTCATGCTTTAGGCCTACACTGTCTGCTGCCCACCTGTACCATAGCAAAGTTCCCTAGAACTATCTGACACCTTGTAATGCCTTTATGTCTTGTGTGGGGAACTCCCACAGAAAATAAATGACTTCAGGGCCTTTTGTCTTGGAATTCCCTCTGATCTCTTTGCCTGTCTTTGCCTCCATCTCTCCTCTAGGTATAGGTATACTCTGGACGAGCTGTTGGCCATGCTGCACAAGCTGAAGGTCAGGGCGGAGTCGTTTGACTCGTGGGCCAATCGCGTGAAGGAAGCGTTAGAACAGGAAGAGGGCAGTAAGATAGGTGAGTGCCACAGGGCCCACTCTGTAGCTTCACAATCTTGGTGATATGGCATTTGTATATGGAATTTTTACGCCCTGTTTACATGTATCTCGATTTTTAGATATCTAGACTGATATTTTTTATCCGTTTGCGCCACTTGTTTACATGTAAACAGAGTTTTAGTGAACTCAAACAGATATTTTTTTAAACGGTCAACGCAATTAAATAAATGGATAAAAAAATATCCATTTATAAAAATATCTAGACATGTAAACGGGACCTTAGTATCTGACATTCCTGGCCTTATGTTGTTCTAGAAGTCCGATTCTAAAGTTGCAGGCGTGTGGTTGTGTTGTAGGTATTAAGGACCTGGAGGCACTGAAAGAGGAGGCCGTGGAGCGCAAGTTTCCAGATAACGAGCTCCTGCAACGACTCGACTCAGTCTTGCGAACCGTGCAGGAGTGTCAGACCGCCACTGAGCTTCTGAACAAGACGGAGAGCAGGTAATACACACACACACACACACACACAGGGTTGATACAAGCCGATAACCAATGGTCTTATAATGAGTTTTTCCTGGAGACAGTACATGTCAACATGGATTACACTGTTGTGTGTGTGCGTGTGTCAGGCGGATGACACTTCAGGAGCTGAAGACAATGGTGGAGAAGATGCAGAATCTGCCATGTGTCATGAACCAGCTCGAAGAGGTGCAGGTGAGTGGGCTAAAACTACATATCCCATCAGTCCCCATCCTTTCACTCACATCTTAAACTACATATACCATAACCCTTTGCAAAAAGTACAAATTTCTCTACAAAGTACACTGACATATCCCATTAGAACCTATAAAATGCAATTAGAGCACATAGACATTCATTCTCTTAATGCAATCAAATGTGAATTTAAAATTGAACATATTCATTGCACCTTCAATAAAATGTAGCAAATGTAGTAATGTCTTCCCTTGCATAATCAGTCTTTCCCTAAAAAGGACCAGATGACCAGATTGTTGTCAGAAGCAGGCACCGGTTATGTAACTGTGACTGCACAGTGCTTCTGTCTTCTGTTGTGTTACAATTTCCGTGTTGCATTTCATTTTCTAATGGACTTCCTCGCCTTTACCTCACCCCTTCACCTCCTCACCCCTTCACCTCCTCTTCCCTCCTCCCCTTTACCTCACCCCTTCACCTCCTCTTCCTCTTCCCTCCTCCTCCCCTTTACCTCACCCCTTCACCTTCTCACCCCTCTCATCCTCTTCCCTCCTCCTTTTCTTTACCTCACCCCTTCACCTCCTCACCCCTCTCCTCCTCTTCCCTCCTCCTTTTCTTTACCTCACCCCTTCACCTCCTCACCCCTCTCCTCCTCTTCCCTCCTCCTTTTCTTTACCTCACCCCTTCACCTCCTCACCCCTCTCCTCCTCACCCCTCTCCTCCTCTTCCCTCCTCCTTTTCTTTACCTCACCCCTTCACCTCCTCTTCCCCCTCCTTTTCTTTACCTTATTCCTTTCCTCCTTACCCCTCTCCTCCTCTTCCCCCCCTCCTTTTCTTTACCTCACCCCTTCACCTCCTCACCCCTCTCCCCTTCTTTTTCCCTCTCCCCTTCTTTTTCCCTCTCCTCCTCTTTACTCCCCCCTCCTTTTATTTTCCTTATTCCTTCACCTCCTCACTCCTCTCCTCCTCTTTACTCCCCCCCCCCCCCCCCCCTCCTCTTTGCCTCCTCCTCTCTGCTGCGCAGCCTGTGCTGCGGGTGGTGGAGGAGTTTGAGAGGCGTGCCCAGGCCCTGGTGAGCGGGGGCGGGGCGGAGTGGAGCCAGGAGCCTCCCCCGGGGGCTGAGGAGCTGCGCGCGCTGCTGGAGGAGGGCGCAGGGCTGGCGGTGGAGGCCCCGGCCTGCGCGGTGCTGCGGGGGCTGCAGGAGCAGGGCCGCTGGCTGGGGGAGGTGCGCCGCACGCTGGGGCCCCAGGGGGGCGAGGCCGGGGCCGGGGAGGTGTCCCTGGAGGTGCTGCGCTCCCTCATGGAGGCCGGCTGCAACGTGCCCCAGAGCGCACAGGTGGAGACGGCCATGGCCGAGCTGCAGGAGCTGCTCACCATCGCCGAGCGCTGGGAGGAGAAGGCCCAGATATGCCTGGAGCACAGGTGGGTGGAGACACAGACACACACACAGACCTAAGGCCCAGATATGCCTGGAGCACAGGTGGGTGGAGACAGAGACACACACCTAAGACGCATATACATGCATACGTGTACACACACCAAAGGCCCAGATATGCCTGGAACACAGGTGGGGACACACACACAAACCCTCATAGACACACACAAGATGCACACACTCGCATAAACATGTATATGTATACACACAACGAAGGCCCAGATATGCCTGGAACACAGGTGGGGACACACACACAAACCCTCATACACACACAAGATGCACACACTCACATAAACATGCATATGTATACACACAACGAAGGCACAGATATGCCTGGAGCACAGGTGGGTGGAGACAGACACACACACTCGCATACACACACATGCGTACACACACACATGCGTACACACACACAAACATGGCTGGTAGGACAGGTTCCTGATGTTGTGCTGTGCCCACCTGTGCTCCAGGCAAAAGTACACCTGAGGAAGTGGTATGCCCTGAAACATAAGCACACGGGCACACACAGTGCTGGGAGGAGACTGGTCTGCACCTAGGAATGTATGCAATCACTTTTACATACACCAACCTACACACACTATAATATACATACAGTTGTGCTCATACGTTTACATACCCTTGCAGGTTTCTTAACCATTTTTTCACTCATGGTTAGTGGTTGTTTATTGTCAAACATCTGTGTTTACTTTATTTAAAGCACAATGACAACAGAAACTACCCAAATGATGCTCTGAAAAAATGGTTAAGAAATCATCAATTCTGCAAGGGTATGTAAACTTATGAGCACAAGTGTATGTGTAAGCAGACATGAACACAGTCATTTCGTAATGGTGTGTACGTGCCTAGATGCAGTTGTAAATGTTATCGTGTAATAATTCCTCGGTCTCAGATAAATGCCCACCATTTAAAACAAGTTGCGTTGGTGTGCCCACATAAAACACTATTGCCTGCCTGCCTAGGGCCTTTTTCACACCTTATTTACAGCTCTTTGGGTTGCGTAACCTCTGTGAACGCTGTATGCTGTGTATGTTCTCCTCTGTGGTTGCACTCGGGAAGCCCTGAGTGTCAAAACCCAGCTGATCCGGCCTGTGACACTATAACCCCACCACCACCCACACACACACATACCCACACACACACACGCTTCATCCAAGACCACACCCACCCACTTCCTCTCAGCTGTTTCCTCATCCGTGAACGTCTCTGTTGCTGACTGTGACCAAAATAACACGCAGTAACACATGAATGAATACAAACAACACTTCAGTTTTATTTTGTTGTAGATCTCCCAGTCTTTTTTTCTTCTAGTGTCATGGCTAATGAGTACACCTCA
Source organism: Coilia nasus (assembly GCA_027475355.1). Lineage (NCBI taxonomy): Eukaryota > Metazoa > Chordata > Actinopteri > Clupeiformes > Engraulidae > Coilia > Coilia nasus. The sequence continues at coordinate 9,161,552 of CM050206.1, read as the reverse complement.
GGGCTCTTTCCAGAGCCTGGCTTTGTTTTAGAAATTGATTCGGCGGAGGAACAGGGATAAAAAAACAAAAAACTCCCTTTCACTAAAACAGGAAGTCAACGAGAGCACAATCACGCTTCGTGAAGGGGGGAGCTGTTGGCTTGTAGACGGATGAATACATCAACATAAGGACGTGAACATTGAGCACCGGTGTAGGATGCATACAAAAAAACATTAGTAAAGTCAGTAAGACACGCATGGATCCATGGGCATTAGCGGAGGACGAGAGTGGAAGAACCAGTATTCAAAGCAGTGGCTGAAGAATAGTTTAATGTGTACAAAGTGTGGGGTTGAGACATATTAATTATAGAATAGTTCTAGTATGGCTTATTAGGTCCAATCAGGATGAAGATGCTCTTGTTGCAGGGGTGAAATGAATGTGGCTGAGTGGGAATAGACGGCAGAATAGTACTGATGCAGAGCAGTCCAGTGACCATAGGCAACATAGTGATGCAGTTGCATAGCAGTCTTAATGAGCACTGGCACCACAGCAGGACCCACAGGGGCAACGCCAGCAGCCCTTGGCAGCCATGACTGATGTTGACGGCTAAAGCCTCTCTGCCCGCAAGTGTTGTTGTGTGTGAAACTTATTTGTGTGTGTCTTCTGGTGTGTCCCTCAACGTCGTAATATTCAGCTGACCTTTTTATCAGCTCAGTTACATTTCTATTCCAGATTGTTATGAATAACGGCTCTTCCTGCAGTGCGCTACCCATAATCCGGGTTTGCTAGCAGAGTGTTCATTCGTGTGTCTCCTCCTCTCCCGCTACAGGCAGAAGCACCCTCTCTCCACACTGGAGGCTATAGTGAACGAGGCCCAGCTCATCCCCGTTCAGCTGCCCAACATCCTGTCCCTACAGGGCTGCCTAAGCAGAGCCAAGGCCTGGGTCACCGACCTGGAGGAAATACAGGTGACACACACACACACACACACACACACACACACACACACACACACACACACACACACATCTGCATCCTGTAGGGATATTGTATTATGTTACATTATTATATTATGTTGTACTATATTATATTGCCAAATATCTAGCAGCCAAGTCAGATTTTACGACCTCTGCTCTCCTTTAATTTTTCCCTTCCATTCCTCCCTCTCTTTCTGTTCCTCCCACTCCCTCTCTCCTTCCCTCCATCCCTCCCTCCCTCCCCCCCTCCCTCCCTGCGTGCAGAACGGCGAGCACTACCCGTGTCTGGATGACCTGGAGGGGCTGGTGGCGATCGGGCGCGACCTGCCGGTGCAGATGGAGGAGCTCAGGCAGCTGGAGCTGCAGGTGGCCGCCGCACACTCCTGGAGGGACAAGGCCAGCAAGACCTTCCTGAAGAAGAGCAGTCAGCACAGCCTGCTGGAGGTACACATATGCACAGTGCAGCAGGGGTGTGTGTGTGTGTGTGGGGCCAGCAAGACCTTTTTCAAGAAGAGCAGCCAGCACAGCCTGCTGGAGGTACACATGTGCACTGCAGCGGGGATGGGAGAGTTAGGGGTGTGTGTGTGTGTGTGTGTGGCCAGCAAGACCTTCCTTCCTGGAGGTACACACATGCACACTGCAGCGTTGGATGCTGAAATGGATAGGGGAGACAGATGGGTGTCAGAAAATGTAGAAGCAGCAGATTATGGGTGTGTGGGAGGGTGCACACTAGAATTTTAGCGTGTGTATATGCGTGTGTGTGTGTGGTGCAAAGAATATAGACAAAGCCGTCAAGATGAGGCGTGTGTATGGGAGGGTGCACACTAGAATTGAAGCGTTTGTGTGTGTGTGGTGCAAAGTATATAGAGAAAGCAGCAAGATGAGGAGTGTGTGTGGGAGGCAGTAAATGAAGGATGAGGAGTGTAAGAGGGGGTGTGTGTGTACACACTAAATCTGTGAAGTGTGTGTGTGTGTTGGATGGAGGACTTAAGACGTGAGGAGGGCGTATGCATTCTCCTGGTTAGGCGAAGGCCTCGGTCTCATTCCTGTAACTGCAGCAGTTTTTAGTTACTTGAGTGCTGTCACACCCTCAGATTTACTGCCACTGTTGGCAACAAGGACCATGTCATGTGCTCTCCTGAATTACCACTGTAAATGTCAAACTTCTCATAACCCTCCCCCCCCCTACCAACATATTTACCTGCGTACACACACACATACACACACACACAGTGTTAGTACAGTCATGACATTTACAGTTCTCCTTTGCTGTTCTTTTGATTGATTATGTGTGTGTTCTGCATTTTTCCGTGTGTGTGTGTGTGACGTGTGGCAGGTGTTGTGTCCCTCTGTGGAGAAGCGGAAGCAGAAGGGGGCGGAGACGGAGCGTTCGGACAGAGACATGGACGTACTCGGCCTCACGGCGCAGGACCTGCGGGACCCGGGCGCCATCGTGAGTCTCCTCGCACTCTCGCCACACCACTTCCTGTTTTGTCAGCTTTTTATGACTTCCTGTTTTGTTGTACCTAACCCTGTGTCCTGTGTCTGGAACACACTGATGTGTTTTTTTTTTTTTTTTTTTTTTTTTCCCCAATTATTCAAGTTTAATAGTTTTCATTCCTAAAAGAGTAAAAGGTAGTGTTGTTTTTGGCAGCCTGTTTTAATTTTAGTTTTAGTCTAGTCTTTGCATCAAGCTGTCATTTTAGTTTTTATTAGTTTTAGTCACGTCCATACCCTTTTTAGTCTAGTCAAGTTTTAGTTGACTAAAAGTCTGAGCATTTTAGTCTTATTTTAGTCAGTTATCCATGAGTATTTTCATCTAGTTTTAGTTGACGAAAACTAGAAAATCTAGTTTGTCAATGGAAATTTTATTTTTTGTCACTTTTTAGTAATGCAATTCTATTTAACCCAGTATATAATGCAATTCTATTTAACCCAGTACATATAGTACAATATAGTACAAGTAGCTAATAGTACAGAGAAAACCAACGTTTTCTTCTACTCAAAGAAACAATGTAAAAAAAAAAAGGTTTTTATTACTACATTATTGTTACCTTATAGACTCAAAAATACTGTAGGCTACATTCATTCCAGACACGAAAGGTGCTGGGTTTGAATGTATAACATACAATTGTTTTAGAAAAAAAATAGGCATCACAAGACCATAAGGCATAAATGATGGCATTCAAAATGCGACGTGCTCTGAATCATTCACTAACATCCTTTTAACGTATTTGACATTGAATAACTCCCTATTGACCATAGGAACCTGAATAGGGTAGTAGTACAGATCTGTTTCAATTTTACTCTTAAAAGAAGTGAAAAAGGTACACATGGAGCTATAAAAAAGTTTTTTTCTTGCCTGTTCCTTTTCAGGCTTCTTATTGACTAATGATGGTACACAGCAAAAAACAAGTCCAACGAGCCTCAAACACCATCCCTAAAATCAGTAGCTTGGTCATAATGAAAGCTTGGAAGTATACGTAGATCGCCACGATTCATTCAAGACCACTCTCGAGGAATATTGCTAACAAGCATAATAATGAGGCTACCTGTTGTACTTGGTTTGCTACATATCTAAAGCAGGTTATAGCTGGCTAAACTGCCTTCATGAATACATCCACCAATGTCATCTTATCAGACAGGAGTTTTTGTAAAGATCTCTAGTATCAATGCTTAAGGAATGTTATTTCTCCAAAACGCCCCAGGTCTCTAGCCCCACGAAGTAACATGAATGTCTGGAAGACATTAGCTAGGTGTTAACACATTGCCTGTGATACATTACGTCGTGGGGCTAGAGGTATTTCGTTTTGGAGAAATAATATTCGCATGATAATAATACACGCATGGACACTCGGGAATCTTTACAAGAAGTCCTGTCTGATAAGATGGTCATAGTACATAGTCGTAGGGGTATCGAGGTATAGAGGCATTTTAGCAAGCTACAGCCTACCTTAGACGAGTAGCAAACAAACAGTGCGTTAACTTGTATACTTTACGTTAACATTTAGAGCAGACATACTTTATTCATCCCGAAGAAAGGATTCTTGTGAAATAAATGTCCAACTGTTGTCCAAAGAGGATCCCCCTCTGGCTGGCCATAGTCCTTATCTCTGCGCAATACTTTTAAATAATGCCGCGAAGGGGATCAGTCTGTGTCTGCAGTCCGGAACTGAGATACAAGGAACGCAAATAGGCTTACTTCAAAAAAATTAATAATAATAATAATAATAACCCGCCTAAACGAGTTTTGGTCAACGAAAATGAAGAGACATTTTAGCATAGTTTTTATTTTGTAAGCCAAATTTAGTCTTGTTTTTATTCGTCATCTATATTGCATATTTAATTCTAGTTATTGTCACAAGACCAGCATTTAAGTCTCGTCTCGTTTTTATCACATGATAAAGGTTCGTTGACGACCATATTTAGTCATTATTTTCGTTGACGAAAGCAACACTAGTAAAAGGCAGTGAACCCTATGCAGAGTGAATATGTCCGGACAGAAGACGAATGTGTGTTTGCCTCCTGCAGGTTCAGGCCTTCAAAGAGGGCGAGCGTCAGGAAAAGGAGGCGTTGCTACGGTTACAGCAGCTCAACCTGGCCAAGGCCGGCCTGGACAAAGCGGCCAATGAGAAGAGGGAGAGGAGGTGGAGCGACTCCATGGACGCGCAGGACACGCCCCCTCCCTCATCGTCGTCCTCCTCGGACGACTCGCTTCCGCCGCACCAGAACGGTGACTGCCCGGGAGGCGGAGACCGCGGCGACGGCGTGACTGACACGGCCCACGGCCAATCGCTGTGCCTGTGCGGCTCCCCGGCCCGCCCCCCGCTCCAGCGCTGCCAGCTGTGCAAAGACTGGTTCCACGGCGGCTGCGTGCCCTTCCCCGTGCCGCTGTCGCCGCCCCCCGCCGCCCAGAGCCCCCTCTGCTGGTGGGAGTGGGACACGCGCTTCCTGTGCCCGCGGTGCCAGCGCTCGCGCCGCCCGCGCCTGGAGACCATCCTGGCGCTGCTGGTGGCGCTACAGAGGCTGCCGGTGCGGCTGCCCGAGGGCGAGGCGCTGCAGTGCCTCACGGAGCGCGCCATCACCTGGCAGGGCCGCGCCAAGCAGGCACTGGAGACCCCCGAGCTGCAGGGGGCGCTGGAGAGGCTGCGGCTGCTCAGGGAGGAGCACAGGCAGGAGGAGGGGGCAGAGAAGGAGGATGGCGAGGAGCAGCAGAAGGAGGAGGACGAGGAGGAGGAGAAGAAGAAGGGGAGGGGCAAAGGGAGCGACGTGATCGTGCTGTCGGATTCGGAGGGAGGCGAAGGGGAGGATGGAGTGATAGACCTGACGGATGACAGGAACTCGCCCAAGAAGGCCAGTAAGATGGTAAGGAGGAGGAGGAGGGAGAAGGGGAGCTTGGAGTGTGGGGTATAGATGCACGGATGGCAGTTACAGCTGCAGACTCAGTGGCTAAACCGCAGGTCGGGCAGATAACGTGACAAAAAATAATATGTCATTAAATTCAGGCAGGTGGCAGTTCAACTACTGAAATAAAAATGTTGTTAAATATTGTTACCTACATCTGAAAAAACGAGTACACAGCGGGCAGGTGAGGTTTGGAAAATTGGTCAAAAACCATGGGTACATATCGATAGCGGACAGATGATGAGTATTGTGATGCAGTTGCGGGGTCTGTAGTACGGGGTCACTGTGAAGACTACAGCACTGTCAGAGAAAGCCTTTATAGCAAGAGACAGCAGCTCTCAGTGCTCTGCAGTGTATTAGACAGACACAAATTGATGCTTCAATTACAGTGAAGTAGAATAAAAAATGTATACTTACTGATGCGTGTTAGTATTTCTGTTTTCAAAACATATTACAGTCACAACCACCCCCCCTGACTACAGTAAAAATGTGATGCAATTGTAAAGTAAACTCAGTATTGGAAACTAGTTTTACAGCTGATGTACTAACGGATGATTGTGTGTGTTTGTGCAGAATGGCTGTGAAAATGGCATTAAGAAGGAGGCAACGTCACCTAGAATCACAGGTAAGAAGTGACGCTGAAGAAGCTCCTAATGGTCCTACCTGTTTAAAAGGGGCCATTTTACTGTCTTTTTCCCCGCCTTCTATGTCTCCTATTTAGGGGTGCCCAATATATCGAAATGATCGTGATATAGCAACATACAGTATCGTGATATACATATCGCAAAATATGGCTTAACTGGAATAAATGGGGCATTACTGTAAAAGAGATTACAGTGATGTCCTATTTATTCCAGTTAAGCCACGTTTCCACATGAGTCCTGCCCTTGATATCCACACCGTAGGCTGCTGGCTACAAGCTAGCGGTGAAGATTAAGCTGAAAGATATTAAAACTGTATTTAAATATTTGTTCATCTCAAAACATGTCGTCATCGCAACATTCAGTAATGTTACTGCATATCGCACATTTTTTCCAATATCATGTAGCCCTGCTCTTATTGTTACTGCATGTAGCAATGTTCTATGCTCCTCTTGAACAATAAAAAACCACAGAGATTTCATGCAGGTCAGAAAGAACAGAGGGAAAAAAATAACTTTTACGGGTGACTCGTCTTGTAAAGATTTGTTTTCCCCCAAATCACAACCAGCTGTCCGAAGGCATGGTCTGCATTAATCCCACACGCTGATGTTGAATGTTTCTCATTCTTGTAGTTGACATGTTTTGACGTTTTACTGCAGCCAGTTAATGACTGAAGTGTCCCTAAGGAGAAGTCATAAGGAATTAGTTAGTTTTATTGCACTGAAACTTGTATGGTGTGGGGTAAAATGTCTGATGGAGAACACGACTCCAGTGCCGTAAATGTTTATTATTGTCATAAAATGGCCTTTCTCCTGCGGCACTCTGGTGTTTGAATTAATGTTGCTGCTCTCCATGGACAGTAACTGCACTGAGTCCGTTTAGAGGAGCGGAGCGTCTCTCTGTAGTTGGAAAGAGAGTACTTTTCCTCCTTTTCTCCAAGTGTTGCTTTAAAAATGCCCTTTCTGCTGCGATGCTCTGGTGGTGCTGTCTGCAGAGTTAATGTTGTGGCTGCCTTCAAAGGCTGGAAGGGTATGATGTATTTTACAAGCACCTTTTATTGTATTTCTCAAATTTGTCTTTGTTTACATCTTGCCTGTTTGGTATACATGTTTAACTAGCAAAATCAGTGAGAAAGTGGCAGCCAAACTAAAAAACCCTGACCAAAAACACTTGAAACCGTTAGAAACCCTAAAACCATTACTACCTTTCTGCTTCTAGTTGTGTTGTACTCAGCTTGAAGGAAAGAAAAAAAGATTTTTCCACTTTGTACGTTTTTACAGTACTTATAGACTAGCTAGCTTTCTCTGTCTCCCACTGTGCCTTTAAGACGGTGGGCATTGGTCCCCACATTTAGTTTATTTTAAAAGTCAGTTCCCATTTTTGTCATTGTGATCACACGGCACATCACAGCACACAGTGCACACAACGAAATTCACCTCTGCATTTAACCCATCACACTCTGCATTAAGCCATCACCCCTTATTTGAGTTCATGTTGCACCTATGAAATTAGGTTGACGTAATTTGATGTGATTTTAATGATGTTGATTGTGATTGTGTGTGTGTAGGTGTGGAGTCTCTGATCCCGTTGCTAGGGGAGCTGAAGGGCCCGGTGATCGAGCTGTCGGCCGGCACGCGTAGCCACCTGGAGGAGCTGCGTCTGGAGGGGGACCTGCTGGAGGTCACTCTGGACCAGACACGCACCATCTACACGGTCCTGCAGGCCGCCAGCACACCACCTCACCAGGAGCTACACACACTCTTACTGGTGAGAGAACACACACACGCACGCACGCACCATCTACACAGTCCTGAAGACCTCTGGTGAACACACACATGGCCCTACAGGCAGCCAGCAAACCTCCTCAGTAGGGCACACACACAAACAAACAAAATAGTCAAACTTTCTGGAATAAGGAGATAAGCCTGTGCATTTAAGTATGTATATATATAACACTGTGTGTGTGTGTGTGTGTGTGTGTGTGTCAGATTGAGCTGCAGGAGCAGAGGAGCTCAGGGCGCAGCGGGAGGCCGAAGGACAAGAGGAAGAGGAAGAGCCAGGGCCAGCGGGGCGAGAACGGCATCACAGCGACCAAGAAGACACGACCGCTCAACCACACGCCCGTCCAGACGCACCCAGAGGTACCGCGCACGCACGCACGCACACACACGCGCACACACACACCATTGCTCAACCACACGCCCGTACAGACGCACCCAGAGGTACCACACACACACACACACACACACACACACACACACACACACACACACACACACCATTGCTCAACCACACACCCATCCAGACGCACCCAGAGGTACCTATTGAACACTATTTTGATTACAAGATCTAGTCATGAGTGTAAAGGGCTAAATAGAAGGCCATGCACTGATATTCCTGTTAAAATGGCATCGATATAGTCCTCATTCCTTATTGAAATGGCCTTCCTGATGCAACTTGAGAGGTCTCCTCTGCTCAGACACACACCATACTAATGGGATAATACTTACCAAAGCCTCACCTGCTCTCCCCTCCCTCATTCCCTCTCCATGTTCTCTCCTCCTCCTCCTCCTCCTCCTCAGATACTGTAGTGAGAGTGTGCGCTCTGAAGGGAAGGCGTGATGGCAATGGAGCCTTCGACAGACGACAAGAGAAGAAAGGAGGAGAGGAGACGAGAGAATACTCTGGGCCGCAACACCCACCACCACCCACAAACAGGACTGAACCGAGGACAGGCGCTTCTGCATCCTCACCTACTTAAGCTGCCACACTCATGACACACACAAACCTTTTTTTCCCCTTTTATTTTAAGTTAACTTAAAAGTTAATTATTTTAAGTTTGTCTCCATGACGTTCTGCATAGGCACTCCTCTGGGTGACTCCCCAGTCAGTCAGCCAGCCAACCAACCAGCCAGATACACTCCAATATCTCTCCTTCTTCTTCTTTTTGCTTCCTCTCCCCTCCCCTCCATCTTTGTGATCCTTGGCAGTGGGCCCCAGACCAGGCCAGTAGGCCTGCACTTGCAGCCTCAGCCTCGCCTGCCTGCCTTGCCTGCCCGCCTGCTGGCGTAGTGGGGGGCCAATGCCCCTGAGGTCAGCCTGCCAGCATCCTGGGCCCTCATTAGATTCCCAGACCGTCTCTCCCAACACCTCCGCTTCTAATGAGGAGGATCTGGAGGAGACACCAAGAACTCTCGTTGTATTTGGTTTGATTTAAGATCCGGAGGAGAAAGTGTTCTCTCATACACACACATACAAACACACACACGTACACACACAGACACACCTCTACTGGGACTGCAGCTCCAGGCCGTAAAGGAGGGATTGAGGACGTAATGTGTATTTTTGTTTCTTGTCTGGAGTTTCGTGTTTAAGGAGGCCGTTTAAGAAGAGGACCCCGCATCTTGTATTTGGGGGAAAAAAGCAGTAGAATATTTTGGGAAGTGTGAAAACAGCCATTTTATGTTTTTGGTGCTACTTTCCCAAAATAGTACTTTTGTTTTCTTTCTTTTCTTTTCTTACTCTCTATCTCTTTCTCTTCTGCTCGTTTGACTAATACGAGGTTTCTTATTTCTCTAAATCTGAGGTTGTCCTCCTTCACTTCTCTGCACTTTTTTTATTCCTCCACTCTCGTTCTGTCTTTCTCTCCATCTTTTCTTTTCCCGCTCCCTCTTCAGAAACTCCCGTGTACAAAATCTTGACTGTGACTCACTTTATCCACATTTTATTTTGGTCCTGGGGTTATAATGACTATATTATTATATTATTATTACTGGTATTGATATTGCAGACACACAGTTGTCATGAGTTTGTGTATAAACATTTTCATTTCAATGTTGCCTTTTTGTTTCTTTTCACTCTTGTTAGGAAAAATAAAAATTTAGAATTGTTTTAGGAACGGCGGTCTCATGGTTTTATTTTGCCCGATAAACAACAAGGAATGCCAGGGGGAAAACGATTACAAAAAACGACCACTTAAGCATACGACCTTTGAAAACACCATAACTTTACTGTGAGAAATAAGATAGAATATACAGAGGAAAACATTGTGGTTTGTGGCTTTAACTGATGTTTTAAGGATGGAGTGTTTCTCATGTTTCCGTGTCTCCAAAGCTCTGTAGTCTCCAGTGACAAACAGAATGGCATAGACTAATCTAATTAGTGCTTTAACCTGCTGCCTATTACAGTGTCAAACCCCATAGGAACAGTGAAACAACACACAACATTTAATAAGGCAGTGAAGATTGCGTCTCCTGAGTACAATATTCATAAAAGTCAATCTAAAACAAAAGGATGTATAAACTCTTCCAGTTATGCGAGTTTGTGTGATCATAAGATCCACTAAAAGATCCACAGCACGTGGCACAATGAGAAGGTAGGCTCACGGGTGTCCTGGCTAAATTCCCAACCTTACTTATTCAACCTGGTCCCTGACCATCATCCTGAACGTAATCGGCTCATTCACTAAAGTTCAATTCTTCCCTTTTTTACCTTCCGAAGTTCAAGTGCAATACTGGCTATTTTAGCCTGTCTGCATGTATTATGTAAACATTACATCATAGTTTGATATCACAGAGCAAATGACACATTGATAGATCCAATTAAAAACATATGGTTCAAAGGAGTGTTGCATAGCAAAGGGTTAAGATCAAAGCACTTATGCAATCATGACTACTACACTATGGCCTGGATGAATGAGAATCGTCACAGACACCTGAGCTTCAGTCCTTACATTTCCCGTCGAGCAGGCTGTCCAGCAGTCTCTCACACATGTACAAACACCGAGGAACGTGGAAGAACCCTAAAATGGGGGGAAACAGGTATCACAACAAAGGCATGATAGCTAGGGCCACAGTCTGCCAAAGGCGGCCCTACATAAATCCTGGGAACCGTGATGACTGGACCTACCCAGCGTCTCTCTCGCTCATTTACTGTCAATTTACTTTTTCACTGTAAAGGTGGAAAATCCCCCCAAAAAAGATAGTTTTCGCCAGGGTTCGAATTATAAATTTGACCCTATGGGGGTCTCTATCTTTAAAAAAAAAAAAAAAAAAAAAAAAAAAAAAGCAAAACGCACTGTCCTTTTTATTTTTTTCCGCTGTGAAGCCAAACGACACAAGGCCAGCCAGTGCTGTTTTTTTTCGGTGGCATGGCGGAAAGTTTAGGCAACCTATGTATTATTTTTGTATTTCTAAAAACGCATTACAAAATGAAGGACGATTGATATAAGATAGGAGGTAGATGAGAAGTCTTCTTCGGACTGAACGTCACGTTCGCAAGCCCCAAATTTCAGATTTGCGCGCATAGTGGTGTGATGGTGAATCAATATCACGTCGTAATTAAATACAAAGATGGCTGCATGGTGATCGTAAATGAAGCGAATTTTATTTATGTTTATATGGTGATATATTTAAGCTTATCATGGTAATATGACATATTCGAGAAGCCTCCACAGTAAATGAAATTTGCTTCTTTCATTGGAGCCTGAGGGTATGGGAGCTCAGCTCCCATTGGCTCCCACGTAATTCGAACTATGGTTTTCGCTATCTTACACTTATTACCCGAACTGATATGAAAACACAGTACCATGCAAAACCTTCCTGTTGTAAAGACGCCATTTCTAAGCAAATTTCATCACCATTCTATTCAGTATAGGCAATTACTGAACTAAATAAATATTTATGTGATCCTATAATCAAAGGTAATGCTCTACATGCAATCCACAAGATTTATTTTTGCTCTCCTACAACCAAATAGTGTGGTATGCATCACAGTCGCTTCTGTGAAAAGCATAATTACACTGTAAAAGTCAGCTGATGTTGTGTCCTACCTTTAAAGGGCCCTCCTTTGAAGTCCAGGGCTACAGAGCCTTGCTGGTTGAGATAGCCAAACCACTCCCCATGCTCCGCATCCGAGAACTGCAGAGAGACACAGCCCAACAAACGGAGTGGGCCTTTAATACATGTGTTCATGCAGATACATACAGACCCATAGACACCACACAGGGACAAGGAATGTACACAGAGATGTCAAAGGTGCTAAGTTGACAACTGGATTTGTTTTGGAGCTTAAAGACGTTTTAACTTTCATCCAAAAGGCTTCTTCAGTTCTGGGCATGAGGATTTGTGATGGGTGACGTGTGTGTCTGTGTGTGTGTGTGTGTGTGTGTGTGTGTGTGTGGCTGCACTCACATGGGAGAAGGTGTAGTCATACACCTGGCTGAACCTCTGCAGCAGCATGTCTTCTCTGGAATGTGTGTAGGCCATCAGGTAGGCTATCAGCGCCTCGCAGTGCGGCCACCATAACTTCATGTTCCACTCAAGCTAGACACAGACACACACACACACACACACACACAAATATACAAATACACTTAGGGTCATTTTACATTTTTAGTGTGATGGAGCAAGTTTATAAAAATTGAAACTGTTTGGTTTACTAAAATAACAAAAAAAAAAAAAAAAAAAGCTAAGTGCAGTAAGTCCATAGCACTGGAATGGAAAGTTCTAAGTTGGTTTCTGGTTAGTCATCGTAAAGTATTTAGTTAACAGATGCCAGCCCCTACCTGAGTGGGGCAGTGTCCATCCACATCCAGGAAGTAGAAGAGTCCGCCGTGCTGTTTGTCCCACCCGGACAGGAAGGGCACCTCCATGAACTTGTCGACGGCGGTCCTCTGGAGCTGTGCGTCCCCCTGCTCCTGGGCATACTGCAGCAGGAACCAGCCCGCCTCCAGGGCATGACCTGCACACGGCCCACAGGATGACACTTCAGCAGCAGGACTATAAAAACATTATGCTTACACACTTCAAATGTGTGTCTGTGCCTGTGTGTGTAGCCTTGTATGCATGTACTACAAGTATGTATCTATAAATGCACTCTCTTGAAAAACCCAATACTGAGCTGTTTTCTGTTGCGTGATTGTAACAAAATGCCGGATGAGAGATAACAGTCCTTTTAGGTTGTCACATAAGAAACTGATAAAAATGCAACATTCTCTCTCTTTAAATCTGCCCACTAAGGCCTGATTCACACAGACTTGACCGTATTCAGCGCGTATCCGTATACAATATGTTTGTATAGGGACAGAATACGCGCAGATCACGCTTGCGGTGTGAAGAGTCTAATTTGTTAACATGCATTCTTGACTGAGCGACTTAGAGCAACATTAAAGCACATTTGCTCTTCGGTCCCCCTACAGGTTGGAAGCGGAATTGTCCATTAACACTGCAGTTATGTCTCATTTGAACTACTGATCAGCGACCCGCTTTGGCAAACTTGCATAGTGCGGTTATAGCCCATGGAGAGCAAAGTGAATTCAGAAGTGCCACTGAACCTGTTACGAGCTGATGGACCACTGAACTGCTTTAAGGAGAACATAACATGTATGCAACACCAGTGGTTTAGCATATCCTAAAATAAACATGGAGGCTGGCAGGACTAAGTAAGCCCTGAGACACAGCAGCCCTCCTGCCTGCTATACTCCTGCTCCCTCCCTCCTGATCCCCCTCTCCCTCCCAGGCAGAGGACTGTTTATATTTAGGCAGCCCATTAAGTCTAATGATCCAGCCATCACTCCCAGACGCCACACACACACACACAAATCCCCAACTGTCCCTATGGTCCCTTCATTACCCACACCACACACACACACACACACACACACACACACACACACACACACACACAGATTCTCTCTTGCATACAACACCTCCGCTGCTCGTCCCCACGGTCACATCATTACCTCTCTCTCTCTCACACACACACACACACACCTCCTCACTTGTCCCTATGGTGACATCTTTACCCATCATCACTCACACACACATTTTCTTAATTTCCCCTAGGTACACATTACCCTGCTCCATCAACAGAGGTTAGAACACCTGACAAAGCAAGCAAAACAAGCCCTGAAATAATGTATTTTTTAAGTTTCTTACATTTATTACATTGTAGTCCTACATTATTTAAAAAAATGTATGTGTGGGTTTTGCTCACACATTTTCGTTCCTCCCCATAGAGTGCCACTGAACTAACCTTACTGTGTGGGTTGTGGTATGTAAATACAGACTGGCGTTTGGTCCTGAATATTATTATTTCAGCACCTGGGTTTTGCAGTCGCCCCTGACAACCAGGCAGCTCTTTTCCCTCAGGCGAAACATTCTCCAAAATGGCTGCTCCATCTCTCTGGGCAAGAAGAAAAACAGTGAATATTTCACCCTAATTATTATGCATCATATTTATGTAAACATAATATATTTAATTAAAATACAACATATTCGTACAGTTATGACACTGCATCTTTTTGGTGCCTTTGTAATTATAATATACATTTGTTTACTTTTTTGTTTGTTTGTTTATTTACCTGGATGTGCTGCAGGATCTGTTTGACGCACCAGTCCCCCAGCTCGCCATACTTCTGCGCCAGCACCGGGCGCCCCTCGCTCAGCTGGTTCAGCAGACACAGGAGCATCATGGGTACTGCCATGCTGTTGACGGGCGGGTCGCCGGGCATCTGGGGGCGTCCTAAGCCTGACGGGTCAACTCTCACCCAGTGCACCAGCTGGTCCATCATCTTCTCCGCATCTGACTGGGGGGGAAATGCAACAGGATCAGCTGACAGATCACCAGTTATTCAGGAGTCAGCAGGCTTTATCTTGGGACACTGGGGCACTGGGCAGTGGTGGCGTAGGGGTTAAGGTATCAGACCTGTGACCGCAGGATTGCATGTTCGAATCCCGGGTCGCCAGTAGCACCACTGAGGTACCCTGAGCATGGTACCGTCCCCACGCACTGCTCCCCGGGCGCCGTTGTCATGGCTGCCCCCTGCTCACGTGTGAGTGTGATGGGTTAAATGCAGAGGTGAATTGCACTGTATGTGCTGTGCTGTGCCATGTGCTCACAATGACAAAAATGGGACCTTCACAGATTGATTATTTGACATATTTGAATATGTCATCCTTTGTGTGCCTGGTTGTGACAGGATAGATCAGAATCATTTACGCTGGTGAGTTCTCATCCTGGTGTCTGTGATGAGACCATAGACAGTAGAAGAGAATGGACTGTGGGATGGCGCCTTTTCAATGGGAGCCGTTTCTGAAAGCAAGATTCTGAAATTTTTAATTGGTAACCAGGCAACTGCGCAAGCGTGTGGTGACGTGTGGTCACGTCGGCCAACGAACTCGAATACGATAAATTGAGTGGTAGATGCTCAATCAGAAATCAGACAGCATACGATAATTTTCTTAATAAGTATTTTCCTACCGTTATAGCTGCAATCACTTACTGGAGTGGGAGGCTAATATTGTACATGGGGACTTGATTCTTCGTCAACTAACTCTGGTTCCAGACAGTCTTGCAAGCCAGCATGTCAAGGGAGCTAGCTAGTTAGCATGTACATACCAAGCTATAGTGTGTAGCTTTGCTTAGCCATCTTTCTCAATTCACTTGCATCGAATAGTAAAATCTATAAAGATAGTGATTCTGCTTACAAACAAATACCAATTTCTAGGCTTATTTTTACTATACAATACTGATGTAAATGTTTCCCCAACATGAACAGAAAAGTAAATGGGCATGACTGGCTACGGCTTGTTACGCAAACAGTACGGTAAATTTTTAGCACAATTTCAGATAAACATTTCTTAGAAGGCAATAACATGACAGATTTCCGATCGAAGCAAATATGTTTTGCTGTGTCCTGTTTTTTTTTTTTTTTTAACCAATTTTTCGTTAACGATTCCCAGGACACTGAAACTCGGGAGGTGATGAATGTTTGTAGGCATGTAGCCCTAGAAGTTTGTGAGCGAATAACGGCTTTTGGCCCCCAAAGGGCCACCCCCCCGCTGTGCCAGTGTCCGTCAAAGAGGGGGAGACCGGCAAAAGTTTTTGCTGAATAACTCAATGAACGTTTCACCCAATCACATGAAATGTTTGTGAAAATGTCGGTGTTACAGAAACGTATCGACCCAGCCCATAAACGCTCACTTGAAGCATAGCACCACCTAGTGATAAGGGTAAATGCAAAAATTGGGATTTTGAGTTGGAAATATCTTGGACAGAGAAGGTGGGAACTGCACAAAATATGTCATGCACGATCAGCACAAAGACCTCTAAAAGCACAGCACATGCCATAAAATTGGGCCTGTAGGGGCGCTGTAATTGTACAAAATCTCATTTTGCCTATTTCTTTCACAAATCACTCCTACGCACTACACAAACACACACAATGTCATTCATTCAAAACCCACATCCATGCCCACTTCCAAGAAATCATTTCCACACAAATTCTCACCACACAACACTGCTCTACCACACACTCATCACACCAACAGTTCCCACATTTCAATACACTGTGGCAGTCATATCATGTACCGCTATGCGGTACATCTAGTTTGGCTGTGGTGGACATGGTTCTAGTGTTAGACTAGGGTGTCCAATATGGCTGACTCCTGTACATAGACCACCATATAAGGAGAGAGTGGATGTTGTGGACATGGTTCTAGCGTTAGGGTGTCCAACATGGCTGACTTCTGTACATAGACCACCATATAGGGAGAGAGTGGATGTGGTGGACATGGTTCTAGTGTTAGACTAGGGTGTCCAATATGGCTGACTCCTTACATAGACCACCATATAGGGAGAGAGTGGATGTGGTGGACATGGTTCTAGTGTTAAGACTAGGGTGTCCAATATGGCTGACTCCTGTACCCAGACCACCATATAGGGATAGAGTGGATGTGGTGGACATGGTTCTAGTGTTAGACTAGGGTGTCGATTCATGTGCTTCTGGCCCGGGTAGTGTAGCAGACTACACTGGAGATGCTCTGGTACAGACGTGAGCCACATGTGGGCCAGATGTGACTACACTGGAGAGGTTCTGGTACAGACGTGAGCCACATGTGGGCCAGATGTGTCCAGCTGTGGTGGGGCTGGAGTCCATAGTTCAAATTACAGGGGGTACTGGGGGGTACGGTGCCCTAGCCTGGTGAACCAGCCCCTCGTACTTCATTTCATTTTGTACAGAGGGTCTGGAGTCAAACCGATTTGTTCCTGGAGGTGTGGACTCTGATGAAGCTTTTACCCAATCGCTAATGTCTGGTCATCACATATGCCATTAGCCTACCTACGCACTACAATTCAAATTTACAATTCAAAGTCAATGTAATCACGAATACTCCCTCTGTTCGCTGATTGGCTGGTCCTCATAATGAAGTATGAGGGACTGTTTTACTGGTACCCTCCAAAGAGACAAAAATAGTTTGGGGGGGGGGGGGTTGCTACCTTTGACAGTGTGTACCACACCTTTAACATTTTACATGAATCACATTAATATGTCAACTATGGAGGGGTCATTTACACTGTGCTTGGACTCTACCTGCATATCCTGGTCCCCGGTGACCCTGGCGAGCTCGTCCATGGCCATGATGTAGAAGCACTCGCTGAAGATGGTCCTCTGCACCTTCACGGCGCGCCCGTCCCGCGTCAGGCAGAAGGCACACTTCCACGGGCTGCCCACGGACGGCACGCGGGCGAAACGCTGCAGGAAAGCCCCACCTACCACAAAGAAAGGTCATTACATATGCTTGGTCACCATGACAACAACTACGCACAGTGGACAACATGTTGGCTGACTAAGACTATAATTAACTAGAATTACACACACTAAACCTGAGCACTTCTTCAACAATAAACTGAATTACCATCCTGCCATCATAACACAATGCCACTAAAGGCAAACACTCAGCATATAACTTTCATCACAGAACCCCTTAGTCACTAACATCACATGAGGTTACAAAGTCAACAACATGATAAACCAATAACTTCAGACCCAAGTGAAGTTTCTCACTGAGAGGCTGGAAACTATCCTGAATATTTGATGTAATTACAAACTTACAAGCTTGCACAAGTTCGTTGTATTTTTAAGATTCTGTGCCAATATATTGTTGTGAAAGTTTATAATCTTAACAGTGTTGTAGAGAGAATGCACACAAACAGACACACACACCTGCTTTGGCAGCTTCTAGTATCTCAGGCCTCCGAAACCTCTCCATAGTTCGGTACAGCCTACAGTACATCCATACCTGTGACACAAAATTACTGCTCATCTCAAAGGCAGAGAGTCAGGTAGATACTGAAATGAAGCTTGTGATTTGACCACTAGGTGGTGGTATTGAGTAGATACACCACTAAAACATGAATCGCACATAAATCATGCATGTGTGTACTGGGAAGAGAGGAGGGTGTGCAGAAGTAGGCTTAAAGTTGTTTCACATTTTATTTTGTTTGTTTTTGTCACATTTGTTTAAATGTCTGCCTACTTATTAGATGTTAGCCTACTTTTAGCCCACCCTGTATAACAGGATCCTCTGACAGGGAGCAGGTGACTTATCATACAAGACTAAACATGTTGGTATACAACGTCATGCTTTCAAAACAAACCAAAGATTTGTTCTATTAAACACAACTATTATTTGATGTGGTAGGGCAAGCTTATCCACATTGGACTTATTTGGGACTCCAAGAAAGGCAAGCTAAGTGAAAACATGGCAACACATCACCTTTAAGAAGCTTGTGAAGACTCTTCATGTCTGAGACTGCTTCCCTTCCTAATAAAACAAACCTCTGCTAACCAACTCTTTCCCTAGGTGACTTGTGCATGTATGTATGTGTGTGTGTGTGTGTGTGTAGATGGAAAGGGGGGGGGGGGGGGGGGGGGGGTTGTCTGCCTTTGTTTATTCTGTGTTCCCTTAGCTTGTTGTATCCTCCTCATGTAAGTCGCTTTGCATAAAAGCGTCTGCTAAGTGTAATGTAATGTAAAAAACGCTGTCGCTAAACAATCCAGATATTAGTAAGGTCTGTTCGGACACGTTGCCAGTATATTATGGAGTCGTGTTAGACAAATCACAGCAACGGCTCATTGACTTAATGGCAAGCGCGTGGACAAGTCGAACTAAAGGTCACTCTGGAGTGGAGTGGGTGAGGTGTGAGGTGGGGGGGGGGGGATTGGACAGAGTACAGGCTTACCTGTCTGCCTTGCAGCCACACGTA